>OU343223.1:70339652-70364920 GCA_910596185.1 Chrysanthemum makinoi | reverse complement strand
TTCTGAATCTTAAAAGGAATATGTACTGCCATTTACCTTTTTCAAAGGGAATTTACACATTTAGCTTTTTACATGCACTAGCAACGAATTTGGATCTAGCATAGTAGATTGATACCGTGTATACTTTCTTATAACTTAAACACCTGCTTAGATAGTAGTTTGGCTTACTTGAGTCCCAAAGCCTTCAAATGGCGTTCGAGAACCCCAGTGGCCCAACTTTTACAAATGGCATGGTGTAACATGCTCGATAATGACGTAACAACCTATCTAAACTGTTAAATTCTTTACCTATCTACGGAAAAGCTCAACTATAGTATCATTAATAATCTAAGAAAAAGCATTCATAATCCAAACTCCTTTGATAGTACTGACATCCACCAAAGAGTAACTTTGAACAGTCAAATTGCTACAAGTCTATGACTATATCTCTGGCCTTCCAATCAAATTGTCCGATAGAAAAGCTGTACATATCGTTACCAAGGCCACCAAACTCAGCTATAGCAGCACCAAACTTCAGTCATTAGACTCTAGGATGTATCCATTGGGTGGATAAGTATCAGACTCTTAAGCTCTAATAAGAACATAGAAGTCCAATTAAAGACTTGCTGGTCTTTTTGGTCCAACATTATAGAGTTTGGTAGTTTGTAGATTAATGCAAATTTGGCCATTTGCGAGGAAAATGTTGTTGCGCGTGGCTTCTTCTACTAGTAGCTTTTGCCCTAGCAAGTATCAGGAAATTGGTCATTAGGTACCAATGAGAATACGCTATTATGGGCAGGGACAGAGGCAAGTTTCCTCTAGAAGAGTCACATGACACAACTCCAAATTTAACTAGTGCTACACTTTACCATTTAATATATCCAAAATTCCATAATTGCTTAACTAAATTATTATTTTGACCCCACAAAAATACTATCTTGATCCTACTAAAACTTCAAAAAAGAAAAAGACGATGCTGTTTAGGTTGTAGGCTTTCTGCTACTTTCATACATAAGTGCCAAGTTCGACGTGAACTTAAAAAAATATCATTATCTAAAGGCTCTTTTTGTACTATAAACATCATACCCTTGTACATAACAAGTAGGGTTGGATCAGTTGGAAAACCCCTTGCCTCTCAACCGAGAGGTCAGGGGTTAGCAGCCTCTCTACCTTAGGTAGGGGTAAGGCTGTCTACATCTTAACCTCCCCCAAACACCGGAAACGGTATTGGGTACCCATAACCCGTGGAAGACGGTATTGGGAGTTACTTTACTTTTTTTTTTTTTTTACTAGCGTCTCTATTAATCATAGCAATTTTTTTTATAGCTTGAAGTTTAAAATCATGTTGAATCTGTCAATATGATATTGATTTATGGGGTTTAACTTTACTCAGATTAAACATAATCCTTCTTTGATTGCTTATGAATCTGTCTAGGTGTCCCCTCCTCCTATTGGAGTGAGTTCTACACCTAGCTTGTGTTGATCCGACCTAGTATGGGATGGGTTCATTAATGAGTTGGATGTAGCTAGGAATTTTTTTGTGTGCAGCTCTTTATATTCATGCTTCTGCATGCACTTTTACTAGCATGAAGTTAAAGCCTGACATCGGATCTAACCAAGTTCTTTTCATTTTTCTATTTACGTTATCTCCATTATTGATTCACATCAAACAAGTTGATGATATTCGAAGAGCATTCCTAAGTGTGCTGCATGTAGTTATATACCAACCTTTTTTTTTACCAAACATTAAGGGTGTGTTTGGTTTTAGTTATGATTCTTATTTTCATAGTTACTACTAATGGCATGTGATAAATGGGAACTCCGAGATGACCATAGTGCAGGTCATGGATAATTAGATAGGCAATGATTAACAAGATTTGTACTATGTATAGAGAGTTAAACACGTGAGATTCTTTTACTATGATGGAGGAATTATTTTCCATTTCATGTTTCATATTTAGACCATTGGAGTTAACTATGTGTTTTTCAGTTTGACGAACTAAAAAACATAACTATTCAGTTTTCTGTGTTTGTAAAGCACTAACTAGTTTGAATTCCATATCTTGGTCAGTATTGAATTTGTTGGAGCCGTGTGAAACTAACTTTGATGTACCTAAGCTAGGGCAACATATCTTTTTGCGTTTCTTTTTGTTTATATTTTCTTCCCATCTGAGCCATGTTGATTGTTTTGTTTACTTTCTGCTGGCTTTGCATATATGACTGTAAGAGCATGAAAGTTTGTGCATGTATGTGGTCGAAAACGATGTGGTTATAATAAGTGCCATCACACAACTTCTACCTTTGTTTCTTTCTCTTTGGTTTGCTATTGGAATCTTATCTTATCTTATGATTCTTGCAGCTCCTTTTGGGTATTATTATCTGCATAATGTCGCTACACATGTATTTTGCACCTCCAAGCACGCTGATAGACTTGCCTGTGGCTGTGAAGGCAGCGCCTCAAAGTGTCATTGAAGTTTCGGTAGACCGTAAAACAGATTCTTGAGTCATCTTAGTCAAACAAACAATTATTCGGTATGTTGATGCTTATAATAGATTTTCTTTTATTCATTCATTTAGAAAAACTGTAATTAATATCTTCTACTAAAGCATATCATAACCTTAAATTCGAAATCATAGTACTATTTATTATGTTTCATGAGTGTCACTATGAAACTAGAACCTTAGAGTGTGTTTAGTTAGAAACCAAATTCTCTACTTTTTTAGATCTAATTTTGTGGAAATTTGGAGGGATTTTATCTCCACATAAGAGTTGAAAATATAGAAAACGCGTTTACTTGATTTTGTATAAAGTGATTTGAACGCGATGTTTTGTTATATTTATTTTGTAGAATATTTTGTGGAAAACATGGGTGTTTTCTCCAAGTAAATGCACCCTTAATTATACTTTTTTGAAATTAGGATCTGTATGTTGGAGTTTCTTAAAGTTACCAGGCCTTTTTTTTGGATTCATCAATCGACGTTACCTTGTTTATCACATCCTTTAGATGCAATGTCAAAGAAAATAGCAATATAGGTATTAGGAATACATTGAAGATCTTCTCGTATCTTGTAACCCTTGGGGGCACCCCTAAATAACTGTCTTATTATTGCTAAAATATCTAATAATTTCCCTGGTACTCTTGAAAATCCGGTTTTCACTGTATATTCTCTTTATTGATATACCTATGTTGCAATCGCGTACTACTTTTAGGAAAACCAAATCTAATGCTAGTGGCGTCTTTTTCATTTGATGGATCCTACGCGTTTGGTATTACCGTATTAGAGGAAATGAGACGCGATCTGTTGACTTAAATATGAGACCTACAAAATAGAGAACACAGGAAAATGGTTTTGTTATTAGGTTGAACTTTGTGCTTATGTGGAAATCACTGTATTGTTCCTGAATCCTGAGCACCTAAGATAGGGAGTAATATAACTTGTGCACAGTAGAAAGACTTTTAACACCAACTAATAAGCCCTCCAAGGTTTGTTAACATCATTAGAAAGAATACTTATCAATTTGAGGTACACTAATGAGATTGATTTTGGTGACATAAGCTTATTTTTGGAATCAAACAATTAAATACGCCATTTGTTCAGAAAACAATGTTTGACTTGACATGTGTGTAAAAAGAGATTTTGTCATTACAAAGTTAAGAAAATTTGTAAACTGCAACTATTATATTCTAATGGTTGTTAATAGAAGGAAAACAGGTAACTTTCTTAATGCATCTTCTGGAAAGGGTACTTCTAGGATAATTCAAAAATGAAAATGTTTTTTAGTTTTTCTTATGTTTGGAGAGGAGGAAGGGGTGGTTGAGGGGTTAACACTCTATTCACCTAGTATGGGAGAATTGAGTGCTTTGTGGTTGTGGCAGGGCTGGTACCATCTCAATCACATCCATGTGACCATGTGCATGATCAACTCCGGTTTGGAGCATTTTTATGCCCAATACCTGGTACCCTGTAGAACACAAGTACCAACAAGTATATATATATATATATATATATCTATTTTTCCCATTTCTGACTACCTTGATTTTAATAACCTTGACCATCTAGTATGCTATGAAGAAGCATTTCCTGTTGCCGTTTCATATTTGGGACTACCAACTTAATTTTTTTTCTCTTTTCGTGTGACTGAAAACCTAGGTGCTTTTTTTTGTTGGACTACTATCAATTTTGTTGTTGGATATCTTATGTTTATGACATATTGACGTCAAAAGAATATTCTTGTAGTTGTAAGACCCATTTGCTTGCTTACTGAAATTAAGACTAAGAATACGGGGTGTGGTGTAAGAAAGAAATAATATGAGTGAAGGTAACTTTATTCTTCCCTAATTATTATGCAACGTGATTATATGCACAACTTTATTAACAATTTCGTGTCTGATAACTTCTTTATTCATACCCCTCTGCATTTCCATCATGGTGTCTTTCTTGTGTGCATATAAGATATGCCTGCTGTATTTCTTTGTTCTCAAAGAGATCAAACTTATATTATTTGGTCAACCCTTTTGTTACAGGGCATGTGTGGTGATTCTTTGAAATATAGTCGGAACAATAGTTTGCTCTTTGCTAACCACTTGGCGACACATACCATGTAGGCATGTATCAAACATGGTCTACTCCTACATGATGTTGTTTGTATGCATTGTTTACTGTCATCTGTCTTTTATCTTGTCGCTCTCGTTGCTGTTACCCACTTTCTAGAGTCTCATTTTAACTAATCACATATCAGGTAAATCGGACTTCTAATCAAAATTCTTTTTCTTGTGTCGCACCATTGTTTTAGCACTATGTAGGAATTCAAATTTCGTGAACAGCAGAAAGAATATCTACTTTTCGAACAGTATCATCTTCTTTCTATTTGGAAATGAAAAGTACCATGTAAAGGCACGCTTTTGAAACAATTCTTCCGTTTGACATTCTGCAGGTCCAAAATCGCATATGAGTGTAACTTGTTTGCTCTTTTTTTATTTAGTAGGGTTATTTAACAAGTGTTTTACATACCCGGTGCTTTGTCTTATTTTAGTATAATAAAGTAACTTCATTTCAGTTATTGTTAAAAGGGATGGAAGTACATCAAAAAAAAGTATTGCGCCTAAAAAAATTGAAAACTACATTTGTGATTTACCGTTTTGAACAAATAACCCTTTTTAGTAACAATGACTGATTTACATCTACATAATTTACTACAAAGTGTCGGAAATCAGACTTGGTTTAAAATTTAGTCTAACTGGTCAGCGGTCACGTTATTGAGATCTTCGTACTTCCGTAGCCATGGAGCCGTAGACTGAACTGAATTTGGTCCCTAGGCTGTGAAATGCATGCATTTTGTGGAATCATGTTCATCTTCATGTGCAGTCAGTAAAATGCAAGCTCAAATGTCTTCCTTGTCATGGCTATATGATTTTATAGTATATTATTTGATCCGCATGGTACCACTTTTTATACGGTGCAATTTTTTTTATTGGACTTCTTTTTACATGCTCTCAGCCCAAACTTTAACTTTTGCCCTCAACAAAACTAAGACAAACATGCTATTTTTTGTTTTGTTAAAATATATCTAATAAATGAAAACCCTAACTATACTATCTAATAAATGAAAACCCTAACTTCACTTTTACTTTTATAAACTAAATTTGCTTAGAAATATTTAAAATTGTGTTACTAATTGTTAGATTTTGTGATCGGGACTTATAAGAGTATTGATTTTTTGATCTTGTCATTTGTTTAAAAAAATGGCAGTAGCTTTTGTATTGCATGTAAATTCAAAAACACCATGGAAAATTACTACTTTTTGTATTGTATGTAGATTGCACTATGACATTAGCTTTTGATAGGAACTTACAAGTTGTAGTGTAAATATCTAATATAATTTTGCTACCTTTTGTCTAGAAATATGGAAAATTACTATAAATGAAAAACGCTATCTTCATCAACATCGGATCATGTTACTAAAAAAGCTACAAAGGAAAAGCCTAAGCAGCCTAATGATAAGATTGACTTGAATAATCTTCCTTGGGATACTTTTGATAGACCAAGAATTTTATAGTATAACGTTAATCAGAGAGATTATATAAGGCGAAAATATTAGAATCGAGGACCTTGTTAACCACATGGTCATGACTTCAAAAGAACACTTATAGGTAATTAAACAAGCCGTTTTGTCATGACCATGTGGTTAACAAAACGGCTAGGTTAGAATATATATGGTAACTCTATATTCTAACCAGTTAACCATATATGATCTATATGGTAACTGCCTTTACACATATATTCTAACCGTTTTCCTTGTTTACACATATATTCTAACCGTTTTCCTTGTTTTGTCATGACCATGTGGTTAACCAGTTAGAATTACCATATATGGTTAGAATTACATATATTCTAACCAGTTACCATATAGATCAAAAGAACACATATATGGTAACTGGTTAGAATATATGTGTAAAGGCAGAAAAAGCCTAGGTTGCGTTTAGTTGAGGGAAAACAAGGAAAAAAGAGATTGCGTTCAAATCAACGTTTTCCAACAAAATGTTTTGCAAAACACAAATCCCCTATTTCCTAACTTAACAAGGAAAATTACAAAACAAATTTTAGTTGTTTTCCTTTGTAACCCTAAACCCTCTCTCCCTTTCTTCAAAACAGAAAATAGAAACATCAACTAAACGCGTTTTTTATATTTTCAAGCGTTTTGTGAAGATTAATTCTCCTTCCAAATTTTTACAAAACTAGAGATAGAAAATAAGAGAATTTGTTCTCCAACTAAACGCACCCCTATAGTTTATGTTATTACTTATTTAGAGATGATTTCAGTTATCAAGGCGGTAACGAATCATTTGTAAAGGGTTCAATGATTGGAATAAAACAAAAAAGCTTATTAGTCTTGTAGGTGATTTCCAATGCTTCCACAATCGAGAATTAAAAAAATGTGAAGACCTAATGAGACAAAAGCAATCAATTTCCTTTGCATTTAATAAGGAAACATAATAGGAAAGGAATGATTATCGGATTCGGTTACATGTTTAAGTTATTGTTACTAGATATTGCTTGAATGATGAATTACCAATTCATGACCACGGTGAGAAGGTGACTTCTCTTTATATGGGAAATTTTCTGGAATTGAGAAAGTTAATTGAAAATTTAGATAAAAACATTGGTGTAGTTTGAAAAGGGATTCGAAGAATTGTCAACTAAACTCTTCACGGATTCAAAAAGAGATTGCTAATTGCTTTGAAGATGAGGTACTTCAAATTTATTTTTAAAGAAAATGGTGATGACATGCTTCCATTGTTAGTTGACGAGTCTAGTGATGTAACTAAAAAAGAACAAATGGCTATTGTTTTGCGATATGTTAATAAAAGTGGACTAGTCAAAGAAAGTTTAGTTGGTCTTGCTCATGTGAAGGTTACATCTTCTTTATATCTTAAAGCTTCCATTGATTCCTTTTTTACTAAACATAATTTAAGTTTGAAACAACTTAAAGGTCAAGGTTATGAGGGAGCTAGCAATATGCGTGGTGAATTCATGGTTTGAAAGCTAAAATATTTGAAGAAAATAACTCGGCATATTATGTACATTGTTTTGCTCACCAACTTCAGTTAGCAGTTGTGGCAGTTGCAAGAAAACACTTGGGTGTTTTTTACTTCTTTGACAAGTTAACCCTTGTGACAAATGTTGTTTGTGCTTCTTGCAAACAAAAAGATATACTTATAGATTGTGAAAAGTGAGAGTGGAAAAAGCAATTGGTAATGATGAAGTTAAAACTAGAATGGGTAAGAACCAAGAGCTTTCTCTTATACGAGCTAGGGATACAAGATGGAATTCTCACTACAAAACAATTTTTTGTTTGATAGATTTGCTTCCATATGTTATTAAGGTGCTTGCATTTGTTGAAAACGAAGCAAATGATGATTCTAGAAAAAATCAAGCAAGTGGCATTCTTGTGTACTTTGAATCACTTGATTTTGTATTTTATTTGCATATGATGAAATACATTTTAGGTCTCACGAATATATTTTCACAGGCTCTCCAAAAAGAAGACCAATATATTGTGAAAGCAGTTTCGATGGTCAAATCAAGGAACAATTGAAAGAATTTAGATTGAACGTGCTTGTTCAACTTTTAGATAGAATCTCCTCTTTTGTGAAAAACATAATATTTGAGTGGTGAACATGGAGGAAGTATATGTTAGTCCAAATGGTCAGAGACGAAGGGTCAATATTACTAATTGACATTTCTTTGAGGTTGAATGTTTTAACACGATTGTAGATATGCAAATTCAAGAGTTTAGTGATTGTTTTAGTGAGGTAAGCACCAAATTACTTGCAAATATGGCGTGTTTGAATCCGTTTGTTTCATTTGCTCAATTCGACACATCAAAGTTAGTAAGGTTGAGTGAGTTGTACCCAAACGATTTTGATAGCGTTGAAAGGATGGAACTTGAGAGTCAACTAAACTTGTACTATTCTAATATCATAAAAGATAATAGTTTTGTCGACTTGAATGGTATCACTGACCTTGCTATAATGTGGTGAAGAGAAGGAAACACATTTCTTATCATTTGGTGTATCGATTATTTAAATTAGCTTTGGTTTTGCCTGTTGCAACCGCAAGTGTTGAGAGGTGTTTTTCTGCAATGAAGATTATAAAATTAGATTTTTGGGGAATCAAATTAGTCAAGAATTTTTAAACATACTGCAAGTGTTGAGAGATGTTTTTCTGCAATGAAGATTATAAAATCAAATTTGCGGAATCGAATTAGTCAAGAATTTTTAAACTCTTGCGCAAGGTCGGTGGTACCATTCAAATTGACAAAACTATTATCTTTTGTGGCATTAGCATAGTACAAGTTTAGTTGACTCTCAAGTTCCATCCTTTCAACGCTATCAAAATCATTTGGGTACAACTCACTCAACCTTACTAACTTTGGTGTGTCGAATTGAGCAAATGAATCACACGGATTCAAACAACCCATATTTGCAAGTAATTTGGTGCTTGCATCACTAAATGTTCACTAAACTCTTGAATTTGCATATTGTAACACCCCCAAAATCGTTTCAGCGGAAGCATACAAGTCATTGGGGTTCTACGTATTGGATTACAAAACAAAGTAATAAAGAACGGTTTTACCTCAACCGTTTAGAAGAAATTTTCATCATTTAAAAGTAGAGGTGGCAAAAGGGGCGGGCCGGGCGGGCACGGGCTAGAATGGACACGGGCTTAAACGGGCACGGGCTAAACGGGCACATGTTATACAAATCGCTTAATAAAAAACCTAAAACGACGAAATAAATTCCTTAAACGTAATATCTTAATATTAAAAAACTTAAATATATTATACAAAAAAATATTTCTTTAAAACGATCGTAATGTTTTACAATTGAGAAAAAAATGTGCCCTTTAGTGCCCATTTAAGTTTTCAATGGGCTATATGTGCCCATCTCAAAAAAAGGAGGGGGCTAAATGTGCCCAAATCTTTTAAAAATTTGCCCATTTAGACCATCTTTTTGCTTTTGGGCACATTTTGCCACCTCTATTTAAAAGTATAAAGTTTACATCATTCAAAGATAATGACGAAAATACAGGCCCATAATAAAGCGGTCCCCATATATAAATATCAGAGTCGTCTATGACCATGCCATGCCATTGCCTTGCGCCTTCAAAGTTTAGTTATCGCCTTTAATCCTAAAAATACATGCTAAAAAGTCAACACAATGGTTGAGTGAATTCATAGGTTTAGTAGTAAAGCAGTTGATCACAAGATTTCAAGTTTAAGAAACAATGGGCAACGTTGGTAAATGCCCAAAATCGAAAGTAGTTGTTATTGCCCTAAGCTCATGATCGAAACCTTAAGTATTCCAGTTCTGTGTTGGTGTCTACGCAGCCAAGCACTTGTAGGCATCTAAGTACCCATGCAGGTATCAGCGTACCCAAGTAAAGTGGGTATCAACGTACCCAAGTAAAATAGGTACCAACGTACCCAAGTAAAGTAGATGGTTACGCACCCAAGCAAAGCAGCTATCTACGCAAGTAAAGTAGCTATCGGTTTCTAACTTAGGCAATAATAAAATCAGAAAAACATATTTGTAAACAATTGTGATCATAGAAAAAGTAAGTAGCATATATCTTCCCCCATGGAGTTTATAAAAAAAGTTAAAGTAAAGATGAGGCTATGAACTCACCTTGAAGCAGTAGATCATTTAGCAGAAAATAAGGAATTAATAGACACTGCACAACGGTAACCGAATGGCTCGACCTATAAGATACGATTTATCTTAACAGTTATGACATGCTAAAATAAAGTAATGAAATTGAGTTCTTCGAAGGATGGTTACATCAACGCGACACGTTGATAAAAGATTTAGTTTTCCAAGTTGTAATACTTTGGTGGTTGGTTAAATAGAATAAATGAAAGAATAAGTCAAAGTATGTAACATATACACCTTTATGAAAATAAACAAGTATATAGTTCGTAGCATGAATGATATAATAAAAATGACCAACCCAAAATAATCAAGGTGTATATAATACATGGCATGTATTATATATAAGAAGGAATGAGAAAATAAAATAGTCAAAGTATATATTACATTGCATGTATTATATAAGAAAGTAGGAAAATAAATAAAACAATATAATTTGACACGTTATCGGAAACCTCAAAATGATGAAATAAAGTATTTTCGTTTAAAAGAAAACACACGATTAACTGTTATAAAATAAATAAAATAAGTTTTAAAAGTTTTGTAAATTTTTATGTTTTTCGTCTTTTTGTCGGAATTTGTGAAAAGTATAACTTTGTGAAAATATTTTATGTATAGAAATTTTAGAAAAATTCGGCATGACTCGTTCGTATATAGGACATTTCCATATTTTTCAAAATCGCCAATTAACTAATGAAAACTATCCGACAAAGTCACAAGTATCCGTTTCAACAACATACTCTAAAATATCGATTTGATATAATAACGAACCCGAGACGCCCCTTTCGGTTAATCAATACCAAAAGTGCACATATAATCAATAAAAACTATTCCGTATACTCACTATTCCAAATGTTATTTAACCATGTTAACTATTAGTCGACTGATTAGTGTAGACATAGGCCCGTTTAGTATTCTTTGTAATGAGGCCTAATAGAGCCCACTCTCTAGAATAATCCCTGTAATCTATATATTGATTAGTTGTTGATAATGATAAGGCAAGGAATAATCACCTTCAAATAATGATTAGTGTAGACATAGGCCCGTTTAGTATTCTTTGTAATGAGGCCTAATAGAGCCCACTCTCTAGAATAATCCCTGTAATCTATATATTGATTAGTTGTTGATAATGATAAGGCAAGGAATAATCACCTTCAAACATGGTATCAAGCCAATAAAATACACAGATCCTTTCCTTTTTTATTCCCTCCAAAACTTTCGGATCTCATCTCCCTTCTCCTCCATCTGCCGCCCCATCTCACCTCCTTCAACACCCTAATCATCAACAATGACCGGAGATACCAACACCCCACCACCCCCTCCACCACCAAATGCCGAGAAACTCATTCCCTTTAGCATCTCAAACAAGGTTCCTATAAAGCTAGACCTTGAAAAACACAACTTCAATTCATGGAGCTCCTTTTTCAAGATTCATCTTGGAAGTTTAGGACTCAAATCCCACATCCAAGAAAAGGCATCTTCTAGCACTCCCGACCCCGAATGGTGTAAACTTGATGATCTCATCAAGATGTGGATCCTTGGATCTCTTTGTGACTCATTGCAAGAACAAGTTGTCTCAACCCCGGGGTTTGCTAAAGACTTATGGGACGCTCTAGAAAACTTGTTTCATGACAACAAGGACGCTAGGGCAATCAATCTTGACAACTAATTACGCTCAATCAAGATTGGCAACATGACCATCAACGCATATTGCACCAAAATCAAATCAATGGCGGATTGACTCAAGAATCTTGGCGCCCCCGTAAGTGACAAAAACCTAATTATGTATACGGTTAATGGCCTTGATTCTCGCTTTGCTACTATTGTTAAGATCATTTTCCATCGCGAGCCTCTACCATCCTTCGAAACGGCGCACACCATGTTGTTGCTTGATGAGTTGTACCAAAGTCAGGAAGCCGAGAATACCCCCACCATTGATACCACTACATCCTCCCCTCCTATTATTATGGCCACCAGATCAGAACCCAAAGGTAACCTCACCACTCAATTCTCACAAAGCATGCTTCAATTGTGTAACCACTTTAATAGAGGAAATTGAAAGTTTGGTGATCGATGTAAATTCATACACGATCACCGTGATAGGTCCGGATTGGCTGTCAAAAACCCCACTGGTATATCCCCTCATAACCCTCGATCCCCCACAGTAACTCCTAATACTTTGCACCATACATCCTGGACACCACCTGGGTACTACCAGGCTCGCCAAGCTCAACTCCTTTACCAGCCAACCACTCAACTTCCACTGGCCCATCAACAAACACACCCACCCATCCCACTAGCCTTTACTGCTGCTCCACAGCAGCCCACGACCCAACACCACCAGGCCCAACTCCAGGGCCAACAGCAGCTCCCACTTTACGCCCCAACTTATTTACAGCCGACCCCCACCAATGGTATTCTTGGACCCACACCCGGCACATACCCATCTCAAGCTACCTCACTTCCAAGTGCGTTTAGCACAATGAATATACAAAATCCAACTGGGAATATGGATACAGGTGCTTCTTCTCACCTTAATTCTAATGCAAATAATCTAAGTACTTTATTTAATAAATGCTTATACCCATCTGTAAATGTTGGTGACGGTAATTCCATTCCCGTCATCAATACCGGCCATAGCATTATTCCATCATCCCATCGCCCTCTCCACCTTCACAATGTTCTTGTAACTCCCAATATTATTAAAAATATTATTGTCGTTCGTCAATTTACTAGAGATAATAATTGTACTATTGAATTTGACGCATTTGGTTTTTCTATGAAGGATTTCTTGACTCGCCATATCCTCCTTCGATGTGATAGTTCGGGTGATCTTTATCCCGTTACCAAGCCTTCCGTGCTTCTCATTGCTCTTCTCTCCACAAGTTCCTTCACGTGGCATCAACGCCTCATGTATGTCATGCTTGCCAAGTTCCCTTATTTCTCGTTATTTTATTTCTTGTAATAAAAAAAGGTCTCCGCATGTTTGTCATGCTTGTCAACTTGGCAAACATGTGAAGTTACCTTTTCACAGTTCAGACTGTTCACCATTGTTTTGATATCATCCATTCTGATTTATGGGCCTCTCCAGTTGTTAGCTCTAGTGGTTTTAAATATTATGTCTTATTTCTTGATCATTTCTCTCACTATCTGTGGATCTATCCTCTTCATTCTAAATCTGTCATGCTTGCTAAATTTTTGCATTTTCGTAATTATGTTAAAAATAAATTTAAATGTGAAATTAAGAGTTTCCAATGTGATCATGGTGGCGAGTTCGATAATAACCGTCTTCACACCCTATTTACAAACCATGGCATTCAATTTAGATTCTCTTGCCCTCAAACATCTCAACAAAATGGAAAAGCGGAACGCATGATTCGCACCATTAACAACACTATCCGCACACTTCTCTTCCAAGCATACCTCCCCCTCCTTTTGGGTCGAAGCCCTACACATGGCTGCTTACCTACTAAACCTTCTACCTTCTACATCAATAAAAAATGAAATCCCATACACCAAACTTTTTCAAAAAGACCCCGACTACTACCGCTTACGCATCTTCGGGTGCCTTTGCTATCCTCACCTTAACTCTACCCACGAACTTGCTCCATGTGCCACCCTATGTATCTTTTTGGGATACCCCGCCTACCACTGTGGCTACCGCTGTCTAAACCTTAACACAAATAAATTATCCTTTCGTGCCCCGTCACCTTTGCTGAAACTCAATTCCCTTACCGTTCCATGACACCAAACACAACGCCCTCATACTCATTTCTTGAACACTCAACCTCACCCCTTCTAAATTAATTCATTCTAGAGACACCTACCTCTCATCACCCTATCCAAACGAATGAGCCTTCGGCCCACATCCCTGAAACCCATCCCCCGACACTAACACAGTCCAAACCGACCCAACTACACCCACTCCCAACATGGCCTAATCCAATCAGCCCGTACATCATACTACGCCCCATACCACTCTAACTCCTCAACAAGCCCAACATCAATCACCGGCCCATCACCAACCCACTCCCTCACCACCACTCGATATACACCCACCACCCGTAAATTCCCCACAACCCACCAACGAACCTATACGTACTCACACCATGGTCACTCGGTCTCAACGCGGCATTGTCAAACCCATCGAACGGTTATCCCTACATACGTCCACTCTTTCTACTATTCCTAAATCACCTTTTTTAGCTCTAAAAGACCCTCATTGGCGTAATGCTATGAACGATGAGTATGATGCGTTAATAAAAATGGTACTTGGGTTCTTGTACCGAGGCCTACTGAAAAATGGTACTTCGATCGATGTGGCTCTTTAAGCACAAATTCCATGCGGATGGGTCTTTGAGCCATTATAAGGATCGTTTAGTTGCTAATGGGAGTAATCAGCAACTTGGTATTAATTGTGATGAGACCTTCAGTTCGGTTGTTAAATCGGCTACCATCCGTACTGTTCTTAGCCTGGCCGTGTCTTGGCAGTGGCATGTTCACCAGCTAGACGTTAAGAATGCTTTTCTTAATGGTGATTTATTTGAGACTGTATACATGCACCAGCCACAAGGATTTATTGACCCTAGATACCCTCATCATGTTGCCTTTTGCAGAGATCATTATATGGACTTAAACAAGCACCTCGTGCTTGGTTTCAGAGGTTTGCAGGTTATGCCATCAGGGCCAGATTTTATCACAGTCGGTGTGACTCTTCGTTATTCATTTACAAACATGGCTCACAGGTTGCTTATCTTCTTATATATGTGGATGACATCATCCTTACAGCTTCCTCTAGTGTTCTTCTCCAACAAGTTATTGCCTCCTTACACAGAGAGTTTGATATGACTGATCTCGGACCACTCAATTATTTTCTTGGTATCTCTGTTGAACGTCATCCTACAGGGTTGTTTTTGTCGCGAAGGAAGTATGCTCTCCAACTACTTGAGTGTTCCCATATGACTCAGTGTAACCCCTCTAGGACACTTGTCGATACGGAGTCTAAACTGGGTCCTGAAGGGGTTCCAGTTAAGGATCCCACTGTATATCGCAGTCTTGTTGGTGGTCTACAGTATCTCACTTTCACTCGTCCGGATTTATCTTATGCAGTTCAACAAATATGTCTCTACATGCATGATCCACGAGAGCCACACCTAGCTGCTCTTAAGCGTATTCTACAGTATGTTCGGGGGACTCTAGATCTTGGCTTACATTTATACTCATCGTCCACTACTTCCTTAGTTGGTTATACAGATGCCGATTGGGCAGGTTGCCCCTCTACACGACGGTCAACATCAGGTTACTGTGTCTTTCTTGGTGATAATTTATTATCTTGGTCCTCCAAACGACAACACACTCTCTCCAGATCTAGTGTTGAAGCTGAATACCGGGGGTTTGCTAATGTCGTTGCTGAGACTGCATGGATTCGCAATTTGCTCCGAGAGCTGCATTCTCCTTTATCGTCTGCAACGCTGGTATATTGTGATAATGTTAGTGCTATCTATCTCTCTGCTAACCTTGTGCAACATCAACGAACGAAACATATTGAGTTCGACATACATTTCGTTCGTGACTTGGTTACGGCTGGTCAGGTCCGTGTTCTCCATGTGCCATCTCGCTACCAGTATGCAGATATCTTTACCAAAGGGCTTCCGTCAGCTTTGTTTGAGGAATTTAGATCCAGTTTGAGCGTCCGACCTCCTCCCGCTCAAACTGCGGGGGAGTATTAGTCGAGTGATTAGTGTAGACATAGGTCCGTTTAGTATTCTTTGTAATGAGGCCTGATAGAGCCCACTCTCTAGAATAATCCATGTTGTGGAAAACTAGAAGGGGGGGTTGAATAGTTTTGCCAATTAAAACTTCCTTTTAATCTATTTAGATCGACTTATGTCAATCTATTAGGATGTGTGTGTTGGATGTTGATAAACAAGCATATAAAGGTAAGTAATGAAAAGATAAGAGTAAGAAGCACAAAACCACAACACGAGTATTTATAGTGGTTCGGCTACAAGGACACCTTCCTTTCCCTACTCCACTCCCCGAGTCACCTACTCGAGAGTTCGTAATCACTACACCAATCTCCTTATGGCGGAGAAGCCTTCACAACGTCGCCTACCCTTTTTCCGGTGCTAGGCTAACCACCGGGTTCTTTCACTCCAAGGTGAACCACACCTACACAACGTCGCCTACCCTTTATAAGGTACTAGGCTAAGTACCTAGTTCTTTCACTCCAAGGTGAACTACACCTTCACAACGTCGCCTACCCTTTATTAGGTACTAGGCTAAGCACCTAGTTCCATTGCAATGGAGGAACTACTACCACACTACACCAACGACTAATCCCAAAGGAGATCTACTCCTTTACAACATCATCAAGGATATCAATATCCTTGGATCTAATACTAGTCTATCTTGTACATCGAAACATACCATATCGAATGTACATCTAAGGCACTTTTCACTAATGCCTTTGACTAGATCTACAAGACACCTTTCACTAATGTCTTGTGTCTTTACTTCTAAGCACCTTTCACTAATGCTTCTTTGTCTTGACTTCTAAGCACCTTTCACTAATTCTTCTTTGTCTTGACTTCTAAGCACCTACCACAAGTGCTTATCCTATAGACGAGAGATACCCTTCACTAATATCTTTGTCTTGACACTTGAGACATCTTTCACTAACGTCTTCAACACTACACTTCTTTGAAGAAATAAAGGAATCATCAACAAGAAGACTTCAGTAGCCTTGATGATGAGGAAGCATGGCAACTCATGGGCTTGAGCTTGCTCGACTTCAAAGGTGGTGATCTTGCCTTTAAGAGGAACCTAAAAGATCACACAAAAACAAAACTACAAACATAGATCTCTTGGATCTGATGTTAGTGAGTTTTTAACTTAGGGAGAAAGTGTGTTAGAAAGGGGTGAGAAATAATGAAGAAATGGCTCACTATTTATAGAGGAAAAATCTTACTGTTCCCCGGATCCCACGGATCCCTACCACAAGGGATCCGGCTAGCACAAAGCTAGGGATCCGTGGAACTCTCCTCTTTGCCCATGGGTATTTTGGTTATGGGTCATGGGTTGAACCATGGATCTTTGGCTAGATACAATGTATCTTTAAGTGCAATGCACTTAGTCACTTGGGTATGGGTTGATCCATGGGCTATGGATATCATCCATGTGTGATATAAGCATAATGTCATGCAATTGGTTATGAGTCAAGATCCATGGGTTATGGGCTTTGGGTTGTACCCAACTACATTCAATGTATTTTCCCAATGGGTTGTGATACTTAAGTTTCTACCCATTTATATTACCTAATATACTACATACTAGTTATGTGTATATTTTATCCAAATATGTAAACACTAGTTGTTGTACATATGTATCATAAAATCACTTATACTTGTTTTAGTGTTTTATGTGAAAATGTGAATATGTTAGAAACTATTAGTTTAAACCATTTACGTATTTTATTTGTTTCATTAATATGATTTTACGTTTGTTATCGACAAAACATTAGAAGATCGTAAAATATAAATAAACGTTTTTATGGCTTATTTGTATTAACAATCTCCCCCTTTTTGTTGATGACAAAACATAAAATTATTTTAAGGAAAAGCTAAAATTTGTAAAAGTTTGAATTTGTAGTTTTTACTTTCTTCTCCCCCTTTTTGTCGAAACAAAAAGTGTTTGAAGGAAAGCAACACATCGTTTTTAAGAAAAACATGTGAAAGAAATAAAAATAAGAAAAAAGATAGAGAGCAAGTAACGGGAAAGGATCTCGTCTTTACTCCCCACTTGAACGAGTCCATCCCTAAGTAAGGGCGTCAAGTAAGTGATACTAATCTAGTTTGTTTGCAAATAAGTTTGCAAAAGATTTCGTCTAAGAGACAAATGTGCTCCCCCTTGATGATTGCAATTTTGCAAGGGGATGTCACGAAATGTAAACCTAGTATTGCAAGTAATTTGCAATGTATTGCTTTGACATAAAGCTCCCCTAGCTTTAGGATGTCAAAATCTTCATGTTGTAAATTGAATAACTACAAAACAAAGGTTAGAAAGCAAGTATAATTCACAATTTCCGGCAAATGTGGTCCAAGTTAGTAGTAAATAGCTTTCTGTCTCACGGATCCCGCGGTTCCCTCCTAGTAGGGATCCATCTAGGCAATTCTGAGGGATCCGTATTAGTGTTTAATTTCACAAAGGTGATATAACAAGTAATGTTATCACAAAATGAGATATGAATACAAGGTAATCATATGCTCGAAAAATAACAAGTTAGCATGTAATTCCATTTAATAAAACTAGAGTTATGATATACATGACTCTAAAAATTAAGAAAATAAGAAAATACATGACTAGGAATTTCTAAACTAACTATCGCTTGATGCTAGGACACCACTAAAATCTTCTAGCTCAAGTTTTGTTTAGGTTTGATTTCGTCGAAACGTTCGAGGAGATGATAGAACTTGAAACGTTGGTCTTCTCATACTTCATGTATCAAACTTTCAACATGTTGACAATGATATCAATCTTTGTCATGGCTAGGTAGTGGTGGTGGAAGAAATGAAATAGCTTGATGCAAAGGATCAAGTGAAGCGGCTTGTGGAGCTTCAAACGATGGAGGGATTGGTGGAGGCGCATTTGAGAATGGCTCGACTAAGAATGATGGTGGTGGTTGAGAAGTGTCAACTTCCATATGGTCGGGTGGTTGACTTTGATGATTTCTCATAATCCAAATGGGATTATATGATGGAAACGGCGAAAAGGAAGCCGGAGCAATTTTTGACTCAACACCTTGATTTTGTACCATTATTCCTCCTAATGAGGAAAATGTTGGCGGAAGCGGATTAGACGGCCTAGGAGGCAAGTCCTCTAAATTGTAGAGGTGTGGTGATGATAGTGGGGATGTAAATGAAATAGCTCTAGGAACCAATGGTGATGGTTTAGTGGAGATGATATTGTTTGGCCTAGGAGGTATGGTGGTGTTTGGCATAGGTAGTTTTGTGGGTACTATCCTTTTAGGAATTGTTTTGATTGGAGATGATTTGGTTGAAGAGATTTCGTGTATAACACGAGCCTTTTTCATAGGTGGTTCTTTGGTGGATAGGTTACTACTTGGGGTTTTCCTCATGATGAGATGATTTCAAGAGGTTGCAAGAGCTGAAAGTTATGATGAGAGTGATAACTATGGAGGTCCTAACAAAGTGGTTTATAAACCAAGAGATTTGGCAAGTGCATTTAAGCCTTAAGCCACTAGGATTCATTGGAATGTGATGATTAACATGCACAAGAGTCAACTTCAGAGTTTGCACTGATCTAGGAACTTATTTAAGATGAGATGGAGTGTTTGAGTTGGGAAGATGAGTTGAAATGATTGTTTTAGCAAGATTTGACATAAACTGTCACCCGGATCCCACGGTTCCCTTCTCAGAGGGATCCGTCTAGGCTAATCCTAGGGATCCGGCTTTCAGCAGTTATGAAAGAGTGGAAATGATGTTTCTAAGATCTAAGACCTATAACATTTTGAGTGTTTCAGTCCTCCTAAGTGTCTTAAATGAAGGGGTGTTTAAGTACTTGAAGGTAATGAGTGATGTAGCTAACGATTGTCTTTTATGGAAGGATTTGGAACTTTAAAGAGTACCAATGGATGAGCAAAGATGACACTAAAGATGAGAGTGTCAATTGAAGCTTGAATGATCCTAGAGATCAAGTTGTGACTTAGGATAGTGTTTTGAAAAATATCCTAGAAGCTTTGAGATGGGAAAAAGTAGAGTTTGATCAACTTTGATCAATTTTGAGGTAAGGATGATTTATGGTCAATTTTGCCATAATCGAAAGATTTCTAAGGCTAAATGTAAGGGATCAAGTAAAAAATGAAGTGTGAGTTTGAGAGCGGAAGAGTAATGGATTAAAAGAAATGAAGCCGTAGATCTACAAGCGTTTTAGAGTGTGATCTAGGTGAGTTATGTGTGAGTAGGAAAGATCAACCTATCTTGATAAGGACTTAATTTGCCTTAAGACACTATGTTTAGCTTAGTGTGAGGTGTTCTAAGGATATGTTTGAGATATAATGCTTGCAATTGCATTTTCTGTTTACCGGATCCCACGGTTCCCTAAGTGTAGGGATCCGTCTAACACAATCTTTGGGATCCGCCCATCTGCTCAGTAGGACCTTTACTAAAGGTATGCAATGATCTTGACAATGCGTTATATCTCAAGGATAGTCTAAAAAGAGTTCTGATACTAAGATATCAAATGTAAGATGTTTTATGAAGGGTTGAATAGTTTTACCAATTAAAACTTCCTTTTAAAACATTTAGATCGACTTATGTCAATCTATTTGGATGTGTGTGTTGGATGTTGATAAACAAGCATGTAAAGATAAGTAATGAAAAGATTAGAATAAGAAGCACAAACCACAACGCAGTATTTATAGTGGTTCACAAGGTCACCTTCTGCTACTCCATGAGTCACCTACCGAGTTAGTAATCACTACACAATCTCCTTATGGCGAGAAGCCTTCACAACGGCTTAATCTTTTCCTGGTTTTCAAAGCTAAATCCGAGTTCTTTCACACCAAGAACCACACCTAACACAACGATGCCTACCCTTTATACGGTGCTAGGCTAACCACCGAGTTCTTTCACACCTTAGGTGAACTACACCTTCACAACGTCGCCACCTTTTATTAGACTGGCTAAGTACCTAGTTCTTTCACCTTAGGTAAACTACAATCTTCAAACGTGCTACCCTTTATTAGGTATAGGAAGCACCTAGTTCCATTGCAATGGAGGAACTACTACCACATACACCAACGACTAATCCCAAAGGAGATCTACTCCTTTACAACATCATCAAGGATATCAATATCTTTGGATCTAAAACTAGTCTATCTTGTACATCGAAACACACTATATCGAATGTACATCTAAGGCACCTTTCATTAATTCCTTTGACTAGATCTACAAGACACCTTTCATAATGTTTACTTCTAAGCTTTCACTAATGCTTCTTGTCTTGACTTCAAGCACCTTTCATAATGCTTCTTAGTCTTGATTTCAAGCACCTACCACAAGTGCTTATCCTATAGACGATAGATACCCTTCACTAATATCTTCGTTTTGACTCTTAAGACATCTTTCACTAATGAACACTACTTTGAAGATCAACAAGATAATGATAGGAAGCATGGCAACTCATGGACTTGAGTTTGCTCAACTTCAAAGGTGGTGATCTTGCCTTTAAGAGGAACCTAAAGATCACACAAAAACAAAACTACAAACATAGATCTCTTGGATCTAAGGTTAGTGAGATTTAACTGGGGAGAAAGTATATTGAAGGGGTGAGAAACAATGAATAAATGGCTCATATTTAGAGGAAAAATCCTAATGTTCGGATCCCCGAATCCTACCACAGGGATCCGGTAAATAGGGATCCGTGGTCATGGGTATTTTGGTTATGGGTCATGGTCATGGGTCACGGTTATGGGTTGATCCATGGTTTTCTTTCTAGATACAATGAACTTTATATATAAAAACTATGGGAAAAAACCATTTGCTAGTATTTTACCCATTTAGTATGTACTTAGTTTTTACCCATTTTAGTATACTTAGTTTAAGTATATGTTTAACCCAATATGTAAACACTAGTTGTTGTACATATGTATCTAAATCATAAAATCACTTATACTTGTTTTAGTGTTTTAGTGTTTTATGTGAAAGCATAAGTGTGTTAGAAAACTATTAACTCAAACTATTTACGTATTCTATTTGTTTCGTTAAAATGATTTTACTTTTGTTATCGACAAAACATTAGAAGATCGTAAAATATAAATAAACGTTTTTACGGCTTATTTGTATTAACAAAGATGTTTTATTTCATGAAAGAAATTGGATTATATTGATAAAGCACGAGTACAAGAGAATTGATCCTATTTTGGAATACTACTAGGTTCCTTGAGTGTTTTAGCTAGGAGGATCATTATGTGATTGATGAGTGTTGGTGGAATCAAGAATGAAGAAAGTCTTCATAGAGATATGTTTAGCGGTTCCATCATCTTGTTCACAAATACGTACAATGGACTTTGAAATTGAGGATGGAAGTGCATAACATTATGATAGAGGCGTGTCAAGAACATTCCATAAGGGATGAGTTTATTCTTGAGCCTTGAAGATTTGCAATTAAGAAGTAGGCGATATTGTATGGTTGTTGTGTTAGCACCTACAACATTTGAGCACAACAAGCGGGAAGAATTTCTCGATTTACCCTAAGGCTCCAAACATTTTCACGTAGGATGAGTGCAAGAGGCTTGTACTCTTCTCGGATATCCCTTGTAAAGATAATGTTTGGATCGAGGTAATATGGTCGAGGTTTGCATATTATGCGATTTAAATCTTCGGAGAGGGTATGTGTGAACAATATGGACTATTTTCTTCACGAAAGTTGAAGAGAGAATCAAGAGACCAATCTTCGGTGAAGGCACATTGTCCATGATTTGGAATCCGGAGGATGTGAGCAAAATGCCCAAGGGTTAGAGTGAACTTTTAGTTTTAGATATAAAACCAAAGAGATAGAGAGCGATCCTCGCTTACTAACGAAGTTCGACTTGACGGAAGAATTCCATTATGAACTTTGGACATATCTTCTCGTTGATTTCAAGAAGACATTCTAGTCCTATGGCTCGGGAGGAGGTATTGATACCTTCTTCGAATTGTAGAGAGGTGTCTACAATACGTCCCTCGTGGAAGTGACGGTTTTCGAGATTATTGAACCCACGGACATGATTGCCAGGTGTGTTGGGTTCGAGAGAGATGTTTGGAGTGTAGACGCTAGTGAGTGAAAAATCAAACTCATATTCATGCGTTATAGTGACACCTATAGAAAAAGATGAGTTAATAGAAAATAATGTTTGTGATCAACCTATGATTATCTAACGTTTTTATTAGATTTTTATTAACAGTGGGTTTTAACAACAATGACGCTTAACTCACTTATGGTTTTTAATCTTGCATGAAAACGGTTTTCCAGTAGGACGAATCCCACGGTTCTTTTACAAAAGGGATCCGGCTAGTATATCTTCCGGGATCCGTGGATATGTAGTAACAGAAACAGATTTGATAAAAACATAGGTTTTACAGTTTTTATACCACGAAATATGTTTTATCCTACATTTTCTTTTAGCATGCATACATGACTTCTAATGTATCACGAGAGAAAAAGAAACAAATAAAACAAAAGAAATGACAAACACATTATGATAATAATAACCTAGATAACTAGATTATTAGTAATATTGCATTTCAATACTAAGGATGATACAAAGGATTAGGTATATGATCCCAATGTAGATTAACAACACAAAGTAAATGTCTCCATATGTGAACTTCATTATAGGGAACACAAGTGCAATGAGCGTTAAGGCGATGAGCACGAGTGCGATGTAAACCATGTTGATGACGGATCTTCTTGGTTTCGGTTGAGATGAAATGAGGAGGAAGATGAAGTTTTTGAATAAGAGGAAATTTTTGAAATTGGAGGATTTGAAAAAGTGAGGGTTTGGTAGAGTGGTCGACGGTGGGGTTATTTATAGGGAAGGAGGAATTTTTGAAATTCGTGTTTTGTTTTATTATTGGATTTAAAAGAAACAAAACATAAGTTTTATATACCACGACTTTAGACGAGAAATAAAACACGTATGTAATAAAAAGGCTTCCTAATGAAGCTTTCATGTAAAACATGTATAAGCACAAAAGATAATCACATAAATACCTAAATAGGCATACTTAATTATCAAGAAAAACAAAAAGAAAATCATACCTCTAGCGCACTTAGGAATGTCTTTACAAATGACACAACAAATGTCACTTAGACCATTCCCGCTCCTTTGAGTTTAAGATACCTTCTTAAGGAAGGTATTCTTGTTACCAAGCGACTCCTAAAGCTTGGTGGGTATGAGCTTTGACTAATCAACATGACAAGGAAGATTAGTGCAATTAAATTAAAAAGTAAATAAAAAAAATGTTGTTATCAAATCAACATCCAAACATATAGTTTAGAAAGACATGGTGTTTGTTTTTATGAAAAACCTTCTTTGTATTTTTCAATTAATTATGGATCGTATCAAGTTTTGAAGTACAATATACTTCAAGAAACTCGGTAACGAAGCTCTGATGCCAATTGTGGAAAACTAGAAGGGGGGGGGGGGGGTTGAATAGTTTTGCCAATTAAAACTTCCTTTTAATCTATTTAGATCGACTTATGTCAATCTATTTGGATGTGTGTGTTGGATGTTGATAAACAAGCATATAAAGGTAAGTAATGAAAAGATAAGAGTAAGAAGCACAAAACCACAACACGAGTATTTATAGTGGTTCGGCTACAAGGACATCTTCCTTGCCCTACTCCACTCCCCGAGTCACCTACTCGAGAGTTCGTAATCACTACACCAATCTCCTTATGGCGGAGAAGCCTTCACAACGTCGCCTACCCTTTTTCCGGTGCTAGACTAACCACCGGGTTCTTTCACTCCAAGGTGAACCACACCTACACAACGTCGCCTACCCTTTATAAGGTACTAGGCTAAGTACCTAGTTCTTTCACTCCAAGGTGAACTACACCTTCACAACGTCGCCTACCCTTTATTAGGTACTAGGCTAAGCACCTAGTTCCACTGCAATGGAGGAACTACTACCACACTACACCAACGACTAATCCCAAAGGAGATCTACTCCTTTACAACATCATCAAGGATATCAATATCCTTGGATCTAATACTAGTCTATCTTGTACATCGAAACACACCATATCGAATGTACATCTAAGGCACTTTTCACTAATGCCTTTGACTAGATCTACAAGACACCTTTCACTAATGTCTTGTGTCTTTACTTCTAAGCACCTTTCACTAATGCTTCTTTGTCTTGACTTCTAAGCACCTTTCACTAATGCTTTTTTGTCTTGACTTCTAAGCACCTACCACAAGTGCTTACCCTATAGACGATAGATACCCTTCACTAATATCTTTGTCTTGACACTTGAGACATCTTTCACTAATGTCTTCAACACTACACTTCT
>OU343223.1:70087875-70339552 GCA_910596185.1 Chrysanthemum makinoi | reverse complement strand
TTTGGATTTGGGGGTTGGTATTGCTACCGATTACTCTACTTATCTCATTATCTAATCTAAGGTGTATGTAGTCTATGTCTAATTATTGTGTGCTCGTATGATAGTTTAAAGATGTGTTTACTTAGGTTTTACTACTCCTTAATTATCTCCTATTGGTGGTTGAATTGCCACGTCCTTATTCTTAGTTGCGTTGTGTGTCTAAAGTCGTAGGGTATGCGTATGTTCCCTAACTCTTTGAACTTACCAAAGGGTCTCGTCTACAAAACCCACTAGGGATAATAAACTCTTACTCTAAGGCACTCTTTGGATGGTTTAGCTTACAACTACTCAAGGAGCTATATTCTAAGGTTCACAAAGATTTAATCAAGCATTAAGTCCACAACGAATGACCTATCACACTACTAGATCATTAATCAACTAAGATAAGAGACAACCAATCAATATTCAATAATTAAGTTTCATATTCCCTAAGCAAACACACAAGTAAATTAGCCGGACATATAGAACATGCAAGCATAACCACAATAATCAAAGACATAATTGAATTAATGAAGTAAAACACATATCTTGGTGTAAGATAGGGTTTGGAACCCTAAAATACTGTACAAGACAGCCTTGGTTCGGTTTAGGTTTTACTCCAAAAGACTACACACAAATACTAAAAAATTCGGATTCTATATATAAGATACACATGCGCCGGCGTCACCTTATGTTTTGTGACGCCATCGGGTCGCCGTCATTAGGGTTTCGTCTTGGCCACGTTAGACTTGCGACGGCGTCACCTTGTGATTGTGACGCCGTCCTCTTCCGCTTCTGACGCCGTCTGGATTGAATCTAGGCCGTCTGAGTTGCGATGGCCTTCTTTTATAACTTGGCGTCGTCACTTGAAAATAAGAGTTTTGGCTTCTGTCCGTCACAAAATCCTCCGACGGCGTCGCAGATAAGCAGTGACGCTGTCACATTGTATTTCAGCAGCTGGAGTGCCTCGATTCTTGACTTTGGCCATTTTCTTCGTATATCGCGCCTTGTTTCGTCCAAATAAGTGCCATTACAGCAATTTGCCTTCACGAGACCTAAAAATGAAAAGAGCACGATATTAAGTAATAACGGATACAAAAGTGATCAAATAAGGGCTTAAATGACCCCTCAAAAAGGTACCTTTTAAAACCTTATCAACAAGTCTGCCCAAATGATGGCTGCTAATCCAAGTTTCCATGACAGATCAAATAAAGTGGATATTGATTGTCATTTATAAAGGAAAACGTTCAAGATGGTTTTATTCAAACTATACATATTCCTTCACACTTGCAATTAGCAGATACCATGACAAAGGCATTAAACAAACACTCTATTCTTGCTAGCATGTTGGGTCTCTGTGATCCTCCACCTTGAGGGGGAATGAAGATTACACAAGTAGAGGGTCTACAATGATAGTTATAGAACATGAAGGACCAATGTTGTAAATATAACAACTAGTTTGTTAGATGTTACTGTACCTTCCCTCTTATTTTTGTATTTAAACTCTCGTCTCCTCTGTATCTCATTTGATAACAAATGCGATAATAATCATTTCACTTTCTCCCAAATTACTTTCCGCTCATAACGATTTACCGTTTGTAAGATATACATGAAGAATATGAATTCTATACTCATCTCAACTCTGTATAAAATAGCGTGAGATATGTTATGTGTGTGTAAAAAGTTATCGCTCGAATAAAAATTAAAAATAATTATAAGATAGAAAAATCTTAACACAAGCAAAAATAAAATAAAAAAGCGCTAAAATAAATGAAAAACAAAAAATCACAGTGAGTATTTAAGATATACAAATAACCAAAAAATAAAAAAAATATCATTGCAAGAGTAGTTTGAACATAACGATATCGAAGTAGTAGAATATTTTTCAAACTATATGAACCAACTGGCTTAGCTCAGTTGGTCACTTGCGCTTTTTCTAAAGTTTAGAAGAGGTTTTACCCAGAGTTCAAGTCTTGCAAGAGACAAAAAATTTCAGGTTTTCTTACTAGTGTTAAACCGTGAGTTCTAGGGGTTTCTCTTCGCGGGTCTCTCCTAGTAGTTCGGGTCCTGAGGCGTATCCGTTTGAATGGTTTAACTCGGGAGTCGGATTTCAAGTATCATGTCGTTCTAAAAAAATAAATAAAAATAAAAGTTTTTAAACTATTCATGGTGAGAACAATATTTTTAATGTGACACATGACAAATCAACAACCACTCTAGCTTAATAAAATATGTACAAGATAATAAAAATACCAGATGGTTTTCATGTGCTTTAATCGGGGAATATCTCTACTCTTGTTACATTTGGTAGAGACAAAATCTTGGTCGTTGCCACCAAAATTATTATTGTGATACCGTAATGCTTATGCTTCAACATTTAACTTTTCAAAAAGTCAATATTTTATAAAGCAGAAAATGATTTAACAAGTAGTGAATTGAATTGAGGCTGCACACAGGACCCTGGCGACTTTGATTATATTTGTCATATCAATTTTTTTTTTACGATTTACAGACGACTGTTAGGTGATTAGTAAAGTTATAAAATACATTGGTTGTTGTCATTAGTATATAACAAAATGTCACTGGAATATTTGTCATAGAACAATTCCTTGTCATCTTCATGTCATGACTTTAGGAGAACTCTTGAAGTGTAACGATAGCAACTTGGGCCTAAGAGTATTGAAAATCACGTCCTGAATTTGAATCACGGTTCTTGAAACATATATTGTTGAAAAAAAGCTATAAGTAAACGACCATTCACACTCTTGATCGAGTTCTGAAAACAATGTTTATGATATTATTATTCGTAAAGGACAAAAGTATAATTGTTCTAAACATGAACTAATCCATCAAGCTTTTTGATAGGATTGCTTATGATATCATGCATTCACCTTTTATCATAGACTAATTATTTTAAGCACTCGCAATTTTTTTAATTCGACGCTAGCCGCCTCAACTGTCAAGTCTTTGTTTGCATATCAAAATTATTTATTACAGTAGTTTAGTAATTAAAATAGTAGATGCCTGTTGCGTGTGTTATACTACTTTTCTTTTACATTAACTTATTCCTGTTTGCTAATGACAATGAATCTAGAAATAATAAACATTTCATAACTAATATTATGTAGTTTACCGTGGAGGTACAATGTCGCATTCGATGAAAGCTAAAGAAAATAATGGACTAATTCAAGTGAGATGACAATCGCTGCACGCTAAATCTTAAGTCGTCAGGAAGAAGAGTAATGGACTAATTTAAGAAGGAAGGAGGCCGTTGAACGTTGGGACCCAAAGAGTAGAGAGTCTAGTGTCCCTTTAAGCCACGAAGTCAGAGTAAAGTCAAATCATTTGAGAGATGTATTCGTTGAGGCGAATGACCATGCACTAAGTTGTGCATGAATCGGTGGTGGGAAAATGTCATGAGTCAAATTATGAAGGGTCGGCTTCTGTTTGAAAGCATGCTGAATGTGAGGGTTCATGGTTGATTTTGTTAGAGTACCTCAACGTTAAAGGTGTAGCACATGAGTTGAAGAATCGACATGGTACCACACTACCCTTGATGAATCCAACGCACGACGAAACCACTGAACCTCTACTATAAGCGAGACAGATGACCGGTTCTTATCGAGTTAAGTACATCACACGGAATCAAATGAATGACTCCGTGACACAAAGTTATCTAAGTATTAGTCGACTGATTAGTGTAGACATAGGCCCGTTTAGTATTCTTTGTAATGAGGCCTAATAGAGCCCACTATCTAGAATAATCCCTGTAATCTATATATTGATTAGTTTTTGATAATGATAAGGCAAGGAATAATCACCTCCAAACATGGTATCAAGCCAATAAAATACACCGATCCTTTCTTTTTCTTCCTCTAAAACTTTCGGATCTCATCTCATTCTTTCCATCTGCCGCCCATCTCACCTCCTTCAACACCCTAATCATCAACAATGACCGGAGATACCAACACCCCACCACCCCTCCACACCAAATGCGAGAAACTCATTCCTTTAGCATCTCAAACAAAGGTTCTATAAAGCTAGACCTCGAAAAACACAACTTCAATTCATGGAGCTCCTTCTTCAAGATTCATCTTGGAAGTTTAGGACTCAAATCCCACATAAAGAAAGGCATCTTCTAGCACCCCGACCCGAATGGTGTAAACTTGGATGATCTCATCAAGATGTAGATCCTGGATCTCTTTGTGACTCATTGTAAGAACAAGTTGTCTCAACCTCGGGGTTTTCTAAAGACTTATGGGACACTCTAGAAAACTTGTTCCATGACAAAAAGGACGCTAGGGCAATCAATCTTGACAACAAATTACGCTCCATCAAGATTGCAACATGACCATCAACGTATATTGCACCAAAAATCAAATCAATGGCGGATAGACTCAAGAATCTTGGTGCCCCCGTAAGTGACAAAAACCTAGTTATGTATACAGTTAATGGCCTTGATTCTCGCTTTGCTACCATTGTCAAGATTATTCGCCATCGCAAGCCTCTACCATCCTTCGAAACGGCGCACACCATGTTGTTGCTTGATGAGTCGAACCAAAGTCAGGAAGCTGAGAATACCCCCACCATTGATACCACTACATCCTCCCCTACTATTCTTATGGCCACCAAATCAGAACCCAAAGGTAACCTCACCACTCAATCCTCTAAATCACAAAGCATGCTTCAATTGTGTAACCACTTTAATAGAGGAAATTGCAAGTTTGGTGATCGATGTAAATTCATACACGATCACCGTAGATTGGCTGTCAAAAACCCCACTGGTATACCCCCTCATAACCCTCGATCCCCCAAAGTAACTCAGAATACTTTGCACCATACATCCTGGACACCACCTGGGTACTACCAGGCTCGCCAAGCTCAACTCCTTTACCAGCCCACCACTCCACTTCCACTGGCCCATCAACAAACACCCAATCCACTAGCCTGTACGCTGGTGGGCCACAGCAGCCCACGACACAAACCCACCAGGCCAACTTCAAGCCCAACTCAGGCCAACAAAGCTCCACACTTACGCCCAACTTATTCTCATGCGGACCCCCCAATGGTATTCTCGGACCCGCTCCTGGCACGTACCCATCTCAAGCTACCTCACTACCGAGTGCTTTTAGCACAATGACTCTACAAGACCCAGCATGGAATATGGACACAGGTGCTTCTTCTCACCTTAATTCTAAAGAAAATAATCTAAGTACTTTATTTAATAAACGCTTATATCCATCGGTAAATGTTGGTGACGGTAATTCCATTCCCGTCATCAATACCGGCCATAGCATTATTCCATCATCCCATCGCCCTCTCCACCTTCACAATGTTCTTGTAACTCCTAATATCATTAAAAATCTTATTGTCGTTCGTCAATTTACTCGAGATAATAATTGTACTATGAATTTGCAACATTTGGTTTTTCTGTGAAGGATTTCTTGACTCGCCATATCCTCCTTCGATGTGATAGTTCGGGGGATCTTTATCCGTACCAAGCCTTCCGGCTTTCATTGCTCTTCTCTCCAAAGTTCCTCCACGGCATCAACGCCTCGGTCATCCGGTGACGAAGTGCTACGTTACCTTGTTTCTCGTCGTTTTATTTTTGTATAAACAAAGGTCTCCACAGTATGTCATGCTTGCCAACTTGGCAAACATGTGAAGTACCTTTCACAGTTCGACTCTATTGTACAATTGTTTTGACATTATCCATTCTGATTTATGGACTTCTCCAGTTGTTAGCTCTAGTGGTTTTAAATATTATGTCTTATTTCTTGATCATTTCTCTCACTATTTGTGGATCTATCCTCTCATTCTAAAATTGTCTGCTTGCTAAATTTTGCATTTGTAATTATGTTAAAAATAAATTTAAATGTGAAATTAAGAGTTTCCAATGTGATCATGGTGGCGAGTTCGATAATAACCGTCTTCACACCCTATTTACAAACCATGGCATTCAATTTAGATTCTCTTGCCCTCAAACATCTCAACAAAATGGAAAAGCGGAACGCATGATTAGCACCATTAACAACACTATCCGCACACTTCTCTTCCAAGCACACCTCCCCCCTCATTTTGGGTCGAAGCCCTCCACATGGCTGCTTACCTACTAAACCTTCTACCTTCTACATCAATTAAAAATGAAATCCCATACACCAACTTTTTCAAAAAGACCCCGAGCTACTCCAGCTTACGCATCTTCGGGTGCCTTTGCTACCCTCACCTTAACTTTACCCACAAACTTGCCCCACGAGCCACCCCATGTATCTTTTTGGGATACCCCGCCTACCACCGTGGCTACCGCTGTCTAAACCTTGACACAAATAAAATTATCCTTTCATGCCATGTCACCTTGATGAAACCCAATTCCTTACGTTCCATGACACCAAACTCACCGCCCTCATACTCATTTCTTGAACAATCAACATCACCCCTTCTAAATAAATCATTCTAGAACCCTACCTCTCTCACCATCCAAACGAATGCGCCTCGACCCACATCCCTGAAACCAAACCCCGACACTAAACAGTCCAACGACCCAACCTACACCCACTTCCAACACGCCCAATCCAATCATCATAATACGCCCATAACACTATTACTCCTCAACAAGCCCAACACAATCACCGGCCATCACCAACCCACTCCCTCACACCACCGATATACACCCACACAGTAACTTCCCACAACCACCACGAACCTAAACGTTACTCACACCATGGTCACTCGGTCTCAACGCGGCATTGTCAAACCTACCGAACGGTTAACTCTACATACGTCCACTATTTCTCCTATTCCTAAATCCCCCTTTTTAGCTCTAAAAGACCCTCTGGGTAATGCTATGACGGATGAGTATATTTCGTTAATTAAAAATGGTACTTGGGTTCTTGTACCGAGGCCCACTGATGTTAATCTGGTTCGATCGATGTGGCTCTTTAAGCACAAATTCCATGCGGATGGGTCTTTGAGCCGTTATAAGGCTCGCTTAGTTACTAATGGGAGTAATCAGCAACTTGGTGTTGATTTTGATGAGACTTTCAGTCCGGTTGTTAAACCGGCTACCATCCGTACTGTTCTTAGCCTGGCCGTGTCTCGGCAGTGGCGAGTTCACCAGCTAGACGTTAAGAATGCTTTTTAATGGTGATTATATGAGATGTATACATGCACCACCACGGATTATTGACCCTCGATACCCTTCATCCTGTTTGCCTTTTGCAGAGATCATTATATGGACTTAAACAAGCACCTCGTGCTTGGTTTCAGAGGTTTGCAGGTTATGCCATCAGGGCCGGATTTTATCACAGTCGGTGTGACCTCTTATTCATTACAGACATGCTACAGGTGATACCTTCGGATATGTGGATGAAATCATCCTTACAACTTCTCTAGTGTTTTCTTTAACAGGTATTGCCTCTTGCACAGGAGTTTGATATGACTGATCTCGGGCCACTCAATTATTTTCTTGGTATCTCTGCTGAAGTCATCTGAGGTTATTTTTGTCTCAAAGGAAGTATGCTCTCCAACTACTTGAGCGTGCCCAAATGACTCAGTGTAACCCCTCTAGGACACCGATCGATACGGAGTCTAAACTGGGTCCTGAAGGGGTTCCAGTTCAGGATCCACTTTATATGTGCACCAGTTTGCTCGTTGGTCTACAGTATCTCACTTTCACCCGTCCGGATTTATCTTATGCAGTTCAACAGATATGTCTTTACATGCATGATCCACGAGAGCCACATCTAGCTACTCTTAAGCATATTCTACGCTATGTTCGGGGGACTATCTATCTTGGCTTACATTTATACTCATCATCCACTACACGGCGGGTTGCCCCTCTAGTTGGTTATACAAATGCCGATTGGGCGGGTTGCCCCTCTACACGACGGTCCACATCAGGTTACTGTGTCTTTCTGGGTGATAACTTATTATCTTGGTCCTCCAAACGGCAACACACTCTCTCCATATCTAGTGCTGAAGCCGAATACCGGAGGGTTGCTAATGTCGTTGCTGAGACTGCATGGATTCGCAATTTGCTCCGAGAGCTGCATTCTCCTTTATCGTCTGCCACGCTGGTTTATTGTGATAATGTTACTGCTATCTATCTCTCTTCTAATCCTGTGCAACATCAACGAACGAAACATATTGAGATCGACATACATTTCGTTCGTGACTTGGTTACGGTTGGTCAGGTCCGTTTTCTCCATGTGCCATCTCGCTACCAGTATGCAGATATCTTTACCAAAGGGCTTCCGTCAGCTTTGTTTGAGGAATTTTAGATCCAGTTTGAGCGTCCGACCTCCTCCCGCTCAAACTGCGGGGGAGTATTAGTCGACTGATTAGTGTAGACATAGGCCCATTTTGTATTCTTTGTAATGAGGCCTAATAGAGCCCACTCTCTAGAATAATCCCTGTAATCTATATATTGATTAGTTGTTGATAATGATAAGGCTAGAAATAATCACCTCCAAACACTAAGCTTGTATTCATTATCATGTAAACCAATTTTAACTACAAATATGTCACCGCGACACCTTTAAAAGCTACTCCATTAAGAGTCAATTATACCACCAATCAACCAATTAATGAACGTAAAGGCTAGATTGTTATTCCTATTAGCTCTAGCTTGGTCGTTTAACAAATAGATCTTAAATCTTAAATCTTAGATAATTAATAAAGGGTTAATGGTCCAAAAAATATACAAACTTGACACTTTTTACTATTGTGACAATAAACTTTTAATTTTCCTATTAAAACAAAAAACTTTCTTAATGACTCTTATTGTAACCAAAAAACCAAGGTTGTCAGGATCGCGATCCTACGATCCTACACTTAAAAAACGATCAGGATCGCAACGGGATGTAAATTGGTAGGATCGTTCAGGATCGTAGGATCGGATCGTAGGATCGTAGGATCGTTTACGATCCGGGATCCTGTTGTCCTAAACCATTTTTGGACTTTTTGATTCTATGTAAGCATTTAAGCCCCATGTTTGATTCAAAAAAAGCCCAATCTCAATCACTAATTCATTGTTTTCTTTTTTTTTGAAAACTTTAATTCATTGTTTTCACAAATGACCATTCGGTTAAAAGGACAGATGCTGCATTGTAGGAAATTAGTGTTAGCATTGGCTTTAAAATTAAGTACAAAATTATTACGATAATGACTAACAATATTTTCACGACAACTACATGCTATTTTTACCAACACACATATGATTTATTAATTTATATTAAGTCTTGCGTATGTACATTTCAAACAGGATAAACAAAAAACTGGTTTATTTATTGTTCACCACGAAGTAAACTTTAAAGTATGGGCATTCTTTTTATTTTTTAACGTTATATAGTATACAAATTGACTAAGTGTAGACTTATGCCGAGATATATATATAGAACTACAGCCCCTATACAAAAATATACACATTTTCATAGGATCTTAAGATCCTGATCCGATCCTACGATCACAGATCGTGCAAGCCAAAGCCAAAACGATCCTAGGTAGGATCGATCCCGACAACCTTGCAAAAAACTTCTTAATGACTCTTATTGTAACAAAATGACACGTGTGACATTAATTTAATTTTCCTATTACTATTGTGACAATAAACTTGCCACCTTTTACTATTGTGACAATAAACTTGCCACCTTTTACTATTGTGCTTTATTGTAACCAAAACTGACACGTGACAACATTAACTAACCCTTAACCCAAAAAAATCATTTATACAACATTAAATAAAGCCACTCTCTGTTTTCCATGGTCCAAATCTCCCACCACCAACACCCTCAAACGCTGGACCCCTTTCACCGCCGGAACCGTACACCGCCGGAACCCCTCAACCATCGGGCCCTCCACTCCCATGACCTCTTCCATAGATCCTCACTACCGAAACCAAACTATCACCGAAAAATACCTTCCACCATCGAGAGCACACCAAACACCACGAGATCTAAAACTTCCTGAAACCCCTCGAATAAGAACCACCACAACGAAAAGCCCAGCATCACAACATGTTTCAGTTTATTTTTTTTAACTATTTATCTTTTTTGGTCATATCTGAATTTATATAATATTTTTTTCAGATCTTGCCCGAATCCACTGTTGTCGTCATTGTTGATGCTTCCGCCGCCGCTGCTATTGCTGCCGTTTTGAGTTATATAATATGAGGTTTTGGGTCTTTTTCCATATAAATATGAGTTTCTTTTTTAAATCTTTAATCAGAAGTTTTTTTTTTTTTTTTTTTTTTTTTTTAATATATGAAAAATCCGATTTTTAGTGTTATTTATTAGATCTGATATTTGATTTTTAACTTTTATAGATTCGATTTTTGAGATTTGTTTCTAATAATTCCGAATTTTGTATAAATCTGATTCTATTTTATAGTTTTTATAACTCTGATTTTTAATTTGCTTTTTTACATCTAATTTTTCGAGTATAAATGTTTTTTTTGGGTTAAAGGTTAATTAATGGGTTAATGGTCCAAAAAATATACAAACTGCCATATTTTTACTATTGTGACAATAAACTTTCTTACTGACTCTTATTGTAACCAAAACTTTCTTAAAGGTTAATTAATGTTGCCACGTGTCAGTTTTGGTTACAATAAGAGTCCTTAAGAAAGTTTTTTGTTTTAATAGGAAAATTAAAAGTTTATTGTCACAATAATAAAATGTGGCAAGTTTGTATATTTTTTTAACCATTAACCCATTAATAAAGCACATCTTATACATACCCTACCTTACCAACTTTTACAAACTTGAATCAGACATATATAAATGTATTCCATTGCACTATATTCTCATGTCAATTATATAATTTTATTCACATGTCAATTTTAGCTCCAACCATGTGTGACTTAATATATATGCATGTACTGACTTGTGTGTACATGTACTGACTTGTGTGTGCATGTATATATATATTCACCCCGAAACCATATAGCCAGTATAACACAATTACACACAACAACTTATAACACTAGCAAACACATACAACAACACATCGATATCTGATATAACATGGCATTTCAGGCATTTTCCAGTGACCAGATTGATCCTATCTCAGTCACTGATTGGGTAAACATGGAAGAACCTCACTTGCCAGAGAATCTTATCCAAGATGTTCATGACATCCTACAAAGTTTTCCACCAGAAAAAATAACCGAAGACACGAGTTTAACGACCAACGGTGGCTCATTGTTGCCCGAAAATAACTCAGTGGATGCAGTCCAACAAACCCAAGTGGCACCCAAAAGTGCTAAGATAAAAAAGATGAAAACTTCAGCTCGTGGGAAGAACGCGCCAGCTGTGGATTGGACAAGGTACAAAGGAATAAGAAGGCGGCCGTGGGGTAAGTTTGCGGCCGAGGTGACAAATCGAAGAAAAGAGAACAAGAGTATGGCTTGGAACATTTGATACGCCAGAAGAAGCTGCATTGGCCTATATATTATTTAAAGCTGCTTTTTCGAGCTTTATGGGTGGCCGAAAGCCACTTAATTTTCCTTTTTGATACGTATTGAGGATCAAGTTACTAATGTCGCTGCTAAGGTAGCCCAGTCTCTTGAGCTACCTAAGCATGTGCCATCTACATCCACATCCACATCATCCTCCATGTCAGCACGAAAACGAGAGAGAAAGAGCAAAGAAAAATGAGGTTGACCCTGTGGTGGAGCCACCATCAACTACTACTAGTGGGTCCTTAGAGGATGCGGGTAGTGAGTGTGACTCTTGTGGAATTTTTGACTCAGATACACAATACCTGAGAAACTTTATGATCACAGGCGTGGGGAGCCCGAGATTAGTGAGGCCGTGGAAGTGGTTGATCTCGGACTTGAGTTGGGAATTTGATGGCGAATACACTAACATTTGAGCATCTTTTAGACGAAGGCATGGCTGAACCGGCGTCTGCTGCCAGCCTGGATGTGGCAGAGGACTTGCCATGGGATGTTTTGTTGGATAATATAGTTGAGCCACCAATGACCACAGGTGAACAATTGGAGGTGGTTAGTACCAGTGATTCACCCTTGGAAGTCGATATTGATACATCAATATTCGAGAATATGTTTGGAGAAGATATGATTGAAGAATCAAGTATTGCTGCTAGTATCATGGCCGAGGAAAGTGGTGCTGATCATCACTGGCTATGGAATTGCCAAATGGACATGGTAAACCCGCCCTCATATAGCTACGCCACCAGTATCACTGAGGAAGTAGTTTGGTGAACATATTTATAAATTAAATAGATGGGTCTTGGTCTTAATTTTGATTTTATGCCTATAAAGAATTTGTTTTGGCATTGGTCATCAAATGACAACAGATTTATAAAGTTTATGAATCATTATTGATTTTTTATATGTTGTGTTGTCATTCTAATACCTGCAGATGTTCATGTTTATTAAACCATAAACGTCGACTTTGTTGGTTTGTAGGAGTTATAAACCACACGTAAACGACTAGAACTTGCGATGTGAGCGATGGGGGCACACACGCTTAACACAATTGTACGTGTCGAACGTGATATAACTACTTGAATTAATACCCGATATGCATGTTACTTGACCCGATCATTGTTCACGACCCATGAGCTGTTTAGCTAGTTAAATGGGCCGGTTTGGTGGTGTGCCTTGGGCCCTAGTACTCAAACAATGGGCAGTAAGGTGAATGTTTTACTTGGGCTTGTGAATTATCGAGCAAGCTACAACCCAAGTAAAGGGTTGTTTTGTTTTGCTATAAAAGACATATACCCTTTACATTCTACATGTGATATACAATGCATTAATATCCAAAAGCCAAACCAAAGTTTCCTGCTCTCTTATCAAAAACGATTTGCACTCAAATCTAATTAAGGTTTTTTATATTCTTTGATCCCTAAACTTGTATTGATTCTAATCAATCCAAGTGTTTAGGTATTTGGTGGATTAGTGTACTTGTTTCCTAGTCGAATAGAATAGGTAGCAAGGTGGGAAGTTTTTCTTTGTCTCACTTCTCGGACAAAGCAGAACACACATCAGACGTGTCATCCGATATCGGGTAAAGATGATAAAAATAGTTTTGTTGTTTTATTTGGTTCATGAGCAGTAAAGAATTGTTCATGGAGGTTTTCTGCTTGTGACTTATTCAAGTGGTCAATTGGTTGATTGGTTTTATTATTACGTTCTCGACTAGCCATATATCGAACGATATATATCGGGTTTGTGTGATACCTTCGAGGTATCTATTTTAGATACTTAAGGTTTGGTATTGGTTTCTGTCGTTACTAGAGACCAATTGCCAAGCAAGGTTAGCCTTTCTTTTATTAATTAACTGTTATATTAATTATTGTTTATTATCACGTGTTAACCTAATTGCGATTACTAGATCATTATCCGTCACTGCGTACTTCGTAGAGGTTAATGGTTAACTGGTTCTAAAATTCCAACAGTGGTTTCAGAGCCGGGTTGTTTTTGCGGTTATGGGTTACACGTTTCATAATTAATATTTTTTTTAAAAAGGTGCATGAAACTCTACTTTAGGTTATTTGTTTTATTTTATTTTGACAATTACATGCAATACTTGTCAATTTTAATAAATAATAACTAGTCACACACAAATTAAAATTATATTGATAATTAGAATTAATTTGTTAATTGAAATTACTTGTTAATTAGAATTTAATTTACATGTTAATTATAATTACCTTGTTAATTAAAATTAAATTGTTAATTAAGAATTACATGTTAAATTAAAATTACTTGCTAATTAGAATTAAAAGTTAATTTGAATTTATATTAATTGTTAATTAGAATTATTATGATAATTAGAATTACATATTGGTTTATAAATACTTAAAATTGCGTAATTACTTGTTAATTGAGATTGCCATGTTTTTGTGTGTTTGGGCCACAAGAAAAAAAAAACCCACTCATTGCTTTTTCTAAGTGATGTATGCGGGCGATCTAGGTATTAAACCTAGGTGAGCGGTCTTATGGTTCTCCGTTTGAGGAAGACTCGCAAGAGAACTCGGAACAATATGTGGTTATATATATTGATGTTTATGTTTATATGTTTGTGATTTCATCATGTGCATTATTGTTACTTACTTTGACACCTAATTGTATGCAATATGGAATAATACATATCGTAACCATAACATTAGTATGGGTCTTTATTTACGTAAATATCATGCCATTTTGACCTGCTATTTGATTCGTCGCGGAAAATCATTTTTGTAAAATAAAGTGACAGTAATATATGAAACACGTTTTAAAAAATTTAAAAACTAGACGCTATGGACACTTGGGATGTACGGCTCACCCACTAGAACAAACTCAAAAGTGGGTTCAAAGAGGTGGCACTACGTCGCACGAAAGGATGTCTAAGGTTATGCTTCAACGCTTACCTGGGTCCTTCTGCTCCAAATGCGTTCGATTGGAGCTACCGTGAATCATGATGATAACTACAGTGTCATTACCAAAGTTTTTAAAAATTAGTGTTTACAAAGTTGTTTTGCATGCTTCTTTGTACACGACTTTTACCACATTTATATGTGCATACCTATTTGTTAATTTTAAGTCTATGCCATCCAACTATGAACACGTGTAGGGCTGAGCACAAAACCGACGAACTTTGAGCGAACCGGAAAACGAGCCGCGAAACCGGACGAACGAACCGGACCCGACCATTTCGGCCCGTTCGGTTTTGCGGTTCTATGTCTTATCGGATGTCACTGTTCGAAATTCGGTTCGAGGTTCGGTATCAGCTTAACTCCGACCCAAAAACCGACCAAACACGCACATAAAGCATGTAACCGGGCCGAACCGACACAAAACCAACAGAACCGAACCGATTGGTTCGTTTCGGTTCATGTTTTGTGAAATCGGTTCTCGGATCGGTTAGTTTTCATGCTCCCCTCGGTTCGGGTCTTCCGAACCGTTGCTCAGCCTAAACACGTGTATGGATTGACTCTCTGGTCAGTTTAAGGGCCTTTCCAACCCATGGTAATTATTTCTTTACTGGTCAGATTCTCAAGGTTATTTTTACACGTTCATACTTGGCGACTAAAATTTATTTCGAGTTTAGCTTGGTCGACCTTGCCGAGGTTTAAGATGAGAACTAAACATGCTTTTGACATTATTACTTGTATACTAATGCCTTAATCAGTCTCATAAATCTGAAAAGAGTTGCATATGCAGCAATTAACGTTTTCGCTTACTCTTGTCCTATTTTTTTATACTGGTTGGATTATGGTAATTAAGTTAAGGGTCTGCAGATGGATTTAGTCTTAATTAGTAATTAATTGGGTAGTTAATTCTTTTAAGAATGTAATTATCTAAAATACTAGAATTGAACTTTTATGTTCCGATTAATTTTGTTATTGCAACATAATTCGTAAACAAAGTTGTTTTTCTTCGAAAGACAAACTTAGTATCTTTTCCTAGTAAGTAAGAAGGGTGATGACTTATTCCTATCTTTTCTCCTTAGTTGACTCAACAAGATAGATTCCAAACTGATTGATAAACTCGTTTATGATCTTTCATTACCCTTTCATGGTCTAGAGTTAATTGAAAGATAGAATATTTTATGTGCTTTGGAAACATTGTGTTTAGAGCTACCCTAAATAAATAACATCCACACTTGTCACGATGTATGAGTTTAAACACCAAAGAGTAAAAGGAATTACTAGCATATTTACTAGGTAATCTTCTTGGACTCTTATTAATCCTAAAGTGCTAAATACCCTTGGGGCTTTGTAGACACGAGTTTAACGACCAACGGTGGCTCATTGTTGCCCGAAAATAACTCAGTGGATGCAGTCCAACAAACCCAAGTGGCACCCAAAAGTGCTAAGATAAAAAAGATGAAAACTTCAGCTCGTGGGAAGAACGCGCCAGCTGTGGATTGGACAAGGTACAAAGGAATAAGAAGGCGGCCGTGGGGTAAGTTTGCGGCCGAGGTGACAAATCCGAAGAAAAAGAGAACAAGAGTATGGCTTGGAACATTTGATACGCCAGAAGAAGCTGCATTGGCCTATGATAAAGCTGCTTTCGAGCTTTATGGGTCGAAAGCCAAGCTTAATTTTCCTCTTTTGATACGTATTGAGGATCAAGTTACTAATGTCGCTGCTAAGGTAGCCCAGTCTCTTGAGCTACCTAAGCATGTGCCATCTACATCCACATCCACATCATCCTCCATGTCAGCACGAAAACGAGAGAGAAAGAGACAAAAGAAAAATGAGGTTGACCCTGTGGTGGAGCCACCATCAACTACTACTAGTGGGTCCTTAGAGGATGCGGGTAGTGAGTGTGACTCTTTGTGGAATTTTGACTCAGATACACTAATACCTGAGAACTTTATGATCACAGGCGTGGGGGAGCCCGAGATTAGTGAGGCCGTGGAAGTGGTTGATCTCGACTTGAGTTGGGAATTTGATACGAATACACTAACATTTGAGCATCTTTTAGACGAAGGCATGGCTGAACCGGCGTCTGCTGCCAGCCTGGATGTGGCAGAGGACTTGCCATGGGATGTTTTGTTGGATAATATAGTTGAGCCACCAATGACCACAGGTGAACAATTGGAGGTGGTTAGTACCAGTGATTCACCCTTGGAAGTCGATATTGATACATCAATATTCGAGAATATGTTTGGAGAAGATATGATTGAAGAATCAAGTATTGCTGCTAGTATCATGGCCGAGGAAAGTGGTGCTGATCATCACTGGCTATGGAATTGCCAAATGGACATGGTAAACCCGCCCTCATATAGCTACGCCACCAGTATCACTGAGGAAGTAGTTTGGTGAACATATTTATAAATTAAATAGATGGGTCTTGGTCTTAATTTTGATTTTATGCCTATAAAGAATTTGTTTTGGCATTGGTCATCAAATGACAACAGATTTATAAAAGTTATGAATCATTATTGATTTTTTATATGTTGTGTTGTCATTCTAATACCTGCAGATGTTCATGTTTATTAAACCATAAACGTCGACTTTGTTGGTTTGTGGGAGTTATAAACACACGTAAACGACTAGAAGTGTGTGAGCCGATGGGGGCACACACGATAAACACGAGTGTACGTGTCGAACGTATTATAACTACTTGAATTAATACCCGATATGCATGTTACTTGACCCGATCATTGTTCACGACCCATGAGCTGTTTAGCTAGTTAAATGGGCCGGTTTGGTGGTGTGCCTTGGGCCCTAGACTACTCCAAACAATGGGCAGTAAGGTGAATGTTTTACTTGGGCTTGTGAATTATCGAGCAAGCTACAACCCAAGTAAAGGGTTGTTTTGTTTTGCTATAAAAAGACATATACCTTTTACATTCTACATGTGATATACAATGCATTAATATCCAAAAGCCAAACCAAAGTTTCCTGCTCCTTATCCAAAAACGATTTGCACTCAAATCTAATTAAGGTTTTTTATATTCTTTGATTCCTAAACTTGCATTGATTCTAATCAATCCAAGTGTTTAGGTATTTGGTGGATTAGTGTACTTGTTTCCTAATATTCCTAGTTGAATTGAATTGGCAGCAAGATTTGAAGGTTTTTGTTTGTTTCACTTCTCGGACAAAGCCGAAACACATATCGGACGTGTTATCCGATATCGGGTAAAGATGATAAAAATAGTTTTGTTGTTTTATTTGGTTCATGAGCAGTAAAGAATTGTTCATGGAGGTTTTCTGCTTGTGACTTATTCAAGTGGTCAATTGGTTGATTGGTTTTATTATTACGTTCTCGACTAGCCATATATCGAACGTATATATTATCGGGTTTGTGTGTGATACTCTTCGAGGTATCTATTTTAGATACTTAAGGTTTTGTATTGGTTTCTTGTTCCGTTACTAGAGACCAATTGCCAAGCAAGGTTAGCCTTTCTTTTATTAATTAACTGTTATATTAATTATTGTTTATTATCACGTGTTAACCTAATTGCGATTACTAGATCATTATCCGCTGCGTACTCGTAGAGGTTAATGGTTAACTGGTTCTAAAATTCCAACAGTGGTTTCAGAGCCGGGTTGTTTTTGCGGTTATGGGTTACACGTTTCATAATTAATATTTTTTTTTAAAAGGCTGCATGAAACCTACTTTAGTTATTTGTTTTATTTTATTTTGACAATTACATGCAATACTTGTCAATTTTTAATAAATAATAACTAGTCACACACAAATTAAAATTATATTGATAATTAGAATTAATTTGTTAATTGAAATTACTTGTTAATTAGAATTTAATTTACATGTTAATTATAATTACCTTGTTAATTAAAATTAAATTGTTAATTAAGAATTACATGTTAAATTAAAATTACTTGCTAATTAGAATTAAAAGTTAATTTGTATTTATTAATTGTTAATTAGAATTATTATGATAATTAGAATTACATATTGGTTTATAAATACTTAAAATTGCGTAATTACTTGTTAATTGAGATTGCCATGTTTTATGTGTTTTTGGGCCACAAGACCCACTCAATTGCTTTTCTAAGTGATGTATGGGGCGATCTAGGTATTACATCCTAGTGACGGTCTTATGGTTCTCCGTTTGAGGAAGACTCGCAAGAGAACTCGGAACAATATGTGGTTATATATATTGATGTTTATGTTTATATGTTTGTGATTTCATCATGTGCATTATTGTTACTTACTTTGACACCTAATTGTATGCAATATGGAATAATACATATCGTAACCATAACATTAATATGGGTCTTTATTTACACGCCTAAATATCATGCTCATTGTGACCTGCTATTTGATTCGTGGAAAATCATTTTTGTAAAATAAAGTGACCTAATATATGAAACACGTTTTAAAAAATTTAAAAACTAGACGCTATGGACACTTGGGATGTACGGCTCACCCACTAGAACAAACTCAAAAGGGGGTTCAAAGAGGTGCGCACAGTCGCACCGAAAGGATGTCTAAGGTTATGCTTCAACGCTTACCTGGTCCTCTGCCTCCCTGTGCGTTCGATTGGAGCTACCGTGAATCATGATGATCACTACAGTGTCATTACCAAAGTTTTTAAAATTAGTGTTACAAAGTTGTTTTGCATGCTTCTTTGTACACGACTTTTACCACATTTATATGTGCATACCTATTTGTTAATTTTAAGTCTATGCCATCCAACTATGAACACGTGTAGGGCTGAGCACAAAACCGATCGAACCGAGCCGAACCGGAAAACCGAGCCGAACCGGACCGAACCGAACCGGACCGACCATTTTCGGTTCGGTTTCGGTTCTATGTCTTATCGGATGTCGGTTTTCGGTTCGGTTCGGTTCGGTCCGACCCAAAACCGACCAAACACGCACATAAAGCATGTAAACCGGGCCGAACCGACACAAAACCGAACCGAACCGAACCGATTCGGTTCGGTTTCGGTTCATGTTTTTTGTGAAATCGGTTCTCGGGTCGGTTCGGTTTTCGTCGGTTCGGGTCGGTTCCGAACCGTTGCTCAGCCCTAAACACGTGTACTTGGATTGACTTCTTTGGTCAGACCTAAGGGCCTTTCCAACCCATGGTAATTATTTCTCACTGGTCAGACCTCTGGTTATTTTTACACGTTCATACTTGGTCGACTTATTTCGAGTTAGCTTGGTCAGACCTTGAACCCGAATATGAACAACCATTGCTTAAAGGAAAATTGCATTTTATTTTATAAGATAACACGTTGTGTTCCTGCTGTCGCTTCCTGAAGTGTTATCTATAGAATAATAATCCACAATTCCTTATTACAAGTTATGGTTCTAAAACTACTTATGATATCTATGACATTATCATATCGTTTGAACAATCAATCACGTGTTGTTTGTTTTCATAATATGATGTTGTACCTTTCACAAGTGGGAGAAATCTCAATGTGTGTGCAAGGAACAACAATATTATTGGTATCTCTTGACCGCAAGGTAAAGGAAACTAATAAGTCTACTAGGACTTAAACAAGTTAGATGTTTATTGCCCTGCTACATGTAAACAAGAATTCTACTAGGACTTAAACACGTGAGATGTTTGTTGCCCTACTACATTCTAATAATGATTCTACTAGGACTTGAACACGCTAGATGTTTGTTGCCCTACTACATTCAAATGTCATGATATAGTGTAAAGATACTTCAACATTTGATTACATGTTTTAGTCAACATAATTATGGTTATATGATAATGATCATAATTCTGAAGTATAAAATTAACTTGAAATTACTATAGAACTCAAGAGTTTGCGTTCATGATTACTTTTGTTAGTATAATTATACTTACATGTTAAGATATAATTATAAAGTCCTTGAATTTGTCAATGACTTATAACATAAAGTATATATATAGTAAAATTGTTATGTCTTCTAGTTAACACATAAACATAAGGCCTTTGAATTATTCAAAGACTTATAATGTATTATTGAAATGTTATGTTTTCTTGTAAACACATGAACATATAATACTTGAACAGTTTTCTCTTCTTGTGAACACGTGAACATAAGGTTCTTGTATTGTTCAATGAATATACATTATTGCATGCACTTGGTTCGTAAATACTTTATATGCAATTTGGCTCGACCCAATTGACAAGTATTTGGTCCAAAGAGAATTAAGTTATCTATAGAATTCTGATATAGTTTCACAATTCTAATAACTCATAGGATACCACTTCATTAAGGTATGTCTAATGTGTTGGATCAAACCTTATTCATAAATTTTGGTTCTTGATAGCTTTAATTGCTTTACCTCCAAAACATATCAAGGTTAGAAATTGCGTGTGTCATGAATACACTCAATAGAGTTCAAACCTAGAAGGTATTCAAGACAACCTGTAACTGAAAACCCTAATTCATTAGGGATTTGAGGTTTTACCACTCAAACCAATTGAATCATAAACCCTTTTGGATTTTTGATTTTTCTACACTTCCTAGCTTGAAGATTGTAGTTTTGATGTTCTTCCTAGCTTGACGAAACACAAAACTGATGCTAGAACTTTTGGTTAAAGAGTGATACTAAATTAGAGTTTTTCCATAAACCCTAATTTGAGTTGTTGGAAGGAATTCCAATTATGTCTTGATTTAAGTTCTGAATTTGTTAAAATCTTATGAAGCATTTTATTAACAAATCTTGAGATGAGAACTTAAAATGTATTTTGTGATTCTCCATAAAGTAAAATTTATTGTTGCTTAAATACTTGGTATTTAGAGAATTGTCTCTACTTACAAAAGTAAGTGGGAGTATACATATATCTCAAAGTTTTTTTATAACAAAATACTTAACCTTCTAAAATGCACTTATTAATGTCATACTAAGGTTAAACATGAAAATGTTGACTGAAGTATAATGATTACTCTCATTCATAAATCTGAAAGGATGCCTCATCACTTGAGTGATATTTTTAATATCATTGCTGAGGAATATAAGTTAGAAGATTGTTGTAAATCAGCTAACTACTAAAATACATTATCACATCTTGAATCTGATAAATATTTTAGAATTATGAATGATAAGATGCAGTCCTTTTAAAGGCTAATCGAGTTTTGAGCTTGATTGTTATTTCGCCTAACAGTTAACCTATGAGGTTGGAATGAGTTTCTTTTGAAGAAAGACTCACAAGGACAAAATTGTATACATATTAATGTTTGACATTTAATAAGAAGTTTTTAATCATACTTAAGCAATTGACTGTGATTAAATTTTCTTATATAATACATGCATTAATTATATAAAGATATTTAATTGTCATACATGTGATTTGTATGTGGAATATGACAATTAGATTTTATAACTTTTCTTTATGATTACCTTTTGCGAGGACGGTGTGTAATCAAAAGGGTTATGAATCTATATTATCTTTATGTAGTATACAAAATTTGAGCAATCCATATTTTGGATTGTATCATGCATCTAAGAGCTGAGATCTTGAATTTAATTACAATATGATTCTAATTGAATTAGGATATCTCTTGAGTACATCTGACATTGAGTGGGAGCATTGGGTTTTTCCTTAAAATTTACATGTTGAAGATATCATTCTATTTAAGCTAGATATTGACCCTTAAGCTTGGAATGAAAACTTCACTTGGAATTTAGGGAATAAAACAAACAACCTTGGAATAGATGTTTATGTGGAATAAACAAATGCGGAAAATAAGTCTGACACAAATGCAATATATCATTTGAGCAAGTCTTAAAATGGTATATTTCACTTGGAGTAATTTATTACATGGATGGAAACCTTATGTTGTTTTAACTAAGGATTTATCATGTATATATTATATTGTGTATAAGACTAGTCGTTGCTTTTGTACAAGAACAAAATGAGCTGACAACAACAATATCTAATTGAGAAAGTTTAGATTATTGTTTTATAAATGTTTAAGAATTATAAAGCATAATGTTGTATAAGTACAAATGATACTAGAGGATTATTAATACTGGTTGTAGTAGGATTTCAATTTTTATGATAAATCTGCTAACTAGCTATGCTCAACATAGAGCATTGTTGCATTACACATTAATGAATGAGAATACTTTACACTTTTAGAAACTGTAAAGATGACTGTCAGTATGTCGTTGATTTCTAATACCTCATGCAAGGTAAGACGACATCTCCATACTATAACTCTTGCAATAGTATGAGCATATGAGATAAGACACTCATCTTATATTTCAAATCACTCACTATATGTGATATTTGAAACAAGTATTCGAAAAGTTTACTCAGATAAATATTTAGTTTTTCTTGTAAAAGAAAGGTTGAGATTGTTGGAAACATTAGGCTTCAACTTACTAAATGAGTTTCATGCATATCTGTTTTAGTATTTGGATAATTGGGATTAATAGACAATTTTTACTTTATGATGAATAAAGATACTTGTTATTTGTTTTTCATTCATATAATAATTGTTATCCTATATTTGCATGTTTAATCCTTGAATGATTTTATTATTCTAAATATGTCAATTGTCGGTTAACAATATGAGAATATTGTTATGTAAGTCAAATGTGAGTGTTGGTTATAATTCTAACGAGAATTTGGATTGTTCCCACCAAACTCATATGTATTCACTAGATATGCATATTGGATTCCCCAACTTTCAAACATTTACTTTTGGATCCTTTTCATAAGTAAAATATTGAAAATGGTTTGTTATCTTCATCCTTAGACTTGAGATACAAGCAAGTTCTGTTATGTGTGGATATCATTTTTTGTAAGTATACGCAAAACGCTATCTGAACAAGGTAGTTATAAAAGCTATATTTCGGAGTCGTGAAGCGCATCCACAACACTTGTAGTCAATAAAGGATTTGTTACTCCACTTGATATGTGCAGAAAGATACCATGGCGCCTCTCCAGAATTAATAAGATAATTGTTCGGCCGAACGCAAAGGGTAATGCAAGATGATACTTGATTACATTTGGTATATCTAATTAAATTCTATAACGAGATTCTAAATGGTTAAACTATATGGAATGATTTAAGATCCATATCCATGGTTTAACGGTATCTATAACAAAGGATGATTAGAGAAAGACATTAATAACCATGCTACTGAGAAACTTTTACGAAACTATTCTCTCAGACACTTTTAGTTAAAAAGCGAGTGAGAGCGTTTGCTAGGCGTTTCTGTCGTTAGTTTTGTGTGCCATTCAACACACCAATCCCAAGTGGGAGCTGTTGGTTTGTGGGAGTTATAAACACACGTAAACGATTAGAAGTGTGTGAGCCGATGGGGGCAAACACGAAAAACACGAGTGTACGTGTCGAACGTATTATAACTACTTGAATTAATACCCGATATGCATGTTACTTGACCCGATCATTGTTCACGACCCATGAGCTGTTTAGCTAGTTAAATGGGCCGGTTTGGTGGTGTGCCTTGGGCCCTAGACTACTCCAAACAATGGGCAGTAAGGTGAATGTTTTACTTGGGCTTGTGAATTGTCGAGCAAGCTACAACCCAAGTAAAGGGTTGTTTTGTTTTGCTATAAAAAGACATATACCCTTTACATTCTACATGTGATACACAATGCACTAATATCCAAAAGCCAAACCAAAGTTTCCTGCTCCTTATCCAAAAGCGATTTGCACTCAAATCTAATTAAGGGTTTTTATATTCTTTGATTCCTAAACTTGCATTGATTCTAATCAATCCAAGTGTTTAGGTATTTGGTGGATTAGTGTACTTGTTTCCTAATATTCCTAGTTGAATTGAATTGGCAGCAAGATTTGAAGGTTTTTGTTTGTTTCACTTCTCGGACAAAGCCGAAACACATATCGGACGTGTTATCCGATATCGGGTAAAGATGATAAAAACAGTTTTGTTGTCTTATTTAGTTCACTAGCAGTAAAGAATTGTTCATAGAGATTTTCTGCTTGTGACTTATTCAAGTGGTCAATTGGTTTATTGGTTTTATTATTACGTTCTCGACTAGCCATATATCGAACGTATACATTATCGGGTTTATGTGTGATACTCTTCGAGGTATCTATTTTAGATACTTAAGGTTTTGTGGTGGTTTCTTGTTCCGTTACTAGAGATCAATTGCCAAGCAAGGTTAGCCTTTCTTTTATCACTTTTATTAATTAATTGATATATTAATTATTGTTTATTATTACGTGTTAACCTAATTGCGATTACTAGATCCTTATCCGCTGCGTACTCGTAGAGGTTAATGGTTAACTGGTTCTAAAATCCCAACAGACTTCTCTTTTTTGAGTTCATAATTCATGGTCTAGACATCACTTGGATCAGGACATGACTTGGTCTAGACATGGCACCAGGGAACAAGGGAATGCAGGAACTCCCCCATGGCACCTTCCATTCCCAATTTCCCACCGGAGCCGCTCAAGAAAGACTTTCCCCATCCCTTGTCAAGGAAAACGTTGATGCACTCTGAACCATGATCAAGAAACTTGACCGTCTAGGAAAGGGAAAGGGCACTCCTAAGAGACTCTCCTACGGAGGGTCAGAAGACGGAGGACAAAGAAGCTCTCGAGGAAGCCCGTCGTCGGATAGGACGACGAGCTACTCCTTTGATGGAGCCTCTAAGATGCAAAGTACGAAAGGTTTATGGATATAAATTAATATACGTATGACCGAATTCGTACACGAGACTTCAGGATTGCACACATTACGTAGATAGTCAATGTTCGAATAATTAGTATATAAAAAATGTTATAGTTAATTATTAAATCACAAAATAACGACTAACGAACGTTAGTACTTAACGGTAATTGACTAACGATCGTTAAATGTAAAGTTAAGGGACTAGAGATGAAAATAAAAGTCGAGAAGGATCAAGAATCCTCTTGGATTCCTATAACCGGTTTCGAATGGGGTTGTGAAACCCTATTCCACCCTAACTTGGTCACCAAGTTCACATTAGTATAAATACAAATGTTTTGTGTTTATTCTAATTAATCTTGGATCACCAAAAGAACCCTAACTTCTCCTCTCTCCCTCTCTTTTGTCATAACCGGTTGAACACCACTTCTCAAGGGGGATTTTCTTATGATAAAACAAAAGTGTTTTGGTTGTTTTGTGATTCAAGAACCTAGCTTTTCGCAGTGTGTACAAGAACGAAGTACAAACACACTTGTGTTTGCATATTATTGTGGGTCGATTGGTGTGTTTGGTCGACTAACACAAACCTTAGTTGATTAGGGTTTGGGGTTTCTTGTTCAATTAATTCCTTGTTTCGCTAAGAATCACAAACGGTACGCATGTTCTTTTATATTCGGTTAATTAGTTTACAAGTATTGATCTTTACTCCCGCTAGTTGCTTTGATGATATTTACTTGTTTTATATAATTGTTGTGAATCATAAAACCAAACAGTGGCATCACGAGCCATTAATACTGTGTAATTAATTATCGACACACATAAAAGTTGAATCTTGATGATTATTACATGTTTTATGGTTTCTAGGGTTTTAAAAATTATAAACCCTAAATTTCTTATATAGGGTCGAATACCCTTTTATTATGAATTAGGTTTTAGTTTTTTGTAAAACTTGTAGAAACCTTAGGATTGCATGTAAATAGTTATGAATAACTTTTATGTGTCATGATTATATGCGTATCTTGGGATTATAATTGTTATGAGGAATCCATGGTAAAAGCATGCATGTTTTACCATGGATTAATGTTTGTCTTATTAATTGTTAAGTGACTTCACATGAATTTTTTTTCATAAATCTTGAATTGGGGAAAACCTCAAATATATCTAATAAATCAATTACGTGTTATGTGGTATATGATTAACTATGGCTTACATAATCGATTCGTCGATGTATGTGACTCACTTGCCTTAGTAAGTGAAATCTAGTTAATATATGCATTATTCTTAAACCTATAATTGATAATTAGGGTTTTATTGAGCAAATTATGCATGTGGCTATTTGTTTTACACATGTTAATTGTTAAGTTGTATGTACATTATTTGACTTGGTTAATTGCTTATTTGTTTATAAATATTGTTTGACATGATTGTAAGCAAAAGGGTAATTTTATGAAAAGAAAATTAACCGGACTAAATAATGGTGAAATTAGATTTGTATTTTAAGACTTAAATCTTGAAATTTTAGTCGATTGAAGTGACTGTACCAAATAGTTAGAAAAGCTCACCCATTATGACAAATTGTGTGAGAGGTATAAGGAGGGTACGCATTAAATTGTGACTCGAAAGAAGAAGGTTTTTAATACGCTTCGCGCTGACCCGCTTCTCCGCTTCTTTGTGCATCATAATGGAGCTACCTACAACTATTTATATGTGCTAACCATCTTAAGGCAAAGTTGGTATATCCAACGCCTCGATCAAGACTTGGTTGATTTAATATTAATAATTTAAAACTAATGAGTAATGGTTTTGTAAAATTTTATGATATGAAGATGTGTGCATGCTTCTTCATACAAATTTTTTGATTAAACATAAAAATTTTGTACCCTAAAATTTAAATTTATACCATCTAATTATAAGGAACACTTGAAGTTGTGATTTATGTTATGTGAGATCTTAGTTAGATTGCAATGACAAGGTAAATCTCCATGTTGTGTGAGACCTGAACTCGAATAAATTTGCAGTTTCTAAATTAGACAAATTAATTGAGTTAGTTAGTGAGATCTATGACTTAAGGCATAAGATGGGGTGAAACATGCTTACATTTGCATAAAGGTTTGGAAAATTATAAATCCCATAATTTCTAGGAATTAAAAAATGTTTGTTAATTATTGTTCGACAATTACCTTATTGAATACTTTCATCACTAGCAGATCAATTAATGTGGTGGAACTATGAAAATTTGGGTCCTAGTTTCAAGAAAATTTCTATGGTTAATATGAATATTTACCAAGGGTATTTTATATTTCTTGAAAGGTTGAATTATCGAAAGTACTAACTTATGAACTTTTTTCTGTAGAAATGGCTCAACCGGAAACCAACACACTAGGTTCGTCGTTCAAATGTATGTTTGAGCGAGAAAAATTGAATGGCATCGCTAACTTCAATGACTGGTATAGGTAACTGAGAGTTGTCTTGCGTGTTGCCAAAAGACTAGAATAATTGAATCTGCCTTGTCCTCCTGAACCAGGTGCTGATGCTAATCCTATAATAGGAGCAGCATGACAAACTGAGTTTGACAAGCATAATGAGGTTTTCTGCCTTATACTTGGAAGTATGACTCCAAATCTGCAAAAGCAGTTTGAGCATTACTTCCCTTGGGACATGCTCATTGAACTCATTTGTTTGTTTGAGAAGCCTGCAGCTGTAGAATTGTATAATTTGATTGATGCTCTACACAGTTGCAAACAGGGGGATAGTAAACATGTGAGTGCCCATTGTTTGGAAATGATCAGTTACATGGACCAACTTGGGATACTCAACTATCACTACCCGCAAGATATCCAAATTGGCCTAATCAACAATCCCTGAATAAGGAGTTTGATGGTTTTGTGCGCAATTTCAATATGCATTGCACGGAGAAGACAGTTAGTCAGTTACATGCAATGCTCATTAACTATGAAAAGGGTTTGCCTATAAATCCTCCTACACCTCAAGTACTTGCTATTCAAGGGGGTAGGATCACTAATCCAAAACCGCAAGTGAATAAGGGGAAAGGCAAAGGGAAAGGTAAATAGGTTGTTATACCTAAACCCAAAATTGCCCCACCCAAGAAGAAAGAAAATTTGGAGAAGGATCAAGCTTGCTACCACTGAACTGAGGTAGGACATTGGAAGAGGAACTGTCTACTCTACCTCGATGAGTTGCGAACAAAGAGCTATAAGAATGTTGGTAATGTTGCCAGTACTTAAGGTAACTTCTTTATGATAGAATTATTTTCATTTTCTTATAAAATAAATTCTTGGGTATACGATACTGGATGTGGTATTCATATTTTCAATACACTGCAGGGACTTAGAGGTGCAAGGAAACTCGCCTATGGACAACAATACCTGCACGTGGGTAATAAAGCACATGCAGCTGTTGAAGCTATAGGAAATTTTGAATTAGTTTTGCCTTCAGTCTTAGTATTGTTTTTGAACAATTGTTATTATTCACCTTCTATAATTAGAGACGTTGTTTCTGTTTCCTTGTTGAAAGATATTGGTTTTATTCATACATTTACTGATTATGGAATTTCAGTTTCTTTAAATGGTATTTTTTACTTTAATGCAATTCCAGTATATGGTGTGTTTGAGATTGATATGCATGATAATGTGATTGATAAAAATAATTCTGTTTTGAGCATCAATAATAAAAGAATCAAAACTGATTTGAATTCTTCATACCTTTGGCATTGTAGACTTGCTCACATAGGCAAGAAATGCATGCAAAAGCTGCAACATGATGGGCTTTTGCAAAATATCAATGATGAATCATTTGATAAATGCGAATTTTGCATATCAGGAAAGATGACGAAGAAACCTTTTGCAAATTGTTTAGAAAGAGCTTTGGATCTACTTGGTGTGATACATACTGATGTATGTGGACCACTAAGTTGCTAGCTACTTCTTAACCTTACTGATGATTTCAGTTATGCTTATGTTTACTTGCTTAAACATAAACATGACGTCTTTAAACATTTAAGGTTTTCAAAATTGAAGTAGAATTGCAACTAGGAAAGAAGATTAAAGCTCTTCGATCTGATAGAGGTGGTGAATACCTAAACCAAGAGTTTAAAGATTATCTTACTGAGTGTGGTATTGTCCAACAGCTCACATCTCCATATAATCCACAACAAAATGGTGTATGTTAATACAAATAAACCGTAAAAACGTTTATTAATATTTTGCGATCTCTTTGTGTTTTGTTGATAACAAATATAATGTTATCTTAAGTATAATTATAAGGATACATGTTATTTTTGTAAAGCACTTACATATAGCCATTTAAATACAAAAATGTAATAATTAAGCATTTGTTGTAATAGTTTATTAGGATGGGTAAAAAACATAACCCATGGACCATAACCCATGGATCTTAACCCATACCAATGTAGACTAGATGCAATGTATACTTAGATACATTGAATCTAAAGAAAACCCATGGACCAACCCATAACCTATGACCCATAACCAAAAAACCCATGGGCAAAGAGGAGCGTTCCACGGATCCCTAGGATTACACTAGACGGATCCCAAGTGGAAGGGATCCGTGGGATCCAGGGAACAATGAAGAATTTTGCCTATAAATAGAGAGCCATTTCTTCATTCTAACTCACCCCTCTTCTTACTAAATCTCTCATACACTCTCATTCTCTTCTAACATATAGATCACTTGATCTAGAGAGTTGTTCTTCTTTCTTTCTATTTGTGATCCTCATATAGGTCCTTATCTAAGGCAAGATCACGAGCATTCTACAAGTCATCCAAGCAAGGGGTCCTTGATTGATTTGTCACTCCGCAAGATTTCTGTAGCGAAGATCTTGTATTTGATATTTCACATATTTGTTGTGTAATAGTCGTGTTGGTTTGGTCCACCGTGCTACGGACTCTGTATTTAGATTTGTACCAGAAAAAGTGTAAGCAACGTTGTGAAGGTTTCTCCGCCAAGTGAAGGAGTTTGTTGACATAGTGCTTGAACTCTCGAGTAGGTGACTCGGGGAGTGGAGTAGGGCAAGGAAGGTGTCCTTGTAGCCGAACCACTATACATCGGTTGTGTTTTTTCTTTCCCTTCGCTTTACTTTATTTACTTGCCTTATCATTAGATCTATACTTTCTCTACATCCACAAGATCTCACATATTAACGAATCTAAAAGTTTTTGAAACTAACGTAAAATCGGCAAAACTATTCAACCCCCCCTTCTAGTTTTCCACAATTGGTATCAGAGCTAAGTTTATAAAAGTTTTAAAATAAAATTGTATTTTAAAAACTTTTCGATCACTATGGGTTCTGAAAATTATAAGGAAGGGCAATCTATGCAACGACCACCACTACTTGAAACTAATGGTTTTATATATTGGAAAAATAGATTCGAAACATATGTGAAGTCTAAAGATATTGATCTTTGGTACATTATTGTTAAAGGTGATTTTGAGGCTACCTCAAATGATGATAAAGGAAATTTAGTTCACATACCTCATGATAAACTAAATGATGAAATGAAGAAAAAGCTTTCTAAAAATAGTGAAGCAAAAATGGTTTTATATAATGCTTTACCGAAAAAGGAATTCGAAAGAATTTCTATTCTTAAAACCTCTAAAGAAATTTGGAATTCTTTAGTTGTAACTCATCAAGGCAACCAACAAGTTAAAAATAATAAAATTGATTTATTTGTTCAACAATATGAACAATTTTCAATATCGGATGAGGAAACTATAGATCATTCATTTGCTAACTTTAATACTATTATTACATCTTTACAAGCACTTGATGAATCTTTTTCTAGCCGTAACCATGTTAGGAGATATCTAAGGGCACTTCCATCGAAGTGGAGATCCAAGGTGACGGCGATCAAAGAGTCAAAAGATTTGACAACCCTCACCCTCAATGAACTCATAGGCAACCTAAAAGTCTACGAGCTTGTCCTTGCTAAAGACTCTGAAGCCTCAAAAGTGAAAGAGAAACACAAATCTCTTGCCCTTAAAGCCAAAAAGGCTTCAAGCGATGAAGAGAACTCCTCTTCAAATAGTGATGATGAGGAGTACGCTATGGCGGTAAGGGACTTTAAAAAGTTCTTTAGAAGAAAGGGTAGATACGTCAAACAACCGTATGACGATAAGAAAGGCTTTCGGAAAAGCAAAGAGGACGAGAAGCCAAAGGATGATCGTACTTGCTTTAAATGTGGGGACCCAAACCACTTTATTAATAAGTGTCCCAAACGGGATGGTCAAAAGGCGTTCGTGAGCGGCACGTGGGGAATGAGCGACGAGGAGGACGAAGAAATTTGTCTCATGGCAAATGACGAGGTATGTCACGAATACTATAGTAGCTCATCACTTGATGACGACTCATTGCATAACGAATATGATAAACTATGCAATATTAGCTTAAAACTAATTAACAAAAACAAGCTTTTAAAAAGTCAAAACCAACGTTTAGATAAAGAAGTCATAGAATTAAAAGCAAAACTAAAATGTTTAGAAAAGTGTAAAATAGCAAGTGGTGAATGTGAACTTTGCTTTCAACTTCAAACACTAGTTGATCAACTAGATTCTAAGATTGCTAGAATGAGCACGAATGCATTAAATACAATGCTAGATAGTATTAAAACTGAGGACAACTGATAAGGTTTTAAAATGTACCTTTTTGAGAGGTCATTTAAGCCCTTATTTGATCACTTTTGTATCCGTTATTACTTAATATTGTTCCTTTTCACTTTTTAGGTCTCTTGAAGGCAAATTGCTGTAATGGCACTTATTTGGACGAAAAGGCGCGAATATACGAAGAAAATGGCCAAAGTCAAGAATCGAGACACTCAAAGCTGCTGAATGACACGGTGACGGCGTCACAGCTTATACGCGACGCCGTCGGAGGATTTTGTGACGGGACAGAAGCCAAAACTCTTATTTTCAAGTGACGACGTCAAGTTATAAAAGAGTAGGCCGTCGCAACTCAGACAGCCTAGATTTGATCCGCCGGCGCGAAGCTAAGGAGGACGGCGTCACAAGCACAAGGTGATGCCGTCGCAAGTCTAACGTGGCCAAGACGAAACCCTAATGACGGCGATCCGACGGCGTCACAAAACATAAGGTGACGCCGTCGCATATGTAATCTTATATATTGAATCCGAATTTTTCAGTATTAGTGTGTAGTCTTTTGGAGTAAAAACCTAAACCGAACCAAGGCTGTCTTGTAAAGTATTTTAGGGTTCCAAACCTTATCTTACATCAAGATAAGTGCTTTACTTCATTAATACAATTATGTCTTTGATTATTTGTGTGTATGCTTGCATGTTCTCCATGTCCGGCTAATTTACTTGTGTGTTTGCTTAGGGAATATGAAACTTAATTATTGAATATTGATTGGTTGTCTCTTATCTTAGTTGATTAATGATCTAGTAATGCGATAGGTCATTCGTTGTGTACTTAATGCTTGATTAATCTTTGTGAACCTTAGGTTATAGCACCTTGAGCGGTTGTAAGCTAAACTATCCAAAGAGGCCTTAGAGTTAGAGTTTATGATCCCTAGTGGTATTTTGTAGACGAGACCCTTTGGTAACTTCAAAGAGTTAGGGATAAACGCATACCCTACAAATTTAGACACACAACGCAATTAAGAATAAGGACATGACAATTCAACCACCAATAGGAGATAATTAAGGAGTAGTAAAACCTAAGTAAACACATCTTTAAACTATCATACGAGCACACAATAATTAGACATAGACTACATACACCTTAGATTAGATAATTAGATAAGTAGAGTAATCGGTAGCAATACCAACCCCCCAAATCCAAACCCCGAGATTCGTACTTTTCCATTTCCTAAAAAAACATAAAAAAGATAAAAAATAATCTTCCTCAACCCCAACCTTAGCGTAGTAACTTCTCACTAGCATTCCTATTCCCCTAGAGAACGATATCAATACCCGTGGCTTACCCTAATACTACACTACAACGATTAGGTTCACTGCCTAGGGTGTTATAAAACTTGCTCGAAGAAAAGGAAGTTCCTTTGACCCCGACGACGCGTGTAGCGTTATCAAATTTTTGGCGCCGCTGTCGGGGAATAGAATAGCTAGTTAGTAGTCCACCTCGTTTAGGTTTCTTTGCTTGATTCCTATCAAGTAAATTTTTCTCATTTTTAGCTTTCTCTTAGTCTATCCCCCTTCTTCGTGACCTTTGTTCGTAACACCATCACTTTTCATCATGGAAGGTGACAAACCACCAAACAACACTTCACCACCAAACAAATACCCACTGCTTGACCCAGCCTCTGCCAACCAACTTCGAGCTCGTATTATTAGTGAAATTGGAGAGCTTAGAAAACTAAATAGGATAATTGAAAATACGCTTGAGGAAGTCCTTAAGGAATCTGATCGCCCTTTAGATACTGATTCGACCTCAAGTGATTCGGATGATGATCTAGAAGAGGGAGATTATAAGGTGTTAGAAATTATGGAGGGTAGTAAGGAGGAGGAAGAACTTAGGGAGTATTTTGATTCATACCCTAAAGGGAAGGAAACCACTTATCACTATAACGTGGTTAACTTCCCAAGACCACCTTTCGAGCCTCGCATAAGAAAGGGAAACCCTAAAAACATCAAAATACCGTGTATGATTGGATACTTATATAGGGATCACACCTACATTGACTATAAGGCACCCATGAATATAATGTCTAGGCTCTATTACAATTGGATCATGAGCAAAAAGTTAGAACCTATGAGGGACCCCTTTCGCCCTAGGAAAGCAAGTAACTATGTGGGGAGGGTTATGGGATTGCATGTCTTCGTCGGTAATTTCACATATAGGTGTGATTTCATGATTTTGGAAAATGTTAAGGGCATCATTGATGGATTTTTAGGAGATGTGATACTTGGGAAACCATTTATAGAGGAATCTAAGATGGTTTATGATCAAGAGAAAGGAATAGTCGAGTTCTCAAATGAAGCCGAAAGTGTTAAATATATAATTCCCCACAAGTTTGAGGGCATGGATAATTTAGATGTAGATAACATTTCGGCATTCGAGGTAGACTGGAAGAATAAAGTTTACTACACCGCTTGTCATGAACTAGGCCCTGAATATATTCATCATGAGAGAAGAGTTAAGGAGATCGAATGGGCCTCTAAGATTAGGACAACGTGACGGCACGACTATGATTCTAACTACAAGACTCTTAAATAAAGAAAAGCGCTTCGTGGGAGGCAACCCATGCTTAATTGTTTGCTTGTTAGTGTCATATATCTTTTATTAATTGTTTATTCTCATGTTTAAATTTGTAAAAATGCTTTATTTTGTTTTTAACCTCGTCTTAATTGCATATAAAGGTATTTTACATAAAGGATAAGTGTATGGAGGATTACAAACGTTTTCAAAAGAAACGTAAACATGAGAATAACAATTCATTAAAAGATATATATGTGTGTTTGTTCGAGTCAAATGCTTGTATCGAGTCATAATGGATGTTTTGCAGAAATTTTTCCAGATTCTAAAGATGTAAATTTTCCAGAATTTTTTCCAGAAAATCGCATACAAGTTTTTGTTAGGATAACCTGACGGCGTCAGATTGCAACTGACGGCGTCAGGAAGGAGTAAAAACAATAGATTACTTTTTTTCTCGTTTTCTGAGCTACTTATGAATTTTTGGAATTTTCCAGGTCTTAATTTTCCATAAATTCTGTAAACATCCATTCTACAAGCATTATATCCTAGTTTAGTAGAGTCTCATATATATTATTACCGCCGATTTTACGCGAAGGTTTCGTTGTTTTCTTCAAATGTGCAGGTTTCATTAGGAGCTTTTCACGCACACATTCTTCTTGGAAAGGATTTAACCACTACTTCACACACGGATCCTACCGAGCTAATCAGGGGAGTACTAGTTCCTTTCGTTTTTCATTACCTTCCATTATCATAACTTTGATACTTTCGGGGAACATTGGGGACAATGTTCAGTTTAAGTGTAGGGAGGGAAAACAAAACGGGAACTTTGAAACTATGCTTATCCTTGATTATTTGCTTTGTCCAATTGCATTTGTGTAATAAACCTTGAGAAAATGTCGGTTAGGGTAATTTTGGCACTAAATTTTTAATTTTTCATGACATATAAGAGTGGGCCATTAGTCTTAATAAAGCATCTCACGGATAGGAAGTTGCATGACTACCACAAAAAACCCTTTACCACCTAAATTCCACCCAAAATGTGAGGATCGCCTTTAGATTAGTAGGAATTAAAAGCATTCATCTTCAATGCTTAGAGTGTGAACCGGTAGTATATTAGATTCTAGAACTTGTTTTGTGATGCATTCCGAGATCGCTAGTAAGACTACACTTGTGTAGTTAGGAATAACTAAATGATAAGAGGCATTAGGATAACCCTTGTTTGATACCCGTAATATAATTACTTCTTCCACATCGGTTGAGTAATTCTCCCACACCCTTTGCGTTGTACTCATCTTTAGTACACGATACCCCTAGTTAACCCCTCAGAGCCTATCCTTTTCGCGGTTCTCGTGATGTTTCGGTTTTTCGGAATATCAATGAAGAGCATTGTTTACACCCCACCCCCAAATATACACCCAAATCACCTTAGCCTACCCTGTATGCACTCACTTTTAGTGCATTATTGTTATCACCCTAAACCCTTAGTTCAATTATCTGGTTGCTTGCATGAGTTGCTAAGTCGAGTCATATCCTTTGTACACAGTTTTGGGACGATTGGGACTCATGGGAAAAAGTTAAAGTTTATAAAATGATTGAAAGGGAACGTTAAACTCCCTTATTTTCGTAATAACGTACCCCAAGTGTTTTGATCTTTTCAATTCGGGTCAAATTAGTGTTAGAATAATAAAAACTCAAGTGTAGGGATGTGCCTATAAATCCTTATCATTTTGATGTTATCGTAGAGGATGGTAGAGTAAAAGTTTATGAAAAAAAAATCAAAAAAAATAGAAAAAGAGAAAATAAAAAAAATAGAGTGTTCAAAAAAAAACAAAAAAAAACAACAACAACAACATACGGGCTACCATCCTACATCTATCCTTTAAATTCATGTTTGTTTGTTTCAGTTAGCTAGAGTTTAGAGTGTCGAGTCTTGGCTTAGCAACGCCATTCTTCATATACTTGCAACATAGAGATTTTTGACTTGCCACCACTAAATAGCCTATCCCACCAAACCCTTTGTTTCCCTACCGTAAGCCTAACATTACAACCCTTTAAAGACCTCTTTGATAGTCTTTCCTAGGTGCGTACGCCAAAACGAAGGAGGTTTGATCTATTCTCAAGCCTATGCTAATTTATGTACTAGGACCGGTTAATGAGTGTTTATCTTCTATTTCCAACTTGTTATATTTCATATACACCCGAGAGAGATATGAGTATCCAAACACCCCATGTGAGGTGCTAGTATGTAATTTCCGTGCTTGTTATGACTTTTGCGGGGCTTATATGTGTTGTGAACTATTTTAAACCAATGCTTCATGACCCCTAACTTATAAATTAGTTGGCTAAAAGCACATTTGCTTGAGGACAAGAAAATACCAAGTGTAGGGATATTTGATAAGGTTTTAAAATGTACCTTTTTGAGGGGTCATTTAAGCCCTTATTTGATCACTTTTGTATCCGTTATTACTTAATATCGTTCCTTTTCACTTTTTAGGTCTCTTGAAGGCAAATTGCTGTAATGGCACTTATTTGGATGAAAAGGCGCGAATATACGAAGAAAATGGCCAAAGTCAAGAATCGAGACATTCAAAGCTGCTGAATGACAAGGTGACGGCGTCACAGCTTATACGCGACGCCGTCGGAGGATTTTGTGACGGGACAGAAGCCAAAACTCTTATTTTCAAGTGACGACGTCAAGTTATAAAAGAGTAGGCCGTCGCAACTCAGACGGCCTAGATTTGATCCAGACGGCGTCAGAAGCTAAGGAGGACGGCGTCACAAGCACAAGGTGACGCCGTCGCAAGTCTAACGTGGCCAAGACGAAACCCTAATGACGGCTATCTGACGGCGTCACAAAACATAAGGTGACGCCGTCGCATATGTAATCTTATATATAGAATCCGAATTTTTCAGTATTAGTGTGTAGTCTTTTGGAGTAAAAACCTAAACCGAACCAAGGCTGTCTTGTACAGTATTTTAGGGTTCCAAACCCTATCTTACATCAAGATAAGGGCTTTACTTCATTAATACAATTATGTCTTTGATTATTTGTGTGTATGCTTGCTTGTTCTCCATGTCCGGCTAATTTACTTGTGTGTTTGCTTAGGGAATATGAAACTTAATTATTGAATATTGATTGGTTGTCTCTTATCTTAGTTGATTAATGATCTAGTAATGCGATAGGTCATTCGTTGTGTACTTAATGCTTGATTAATCTTTGTGAACCTAAGGTTATAGCACCTTGAGCGGTTGTAAGCTAAACTATCCAAAGAGGCCTTAGAGTTAGAGTTTATGATCCCTAGTGGTATTTTGTAGACGAGACCCTTTGGTAACTTCAAAGAGTTAGGGATAAACGCATACCCTACAACTTTAGACACACAACGCAATTAAGAATAAGGACGTGACAATTCAACCACCAATAGGAGATAATTAAGGAGTAGTAAAACCTAAGTAAACACATCTTTAAACTATCATACGAGCACACAATAATTAGACATAGACTACATACACCTTAGATTAGATAATTAGATAAGTAGAGTAATCGGTAGCAATACCAACCCCCAAATCCAAACCTCGAGATTCGTACTTTTCTATTTCCTAAAAAAACATAAAAAAGATAAAAAATAATCTTCCTCAACCCCAACCTTAGCGTAGTAACTTCTCACTAGCATTCCTATTCCCCTAGAGAACGATATCAATACCCGTGGCTTACCCTAATACTACACTACAACGATTAGGTTCACTGCCTAGGGTGTTATAAAACTTGCTCGAAGAAAAGGAAGTTCCTTTGACCCCGAACGACGCGTGTAGCGTTATCAACAACCGAGAAGGTTTAGGGTTCCAAAAACTTGATCCACAAACTAGTGAAAATAAAGAAACAAACTTTGTTAAAACATAAAAAAAACAAGCCACTGTTGTGGCGGATCCCACGGATCCCCCAAAAAGGGAACCGGCTAGTGTACAGCCAGGGATCTGTGGATCTGTTGTAGCAAACAGTGTTAATAACGTAACTTCTTCGTCTAGAACTGATTTTGTTAATAGAAAGAAACCAACTCACGTCACCACTAGACAACCACCTCCAAAATATAATCCTACTTTTACAAGAAACAAAGGTCCATCCTTTTTAAAACCTAACTCATTTAGGAGACCTAATAATGTTTACCCAAAAAGTAATCATCAAATGGGATGGAACCCTAATATGCAAAACGGTTTTCCTTTTCAAAACTTTGCTCCATGGAATGCATACTCATCTTATCCATACATGTCTAACATGAATGGAATGTTTAACACTAATGGACCCATGAACAAATGGGGACCAAACTTTTGAATTTATTATTGTTTTAGGTGTGCTTAAAGGTCGACCTAGACCCCGATGAATGGGTCAAGGATAGCGGGTGCACGAGGCACATGACCGGCAATAGGGATCTATTCTCCACATATGAATCAGTAAATGGAGGTAATGTGGTGTTTGGAAATAGCAAAAGTAGAATCATCGGTAAAGGTACGATTTCTAACAAATCTCAAACCATTAACGATGTGTGTCATGTAGAAAACCTAAACTTTAATCTCTTAAGTATAGGAAAAATATGTGATAAAAAGTGCAATGTACTTTTTACCGAAACCGGTAGTAAGATACTAAAAATGGCATAACCATAGGAAGAGGAATTAGGAAACATGGAGTCTATGTCATTAAAATCGGTAATGAACCTAAAGACAAACTATGTCTTACCTCTATGGATGATACTTCGACCTTATGGCATCGAAGATTGGGTCACGCCAACATGCGACTTCTTCAATCGCTATCATCCAAAGATCTAGTAAGAGATCTACCTAAGTTAAAATATGAACATCATTTTTGTGATGCTTGTAATGTAGGAAAACAAGCTCATTCTAGTCATAAAGCTAAAAACATGGTGTCTAGAACTAGGTGTCTAGAATTACTACGTATGAATTTATTTGGTCCATCCGCTATCCAAAGTTATGGAGGCAACTACTACACTTTGGTCATAGTGGATGACTATTCTAGGTATACATGGACAAAATTCTTAAAGAACAAAACGGAAACCTTTAATTATTTTGAAATATTAAGCAAAACGATCCAAATACAACTAGGAAGTCCCATAGTGTCTATTAGGACGGATCATGGTAGGGAATTCGATAATGAAGTGCAATTCGGAGCTTTTTGTGACGCTAATGGTATTACTCACAACTTCTCGGCTCCACGCACTCCACAATCGAATGGGGTAGTAGAAAGAAAGAATAGAACCCTACAAGAAATGAGTCGAACCATGCTTAATGAACAATCCATACCTCAAAAGTTTTGGTGTAATGTCGTTGATACTTCAACGTACATACTCAATCGAGTCTTAATTAGACCAATCTTAGGAAAAACTCCATATGAGTTACTTTGAGGCAAAAAGCCTACGTTAAATCACTTTAGAGTCTTTGGTAGTAAATGTTTTATTCTTAACACTAAAGATTACCTTACAAAATTTTATCCTAAATCAACCGAAGGTGTCTTTTTAGGTTACTCGCCAAATAGCAAAGCTTACGTCATATTAAACAAAGAAACAATGAAGGTAGAAGAGTCATTAAATATAAAATTTGATGAAAGTCCACCCAAACCCTCTCCACCTCTTGTCAATGACGAGATTATAAAAAGTGAAGCTATAGTAATAAAGAAAAAGATAAGTGAAGAAGAAGAACCTCTAAGTGATGAAATAATAAACATTAAAGAGTCCAAAGATCACCCCGTAGATAAAGTCATAGGAAAACTAAACGAACGAACATTAAGGTCTCAAGTTCAAAACCAAAGTAGCTTGTTTTGTTTCGTTTCAACCTTAGAACCTAAGAATACACAAGAAGCCATAAAAAATGAGAGTTGGGTAATGGCTATGCAAGAAGAACTAAATCAATTTGTTTCTAATGATGTTTGGACACTTGTCCCTCCACCTAGTAATCAAACCATAATAGGAACCAAATGGGTTTATAAAAACAAATTAGATGCAAACGGAGTTGTGTCTAGGAACAAGGCTAGACTCGTTGCTCAAGGGTATAACCAACAAGAGGGAATAGACTTTGATGAGACCTACGCCCCCATGGCTAGATTAGAGTCTATAAGAATACTTCTTCCGTATGCTTGTGCTAATGATCTAAAGCTTTATCAAATGGATGTCAAAAGCGCTTTTCAAAATGGTTTCATTAATGAAGAAGTATATGTAGCTCAACCTCCGGGCCTCATCGATTTTGAAAAACCCAAACATGTATATAAATTAAAGAAAGCCCTTTATGGTCTTAAACAAGCTCCAAAAGCTTGGTATGATAGACTCAAGTCTTTTTTTATTAAACACAACTATACCATGAGGTTAGTTGACAACACACTTTTTACTAAGAAAAGATAGTCACATATAATCATAGTGAAAATATATGTAGATGATATTATATTCGGATCCACTTGTCAAGACATGTGTGATGATTTCTCTAAAATCATGCATGACGAGTTCGAGATGAGTATGATGGGAGAACTTAGTTTCTTTCTTGGTCTACAAATTAAACAAGTAGAAGATGGTATCTTCTTTAATCAATCTAAATACATAAAGGAGATGTTAAAGAAATTTGGTCTAGAAGAGTCGAAACCAATTAGGACACCAATGTCATCCGACACCAAACTCACAAAAGATGAAGACGGCGAATCCGTAGATAATACTAAATATCGTGGCATGATAGGTAGTCTTCTCTACCTCACGGCAAGTAGGCCGGATATCATGTTTAGCGTTTGCTTATGTGCTAGGTTTCAAGAAGACCCCAAAACATCACACCTAGAAGCCGTAAAAAGAATATTTAGATACATTAAGGGTACAACACAATTAGGATTATGGTATCCTAAGGGCACGGGAGTAGAAAAAATTGTATATGCAGATTCTGACCATGCGGGTGATTACGTTGATAGAAAAAGTACAAGTGGGGTATGTACTTTCATGGGATGTTGTTTAACGTCTTGGTTTTCTAAGAAACAAACGGCACTAGCAATATCAACAACCGAAGCCGAGTACGTCTCCGCCGGCAAAGCATGCCAACAAGCACTATGGATGAAACAAGCGTTAGTAGACTACGACATTCATCTAAGTGACATAGCCATCCTATGTGACAATAAAGGTGCCATCGACTTAAGCAAGAATCGGGTATTGCATTCTCGCACAAAGCATATAGAGATTCGTCACCACTTCTTAAGAGACAATGTTCAAAAGGGGAACATTTCTATTGAGAAGGTAGCATCCGAAGATAACATAGCCGACGTCCTCACCAAACCATTGAAGCGGGAACAATTCAACCTACTTCGTCTTGGTCTTGGTCTAATGGAACACACGTCGTAACTTATTTGACTCTACAAGGTATGTAAACACTAGCCTTCTTCTTTCTGAGTCTAGGATCTCTATTTCACGCACAACTCACAAACAATACGGGAATTTTCAAAACCCAAGATGAGTTTTCCACTTATAGCTTTCTTATTTTTTTATAGACACATTTTCAAAGAAAACCGACTTTCACAATGTTTTCTAAAAGGATGATACCTTCCCGTATCAATTTCACAAAAGCAATTTCTTACGTCTAGGACAAATCGCTTTTTCATTATTAATACAAAGTAAAAACCCGTTTTCATTGCATCTCATGTCTTTTGAATGCTAAAGGGGACACATAACTAATATGAGTTTTCGGGTACATTCATTTAAGCAACAATGAATTAGGAGCATTGATAACACAAAATTACGTACTCATGTACTAAATATGTGTTTTCGGTTTATCTCAATAGGATGTTTTTATACTTCTAGTTTATTTTCCTTTTCTTTTAGGGGTCGAGATAACCGAAACTCCAAATAGTTTGCATATAGGCACACACTAGGCAAAAATGTTTCCAAAAGGAAAATTTTGTGTTGCCTGAATCACCAGACCCACGGATCCCAGCCTTCATGCTGGACGGATCCCTCAAGGGAAGGATCCGTGGGATCCGTGAAACAGAAGCTGTTTTCAACTTCTATTTTTTCACTTTGGATGAAAAATCCACATTTGTTTCATTTTTGGGAGTATGCTCTTTAATGCTTGTGTTCTCATGATCACATGCCTTGAATTCATATCTAATCAATAGATTTTAATCCACATTTTGGGTCAAGCATTCATTACAATGCTTTGTTTTTCTATATATAGAACTCCCAAAATGCTTGCATACTCCATCTCCTCCTCACAAACACACTACATCATGTCATCCAAAAACCCTTTAGGAGAATCATCTAGTACAAACAATCATGATATCCAAACATTTGTACTTCCACCATCCAAAATACCACAATCAAACTCTAGGATATCCACACGGATTAGTATCCGATCTTGCTGTTTAGCAAAACAAACCTCAAATGGCTCATCCTCAACCAATAACTCACCACAAGATGCTTCCATTATAGCACCTCCCTCATCACCAACAAGTACACCAACTTCATCACCACCTAAAGTCACTCTTTTGGAACTCCTTAAGACTCCAACAAGATCTAAACAACCCAAACAAAAAGAAATAGTCTTTTCAACACCACCCACATCTCCAAATACTATTTTTCAAGATCTTGAAACATCACCACAATTAGCTCCCATCACATTACAAGAACACCTAGGTTCTTTTCCACCACCACTTACAAACATTCCGGACGTTGATCCATATTTTCCTATTTTTCCACCACATCTTCCGCATAACTCAAATCAAAACAACCCGGAAAACTTCCTCACTCATTACCCACATCATTTACATTGTGAACATTGCCAATCCACTAGGGAAATCGCAATTGAAGTTAGGGAAGAAATGCGTTTCATACTCAACCTCATCCTTGATCGCATCAATACCATCACTCATCAAAAGCTCCATCCATAACCTTATGCAAGCATGGAAGGAATCACTACTACTATTTTCTACTTTTAGTATTTTTGTTTCTTTTGATGTCATTTTCAAGAACAAATCTTGTTCTTATTTTTACATGCTTGTAGTTGGCATAAATACCACTACACTTTGTTGTTTTATTACAAGGCTTTGTTTACATACCTTGGCTCCCAATCTTGATTCTCGGCAATCACAAGATTATTTAAGCATGTTACTAACCTTTCTTTTTGTAGGATTTTTATTTTTCTTCACTTGACGCCCCAAACAAGGGGGAGCTACCGTCAAGGGGGAGTTAACAATACGTGGACTTATTTTTCCACACTTTTATGCTTATTTCTTCCAAAGGTTAACTTTTTGTTTCGACAAAAAGGGGGAGAAGAAGTAAAACTTAAGGGCTTTCAAAACTTACATCTATTCTTAAGTTTTACTCATCATAACATTATGTTTTGTCATCAACAAAAAGGGGGAGATTGTTAATACAAATAAACCGTAAAAACGTTTATTAATATTTTGCGATCTCTTTGTGTTTTGTTGATAACAAATATAATATTATCTTAAGTATAATTATAAGGATACATGTTATTTTTGTAAAGCACTTACATATAGCCATTTAAATACAAAAATGTAATAATTAAGCATTTGTTGTAATAGTTTATTAGGATGGGTAAAAAACATAACCCATGGACCATAACCCATGGATCTTAACCCATACCAACCCATGGACCAACCCATAACCCATGACCCATAACCCAAAAACCCATGGGCAAAGAGGAGCGTTCCACGGATCCCTAGGATTACACTAGACGGATCCCAAGTGGAAGGGATCCGTGGGATCCAGGGAACAGTGAAGAATTCTGCCTATAAATAGAGAGCCATTTCTTCATTCTAACTCACCCCTCTTCTTACTAAATCTCTCATACACTCTCATTCTCTTCTAACATATAGATCACTTGATCTAGAGAGTTGTTCTTCTTTCTTTCTATTTGTGATCCTCATATAGGTCCTTCTCTAAGGCGAGATCACGAGCATTCTACAAGTCATCCAAGCAAGGGGTCCTTGATTGATTTGTCACTCCGCAAGATTTCTGTAGCGAAGATCTTGTATTTGATATTTCACATATTTGTTGTGTAATAGTCGTGTTGGTTTGGTCCACCGGGCTACGGACTCGGTATTTAGCTTTGTACCGGAAAAAGTGTAAGCAACGTTGTGAAAGCTTCTCTGCCAAGTGAAGGAGTTTGTTGACATAGTGCTTGAACTCTCGAGTAGGTGAATCGGGGAGTGGAGTAGGGCAAGGAAGGTGTCCTTATAGCCGAACCACTATACATCGGTTGTGTCTTTTCTTTCCCTTCGCTTTACTTTATTTACTTGCCTTATCATTAGATCTATACTTTCTCTACATCCACAAGATCTCACATATGAACGAATCTAAAAGTTTTTGAAACTAATGTAAAATTGGCAAAACTATTCAACCCCCCCCCCTCTAGTTTTCCACAGTGTATCTGAGAAAAGAAATCGTACATTGTTAGACATGATGCGATCAATGTTTAATCTTAGAACTCTTCCCTTATTCTTTTGGGATTATGCTTTAGAAAGTGATGTTCGCATTCTAGATATGGTTCCAACTAAGAAGGTTAATAAGACACCATATGAATTATGGTATGGAAAAGCTCCCAACTTGTCTTACTTAAAGGTTTGGGGTTGTGAGGCGTTTGTTAAACGTGACTCAGCTGATAAACTCCAACAAATATCTGTTAAGTGTATCTTCGTAGGATACCCAAAGGAAAAAAAGGGTTACTACTTTTACTTTCCACCTGAAAACAAAGTAATTGTTGTTAGGTATGGGGATTTCCTTAAAAGGGATCTCATATCTAATGAATTCAGTGGGAGAGTGTATGATCAGGAAGATACATCACCTTCTGAAAACACTAGCCAACTTCAAGCAGAACCTGAATGTCTGGGTCCTCCACCTGAACTTGAAGTTGTACCCATTCGTAGGTCTGAAAGGACTATATGTGCTCCTGAACTTCTATGTCTTATGTAGAGGTTAAGGAAAATATGTTAGGGGATCTTGGTGAACCTGCTAACAATAAAGCTTCCATAGCTGATCCTGAAAAGGATAAATAGTAAGTCGCAATGAATGGGGAAATGCAATCCATGAGAGATAATGAAGTCTGAATTGAAGCAGACCTTCCTCCCAATACTAAATTCGTTGAAAGTAAGTGGCTCTTCAAGAAGAAAACTAACATAGATGGCAATGTAGACACCTATAAAGCTCGTCTAGTAGCTAAAGGATTTACTCAAACCTTTGGGGTTGACTACGAGGAGACTTTTTCTCCTGTAGCAGACATTAGAGCTATTAGGATTCTTATATCTATAGCAGCGTACTATGACTATGAGATTTGGCAGATGGATGTCAAAACCGCCTTCTTAAACGATCGCCTAGATAAAGACATCTATATGGCGCAACCTGAGGAATTTGTGAATCCAAAATTTCCAAACCGTGTATGCAAACTTTAAAGATCCATTTATGGATTAAAGCAATCATCAAGGCAATGGAATAAGATAATTGATGAGGAGACCAAGAAATTTGGTTTCACTCAGAATCTTGATAAGCCATGTGTATATCACAAAGCTAGTAGGAGTAATGTTACTATCCTTATCCGATATGTTGATGACATATTGATCATGGGAAAAGACATTCCAAGTTTACAAGATGTTAAGTATTATCTTGGAAAGAGCTTTTCTATGAAGGATTTAGGGGAAGCAACATATATTCTAGGAATCAAGATCTACAGAGATGGATCAAGGCGGTTAATTGGATTAAGTCAAAGTACTTACATCGATAAAATATTGAAAAGATACAATATGCAAAATCCCAAGAAGGGATATTTGCCGATGCAAGTATAACATGGCTTAAGTAGTGAACTATGCGCTTCAATACCTGCTGAGGTGGCACACATGAAAAAGGTTCCTTATGCTTCGGCTGTAGGATCTATCATGTATGCGGTAAGATGTACAAGGCCTGATGTGGCGTTTGCACAAATTATCACCAGTCCAGATCAACAGAATCCAGGTGAAAAGCATTGGCATGTTGTTAAGAACATTCTTAAGTATCTAAGGGCTACTAAAGATATGTTTCTAGTGTATGGTGGGAATCTAGATTCAAAACTTGATGTTACATGGTTTTGCGATGTGTCTTTCCAAAATGATAAAGATGATAAGAATTCTCAGACAAGATATGTCTTTGTCGTTAACGAAGGAGCAGTAGACTAGAAGAGCAAGAAGCAAAGTACGACTGCGATGTCTATTACAGAAGCTGAGTACATTGCTGCTTCAGAAGCTGCTATGTAAGCTGCTTGGATTAGGAAATTCATTTCGAGACTTGGAGTTATGCCCTCAATTGAATTACCTATAAATGTATATTGTGATCTGTTGCAATAACATTTGCCAATGAACTTGGAGTCATGAAGGGAACCAGACATTTTCCTCAATGATATCACTATGTTTGAGAACAAATCAACATAGGAGAGATCAATCTACTCAAAGTTCACACAGATGAAAATCTAGTTGATCCCTTCACAAAGCATTTATCTAAGGAAAAGCTTACCTACCATGCTGATGCGATAGGACTTCGTTTAGCTAGTAGTTTCATGAAAATATGTGATTAGCATTTGGATAAGGGATGTGTAGAAAACTAGAAGGGGGTTGAATAGTTTACCAATTAAAAACTTTGTTTTGAAACTTATTGTAAAGATCAATTGATATTGATCTTAGATATGTTAATGAAATATGCAAGCAATATGTAAGAAGTAAATAAGGAAAGAAATGATCAAACCACAACAAGTTGTTTATAGTGGTTCGGTCTACAAGGACTCTTTTTCCTTGCCCTACTCCACTCCTCGAGTCTCACACTCGAGAGTTTAACTTCACTAGTCAACAAGCTCCTTTCACCGGCGGAGAAAACCTTTACACTTCGCTTACACTATTTCCGACACTAAGCTAGATGTCGAGTTCTTTCCAAGGGTACAACCACTCCCACACACAATGTATTTTGAGGACTAAAATACTAACCACTCACACTCACAAGATTATGATGATTTGATACAACAATGAAGTATGAATCAACACTAGATCATACAACACTAAACAAACAAGACTTCCAACTTCTCGTTGAAGCTTGAATATGACTTGATCTTCTTTGCTACAAAAGAGATCACTAATATGATATGAAACTGAGTTAGAAAGGTTAGAGAGAAGATATGTATGAGAGTATGTTAGAAAAGATGTTAAACTACTTGGCTTGGCATTGCTATTTATAGCCAAAGTGGACAGGAGCGTCCACGGACCGTGGAACCCTTAAAAGGGTTCCGCCCGTGTACCATTTTGGTACCGCCGGTCTGACAGTCAAGATATCAAATCTTTGCTAAAGTCAACTCTATCTAAGTGAGATTGTGTAAGACATGAAGAGTATAAATCCACACAAAATATCTAATGAAATCTTCTAATGATTTCCATGATGCATTACATGATGTCATAAGTTGTATTTCTATTTTTAGAAATATGCAAGTACATAAGTAGTGTTTGGTTTTAAGAACCTAACACATTCTAAAAACTACTATCATACATAATGATTAGAGTCATATCAAGATGTTACTAATCATAAATGTAAATGCTTGAATGATGAATATATTGTTTGAAAAAGCTTGTTTTAATATCTATTAAACTTGACAAGCTTTAAGCTTTTATACAAATTAAATTTTCTTTTGTCGTTAACAAAACTTAGGAAAAGATCAAAAATATAAATAACGTTTAATGACGATATTTGTATTAACAATCTCCCCCTTTTTGTTGAGGACAAAATATAAATTTTATTTTTATAAAAGATACAAAGTTTGTACAAGAGTTATAAAAATATTAGTTTTAGAACTTGAAAAGAGAATGGTAATGCAAGTGTATGATGTTTGACTATTTATGAAAGTCAAAGTATTCACTAGTTGATGCATGATGTTGACTTTTTCAGAAAGTCAAAGTATGCAGTTTGACTTTTTTAGGAAAAGTCAAGTATTATCAATGAGGGTTCCTGTTTGACTTTTAGAAAGTCAAATGTATGCAGTTTGACTTTTTCAGAAAAGTCAAATATAAATAATTTCAAAGTTCTATATTTTCTCCCCCTTTTTGTCTCAACAAAAGAAGAGGCTATGCGGAATGTAATGAGCCCGAGCTATTATCTCCCCCTTGTTCAAAGCTCCCCCCTAATTGGGTGCTTTAATGGGAAGATTCATGGATTGTGAAAATAAAGCTACAAAAAAAAGTTAGTAATAATGATCATTCACAAGCATTTCCAAACACTATGTAATGACACCAACAATATAATAAACAACATTCATTAGTTAAAAATTTTCATGAGTAAAGATCATGAAAAGAGAACACAATGATGTGTTTTTAGTACAAGAAAAAAAATTATCCTAAGAAAGTAAAGACTAGTCTAAAACCATCCTAAAGTGATGGTGGATGTGAAAGAGCGTTGAGACACTCAAGGATGTGGTTGAGGATGAACCTCATTTCTTCTTGGAAGTCATGGACCATAACCCGGGTCCTTTCCACGGTTTGGCCCGTTTGCTCACAAGTGGAGCAACCATGCCTTGGAGGGTAGAATATTTGGGGAGGTTGTGGTGGTGGAATGGTGGATGTGTTGGTGTTGGTGGAAATGTTTGGGGTGGTCATGATGGAAGCAAGCAAAGCACTTTGCATTTGCATTGTCTCACTCAAGTGAGAGTCCACCATGCCTTTGAATTGGTGGAGGTTGTGGAGATCGGTTTGAATCTCCTCTCTAGTGGGATTGGTATCCCACATACACTCCTCAATGTCCTCAAGATGAGGTGACATTGATGTGGGGAGTGAATGATCCCCATACAAAGGACCATGAATGTCTTTGTGAGTGGGGTGGAAGAGAAGAGGTTTAGGCCCTAATGGGGCGTTTGGGTCAAGAGATGACCGAGGTGACTTATGAGCCATCCGCTCAATTGAGCCAAAGGATGGCAATGGTGGTTGATGATTTGGCCTAGGAGGCAAGTCATCCAAGTCCTCCAAGAAAGGATGCGGGGAGGTTGGTGGAGTGGAAAACAACTCCATGGGAATGAGAGTTGGAGACCTTGGTGAAGGTGGTGAGGGTGTTTTGGATGTTTGGATGGGTGCCGGTGGAGGTGAAGTTGGTGTTTTTGTTGGTGGTGGAGTGGTGATCACAATGTGTGATTGAGTAGGTGTGGCTAAGGTGAGGTTTGTATCATCTCGGATGGGAGATGAGATAGTGAGTGGAGAAGACTCGGATGAGGAGCTAAGGTGAACGAAGCAACAAGGCCTCACACTAATTCTAGCGGTCTTCTTGCAAGGTTTTGGAGATGATTTTGTCATTTTTGACTTTGGTTTGTCTTTGCTAGATGATAGTAAGAATGAAGAAGGTGTGAGGATGATCATGGTAAAACCTCTCAATTTATAGAAGTTAAAAATCATGGAGAAATGTGTTTGATTTGATGTTAAGCCATTGAAGAGATGAGGTTCCTAATGATTTGGAAGTGGGTTGAATGCTAGTCATATCACCCAAGTCAAGCCATTCAAAAGAGATGGAGTGAAGAAGAAAAGATTTGCAATAAATGTGTTCTAGTGAGTGGAATTTCCTAATATTCTGATCACCCACGGATTTGAAGGTACCAAAAATTTGGTTCCTTCCTTTATGCAAAAGGGCTCCTTGGGTGGATTTTTTAAATTTTTGAATTTTGGTGGGAAATGGATTTCTTATATACTTAAGTGAATTATACTAGTTCTAATAAGGGATAAGCAAGTTAGGATTGATTTATAAGCATTGGATGGTAATTTGGAATCACGAAATAGTCGAAATTCAGAAAGTTACCTGAAGGATCCACGGCACCAAAATCATACACGGCCGGAACCCTTAAAAGGGTGTCGTCGGTCCCCTGTCAGGTACGGCGGTACCAATTTACATAACGGACGGTACCAAAATTATGGTGCCGTCGATCCGTGAAGTCAGAAAAATGGACAGAGTACGTTTTTAGGTGTCGGGGACTTTTCCGAAAACCTGAAATTCTTCTCAAAACATGTTATACTAAACATTTCTAGTTAGGAAAAGCAGATAATATATATATAAACATAGTGGAGCATGTATTTTGAGCAAGGCTTATTGATTTTCACATTATAGTGAAAATGGGTAAAATTTGATAGCATACTTGCGCTATCCCCTGCATGAAATTGTTAGCATTCACCATTGTTTCAGGTTATATTATCATCCTACATAATAAAACAACCAAATTGTATCAAACATTAATGATAATGTATTGTTCCAAACGCTCCTTAAAAGTACCCTTATTTGTCCAACTTCTTGTAAATCTTGTTCATCATCCTACCAAGGCACTTGAACATTCCCTTAGTTTGCTTGAACTCCTCTGATTCATTCTCTATTTCGGGAAGAGACGCATAATACTCATGAGGCGGAAGACGAGAGCTTGGAAGACCATCCTCTGAGCTATTTGATGATGATGATGATGGAGTTGGAGGTTTTGCTCTCTTGCCTTTTGTCTTAGCAACTCGTGCATCACTCAAAGGTACAAATATGTGAGGGACGAGCTCATAGTGAAGGTGCATCCCTTTTGGTGTTGGTGGAATTGGTGCAAAGTTTCTATAGAGACGGGTGAGGAGCATCCCGTATGGAAGAGCAACCGATCCTTGAGTTGGAATATCAATCATTCTCCTAGCTATGTAGTAAGCTAAATTGAATGGTTGACGGGTGGACAAGTTGTAGAGCATATGACAAAAGCAAGCGTTAATGTGATCCCTATTTCCTATGGTGCTAATGACGTTGGCTCTAAGTAGCTCCTCCCATTTCTTAAATTCGGGCTTAAGTTCATTTAGCTCCATTCCATATGGATCTCGGTTTACTTCTTTTCCCTTTCGGGTAACTCGGGTTGTGTCACTTTTTGGGTTAAAAAGGTGTTCACGGATGACATCCTTGTCGGCCAAACGGGTTTGGTAGGGTAGAGAGCGGTCATTGATAGCATCAAGAGCGGTGAGTGACCATTTATCCGAGTAGAGACAAGTTCCTCGGTTGGGAATTCCTAGCACTTGAGCAAAGTTGGCTAAGGTGATGGTGTAGTCGTTTTGATTAATTCTAAACCTAAGACAAAATTCATCATCGTCTTCATCACTAAAGCCGGTCACACTAGCATAGAATTCTAACACAAACCTAGGACAAATTGGTTCATCGATGTCAAGAAGACAATCGAATTGAATGGCGGCTAGTTCTTCACGAAGGTTGGTGTTTTCAAGGAAGGATGAGTGAATGGTTCTACCCTCATGGAAATACCTTGATTCTAGACCCCTAAATATTTCTACTTGTTCTTTGGTAAGTCCTTTGGTTTTGTGGTGTTTGGGAATGTAGTTAAGGGTGTCTTTGTGATCATAGAATCTTGCGGCTACCATGGTTATTCCTAAGGACAAGAGTTAATATGTTAAAAATGAGAATAAGTTTTAACGTTTTTGGTTCTAGTGTGTGCCTATATGAAAACAATTTGGAGTTGCGGTTATCTCGACTCATTTTATGCACAAAGATGGTTTTAGTGGGGTGTTTGGCAAATACCATGAGATAACCCAAATGCTCCTAATTCAATGTGGCTTCATTTGAATATACCCGGGAATGCATATTAGTTATGCAATACCTTTAGTATTCAAGAGCATGCAAGTGATGAAAATTTAACGTTTCTATTTGTATTAGCAATGAAAAAATTGTTTTCCTACAAGTGAGAAGCTTTTCAAATTTTTTGACATGGGGTGTTTGGTTGTTTGAATAGGGCCTTATATTCATTATCTATCAATTAGTGGGAAGCATGATTTGTTTATGCAATATGATAATGTAGTACCTAATTTCAATGACTAGTTATGCAATTTGCCAATTGAATTCATATTTGGTATAAAAGCATACATAGAACCCCATGTAATGATTTGTGATAGTTTTGTGCATAAATAAGAATCCTAGACTCCGAATTAAGAGATGAAATGTAGTTAGGATACTTACAATGATGTTATCTTCAGTGATTAGTGAGTTGGAAGATGACAATAATGAGCTTGGTTTAAGTTATACACGTTTTGGTAAAGTGGGTTTTGAGGAAGAGGATGATTTGTATATAGCGGTTTTGCTTCTGTAGACACCACGGACCGACGGTACCAAAAATTTGGTTCCGTCTTTGTTATCGTTTGGTGCCGTGGCTACTGAGCGTACAAGACAAATTTGTTTAGTTTTGACTATTCTAATGTTTTGGGCTATGTTTATCCTACATGTTTGGTTCCATTAACCCTAAACCAAGTCTAAGAAGATTAAAAGGTTCTCGTTTAAGAGGCTTAGTTAAGATGTCGGCAATGTTGTCTTCGGAGGATACTTTCTCGATTGAAATGTTTCCTTTTTGAACATTGTCGCGAAGAAAGTGATGGCGGATTTCAATATGTTTTGTACGAGCATGTTGAACGGGATTCTTGCTGAGATCGATGGCTCCTTTGTTGTCGCAAAGTATCACAATGTCGTTGAGATGAATTCCATAATCTACGAGAGCTTGCTTCATCCAAAGAGCTTGTTGACATGCTTTTCCGGCTGAGGCGTACTCGGCTTCAGTAGTTGAAATGGCCAAGGCCGTTTGCTTCTTTGCAAACCATGAGGTAAGACAATGTCCAACAAAAGTGCAAATACCACTTGTACTTTTTCTATCGACATAGTCACCGGCATGATCCGAGTCGGCATACACTATGGTTTCTACACCCGTTCCTTTGGGATACCATAATCCTAAACACGTTGTTCCCTTAATGTATCTAAAAATCCTTTTTAAGCTTCTAAGTGTGATGCCTTTGGGTTTTCTTGAAAGCGAGCACATAGACAAACACTAAACATAATGTCGGTCTACTAGCCGTAAGATAGAGTAGGCTACCAATCATTCCTCTATATTTAGTGTTATCTACGGATTCACCTTCCTCATCCTTGGTTAGTTTAGTGTCCGAGGACATGGGAGTTTTAGTTGGTTTGGAATCTTCAAGACCAAATTTCCTAAGCATGTCTTTTATATATTTAGATTGGTTAAAAATATGCCATCTTCTAGTTGTTTTATTTGAAGTCCTAGAAAGAAATTTAACTCACCCATCATACTCATTTCAAACTCGTCGTGCATGATTTTAGAGAAATCATCACATAATTCTTGACAAGTTGATCCGAATATAATGTCATCAGCGTATATTTGAACAATGATAATATGTGATTCCTTTTTCTTGGTAAAAGAGTATTATCTACTAATCCCATAGTATATTTGTTATTAATAAGGAAAGTCTTAAGTCGGTCGTACCAAGCTTTTGGTGCTTGCTTAAGACCATACAATGCTTTCTTGAGTTTGAAGACATGATGTGGTTTCTCAAAGTCGGTGAAACCGGGAGGTTGAGCAACATACACTTCTTCGTTAATAAACCCATTAAGAAAGGCACTTTTAACATCCATTTGAAATAATTTAAAATCATAGGCACATGCATAAGCAAGTAATATTCTAATAGACTCAAGCCTAGCTATCGGTGCATAAGTTTCATCATAATCAATCCCCTCTTGTTGATTATAACCTTGCGCTACAAGCCTAGCTTTGTTTCTAGATACTATCCCATTTTCATCCATCTTATTTAGAAAAACCCATTTTGTTCCAATTATAGTTTGATCTTTAGGTCTTGGAACTAACTTTCAAACATCATTTCTAACGAATTGGTTTAATTCTTCTTGCATGGCAATAACCCATGATTCATCTTTTATTGCTTCATTTATGGGTTTTGGTTCAATGGTGGATACAAAGCAAAAATAATTACTTTGATTTTGGGCTTGTGACCTTAAGGTTCTTTGATTGAGTAGTCCTATGACTTTTTCTTAAGGATGACTTTTAGATTCTTTGATGTTGACAATTTCTTTATTTAATGGTTCATCTTCCTTGTTATTATTAATTATTTCTTGACCTTCTATCATTTGACTTTCAACTAAGTCATCATCTACCAAAGGTGATGTCTTAGAGGGAGGTGGACTTTCGTCGAATGTTATGTTCAAAGATTCCTCGACTATCATTGTTTCTTTGTTTAGGACAATGTAAGCTTTACTAGTTTGAGAGTAACCAAGAAATACACCTTCATAAGACTTTGGGTCAAACTTGGTGAGATAATCCTTAGTATTAAGAATAAAGCATTTACAACCAAAGACTCTAAAATATCCTAACGTTGGCTTTTTACCTTTATAGAGTTCATATGGTGTTTTGTTTAAGAAAGGACGTATTAAGACTCTATTCAAAATATATGTAGAAGTGTCAATGGCGTTACACCAAAACTTTTGAGGAATGTTTTGTTCATTAAGCATTGTTCTACTCATTTCTTGAATTGTTCTATTTTTACGTTCTACTACTCCATTTGATTGAGGTGTACGTGGAGCGGAAAAGTTATGTGTTATACCATTTGTATCACAAAAGTTTCCAAATTGAGTTTCGTTGTCAAATTTCCGACCATGATCCGTACGGATCGACACAATTTTGATACCTAGAAGATTTTGAATTTTCTTGCTAAGTATTTCAAATTTATCCAAAGCTTCATTTTTGGTTTTCAAAAACAACGTCCAAGTAAACCTTGAATAATCATCTACTATGACCAAAGTGTATAAGTTGCCTCCATAGCTTCTTATAGCGGATGGTCCAAACAAGTCCATATGTAATAATTCTAGACACTTAGATGTGGACACCATATTTTTAGTTTTGTGACTACTATGTGTTTGTTTACCAATTTTGCAAGCGTCGCAAAAGTGTTGGTCATATTTAAGTTTTGGTAAATTCCTAACCAATTCTTTTGAAGATAGGTTTTGTATAAGTCTCATATTAGCGTGACCTAAATGTCTATGCCAAAGAGATGAGCTATCATCTAATGTTGTTAGGCAAAGTTTGTCATTATATGTTTTATCTATCTTCATGACATATATGTTATTTTTCCTAACTCCTTTAGCTATGGTGATACCATATTTTAGTATTTTACTACCATTTTCATCAAATAGCACTTTATACTTTTTATCACATAGTTGGCTAATACTAAGTAGATTAAATCCTAACCTATCCACATGAGCAACATTTTCAATAGTTAGGGAGTTATGAGCGATCGTACATTTGCCAATAATTTTGCTTTTGAGATTGCTACCAAAGGTGACATTACCTCCGTCATACTCTTGGTATGATGAGAAGAGACTTTTGTTGCCCGTCATGTGTCGTGAGCAACCACTATCTTTTATCCATTCATCAGGTTCCAATCCAACTTTCAAGCATACCTAAGAAGCAAATAACTCAAGCATTTGGTCCCCAATATCTCATGGGTCCATTTGGGTTACACATACCATTTATTTGATTCATGTATGGAAACGATGGGTAAGAGTTCCATGGCATGTAATCTGGAGTTTGATATGGTCTAAGGAAGTTTTGATTCCAACCATTGTGTTGGTAGTTGGGTTGTACGTTGTGGTTGCTCTTAGGAAAGGGCGTTTGGCAAAAGGAGTTTTATATCGTTGTTGAGTAGTTTTTGATCTAAATTAATTATTGACAAGTCCTACTCTGAAGTAACGGCTGGTTTTAGTTTAATACTATTATTGGTTTTCTTTGTTATTTTAACAAATTCAGTACGGTCCGTATTGCGAACATTCTGTTCTGCTGAAGTACCCACGGCACCATTTTGCACAACGGACGGAACCCTTATTTTGGTTCCGTCTGGTCCGTGCTGTACTGCAGCAATTTTGACTGAATGTTCGTCCTTTTCGGCCGTTTTATTTTGACTCTTTGGAATTAATACTTCATTAAAACCTAGCCCATTCATGTCTCCTGGTGTTTTATGAATTTTAACTATTTCATCGGCAAGAGCGATGTTCTTGTTAAACCTTTTAAATTTAGAATTGTTTTCTATTAAAACATCTTGTGTGAGCTTTAGTTTTTCTATTTCAAGTTTAAGCTCTTGACATGATTTACAATCATCGTCATTTGCTTTTCCTTTTTCTAGTCGTTTTGCTTTTTCTTTTAACTCATAAACTTCATTTTCCAAAAATTCCTTTTTGGTTTTTAAAAAATTATTTTTAGTTATGATTTTTAGACTTAGCTCACACAATTGATTATATTGTTTTTGCAAAGTGTCATCATCAATAGAAGAATAAGAAGAGTCGGAAAGTACCTCATTTGACTCATGTGCCATTAGAGCGATTTCTTCCTTGCTTGATTCTTCATCGTCTTCACTATCACTCCAAGCACCACTTACAAAAGCTCGTTGAGTTTTGCTTTTAGGTGGCTTGGGACATTCTCCTATGAGGTGACTTGCATCACCACATCTAAAACATTTTCTTTCACCTTTTCCCTTCTTGTCATCCCGATCCTTTCGAATGGCTTCTTTTCTTCTCGAGGTTGTCTTACGAACTTTCCTCTTCTTCTAAAGAACTTCTTAAAATCTCTAACGGCCATGGCATATTCCTCATCTTCGCTACGGAGCAAGATTCGTCATCATCACTTGATTTCGCTTTTGCTTTTAGAGCAACGGATTTGATCTTCTCCCTTCTTCCTTTGATGATCTCGAATCTTTCTCCATCACCATTTCGTGTACTTTGAGGTTACCGATCAACTCGTCTAGTGACATTATTGAGAGATCTTTTGATTCCTCAATGGTGGTCACTTTAGCTCTCCATTTGGGATGGAGTGCTCTAAGAAATTCCTGACAAAGTTCTTACTACGAAAAGATTCATCAAGTGCTTTAAGTGATGTAATAATAGTGTTAAAGCGAGCAAAGCCACAATCAATGGTTTCATCTTCAGGAATAACAAATTGTTCATATTGTTGAACAAGAAGATCAATTTTGTTATCCTTGACTTGTGAATTACCTTGATGTGTAACAATTAAAGATTCCCAAATATCTTTGGCGGTTTCACACATAAAAATTCTTTCATATTCTTTTCTAGGTAAAGCATTATAAAGCATCATTTTAGCTTCATTATTTTTAGCAACTAGTTTCTTTTGTTCATCAACGGAAATATCCTTTGTTGTAGAACTAAAATCCCCTTTAACAATAATAAACCAAAGATCTATATCTTTTGATTTTACATATGTTTCAAAACGGTTTTTCCAATAGATAAATCCATTGGTTTCAAAGAGTGGTGGTCTTTGCATAGATTGCCCTTCTTTAAAGTTTTCAGAATCCATGGATCGTTTCAAGTTTATAAAATACAAGTTATTTTAGAAATTCTTGAGCAACGAGGCTCTGGTACCAATTGTAGAAAACTAGAAGGGGGGGTTGAATAGTTTACCAATTAAAAACTTTGTTTTGAAACTTATTGTAAAGATCAATTGATATTGATCTTAGATATGTTAATGAAATATGCAAGCAATATGTAAGAAGTAAATAAGGAAAGAAATGATCAAACCACAACAAGTTGTTTATAGTGGTTCGGTCTACAAGGACTCTTTTTCCTTGCCCTACTCCACTCCTCGAGTCTCACACTCGCGAGTTTAACTTCACTAGTCAACAAGCTCCTTTCACCGGCGGAGAAAACCTTTACACTTCGCCTACACTATTTCCGACACTAAGCTAGATGTCGAGTTCTTTCCAAGGGTACAACCACTCCCACACACAATGTATTTTGAGGACTAAAATACTAACCACTCACACTCACAAGATTATGATGGTTTGATACAACAATGAAGTATGAATCAACACTAGATCATACAACACTAAACAAACAAGACTTCCAACTTCTCGTTGAAGCTTGAATATGACTTGATCTTCTTTGCTACAAAAGAGATCACTAATATGATATGAAACTGAGTTAGAAAGGTTAGAGAGAAGATATGTATGAGAGTATGTTAGAAAGGATGATAAACTACTTGGCTTGGCATTGCTATTTATAGCCAAAGTGGACAGGAGCGTCCATGGACCGCGGAACCCTTAAAAGGGTTCCGCCCGTGTACCATTTTGGTACCGCCGGTATGACAGTCAAGATATCAAATCTTTGCTAAAGTCAACTCTATCAAAGTGAGATTGTGTAAGACATGAAGAGTACAAATCCACACAAAATATCTAATGAAATCTTCTAATGATTTCCATGATGCATTACATGATGTCATAAGTTGTATTTCTATTTTTAGAAATATGCAAGTACATAAGTAGTGTTTGGTTTTAAGAACCTAACACATTCTAAAAACTACTATCATACATAATGATTAGAGTCATATCAAGATGTTACTAATCATAAATGTAAATGCTTAAATGATGAATATATTGTTTGAAAAAGCTTGTTTTAATATCTATTAAACTTGACAAGCTTTAAGCTTTTATACAAATTAAATTTACTTTTGTCGTTAACAAAACTTAGGAAAAGATCAAAAATATAAATAACGTTTAATGACGATATTTGTATTAACAGGATGTTATGAACAAATATTACTTTAATGGAATAAAATAGGGCAAATGAACAAAAAAAAGTATTATACTTGACACCATATACTCTTGTGGGTAGCGAACAAAATTTTTTGCTTTTGTGGGTACTATACTTTCAAATTCATCCTCTTTAGGGTATTTTGCGAAATTTTTGGACATTTTTGCCCCTCTTAGCTAATAGAATTTTCTTTCCCGAAGGGCAAAAATGTCACATAGTACCCTAAAGAGGATGAATTTGAAAGTGTAGTACCCACAAAAGCAAAAAATTGTGTTCGCTACCCACAAGAGCAAATGATGGCAAGTATGATACTTTTTTTTATTATTTGCCCGAATAAAATATTGGTTATTTTTTTTTTCTTAATATTATATCCTATATTTGCATGTTTAATTAGTGAATAACTTATGTTATTCTAAATAATCTGTTGTCGATCAATGATGTGAGTTTGTCACTGAATTAAGACAAATCTGAGTTTTGATAGAATATACTTAAGTATATTGATGCTTGGGACATGTCAACTTCACATGATATTCAATGAACTAAATATAGGACAGATCCTAACTTAACATGATTGTACTTTATGGATCCTTGTCATTAAGTAAATCATGGATATTTATCCTCAGACTTGAGATACCAGATAACTGTTATGGATGTAGCACACTTGTGTGAAATAGTCTGATGCAATCTGTACTTGGTAAAAGTTCATGAGTTTTGCTTGTAGTCAAGAAAATTTTTTCCTTTGAATTTGTTTCAAAGCATAATATTATTGGGCCCCTCGTAGGCTTGACAAGATGTTTGTATGGCGATACCCAAGATCTATCTGGAATATATTCCGATGATTTGGTAATTTTGTTCAATAAGATATAACGAGAAATATAATATTAACTTATGGAATGACTTGATCTATATTCATAGTTAATGTAGTATTAGTAGCAAAAGGATAAGTAGAATAATTAATCATTAAATGGTTTTTCCAGAAAACCACACTCGGTTCAATCTGGGGGCATTGGCGTGTTAAGCTAGACTAAACCAATGTCATTACTATATTAAGGAATATTCAAGTGGGTGCTGAAAGGTTTATGGATATAACTTAATGTATGTATGACCAGATTCAAACACGAGACTTCGGGATTGCACACATTACGTATGATAATCAATGTTGAAATAATTAATATATAAAATGTTATATTTAATTATTAAATCACAAAATAACGGCTAATGGGGTTGTGAAACCCTATTCTACCCTTACTTGGTCACCAAGTTCACATTATTATAAATACAAAGGCTTTATGTTTATTTTAATTAATCTTGGATCAGCAAAACAACCCTAACTTTTCCTTTCTCCCTCTCTTTTATCATAAGTAGTCGAACACCACTTCTCAAGAGGTTTTTGATTTGATTTTGATTAAACAAAAGTGTTTTGCTTGTTTTGTGATTCAAGAAACTAGCTTTTCGCATTGAGTCGTTAGTAATATGTGTGTACAAGAATGAAGGACAAACACACTTGTTTTTGCATATTATTGTGGGTCGATTGGTGTGTTTGGTTGACTAACACAAACCCTAGTCGATTAGGGTTTAGGTTTTCTTGTTCAGTTGATTCCTTGTTTCGCTAGGAATCACAAACGGTACGTATGTTCTTTTATATTCGGATAATTAGTTTACAAGTATTGATCTTTACTTTCGCTTCATGCTTTTATGATGTTTACTTGTTTTATATAATTGTTATGAATCATAAAACCCGAAAAAGTAGCCGAAGCAGGACTCGATGCGTTCACAAACATTGAAGGAGCATATCAAGGTGAAAGGATGCCCTCCAAGGATCCTTGATCAGTTCGGTTGAAAGGTCAGAGCAAATCGAAAAAAAGAGTATCAAAGGAAGTTCTAAGTCTAGTTCCGTTAGATCCACTCGAAGGAAGCTAAGCTCGGGTTCGGAGGATGACAGTATGTCCGGAGAAAGTTCTAAGGATTTAAGCAAGCCATAAAAATCCCGCAAGAAACCCCTTTTACCTTCCGAATCACGCGCTTTGTGTATTATTGAAAGCAAAGTTTCCCTAAAAAATTTGCGTGTATGAGGGTAACAAGGTTCCGAAGGATCACATCAGCATCTTCTAGGCAGCAACAAAGTTGGAAGAATGCCCATTGCCAGTATGGTGTAATATGTTTCACCAAACCCTAAATGGTGCAGCTAGAAAGTGGTATGATGATTTAGACCCACACAGTGTGGAGAGGTTTGAGGAGCTTAGCAGGAATTTTTTGGAGGAACTCTCGTAGCAGAAGAGGTACGCTAAGGATCCGACAGAAATTCATTGCATCAAGAGAAAGCCTAATAAGTTAATCCATGATTTCATGGATAGATTCAAGGATTTGAGGATATCAGCATTTATGCATGGTCATGGACACCCAGAGCTTACCAAAAAGCTGAATGATAACATCCCTAAGACCGTCGATGAAATGCTTGAAAGAGTGAGAGCTTTCATCAAAGGTCAGGTATTAACTGACACAATTGAAGTCACGGGTAGCCCATACTGGAGCAAGGTACAGACAAGGTAGCATGGTCTGGTTCCAATCAGGTTTTAGGAATCGTGGCAATTGGAGAGGTTAAGGTCGGAGTATAGGGGCATGTGCACCTAAATCTAACCCCAAAAAGGATATGTTCACACCCCTAATCAATTCTACGAAGGAAATACTCAGCACGGAAAAATCAAACTTCCCTCCAGCCCCTCCGATGGTTGCTACCCCAGAGAGGGACAACATGAACAATTGTGATTACCACGGAGATCAGGGTCATAACACAAATGACTAGTATCATCTAAAGAAGCAGATCGAAGAAGCGATTTTCGCTGGAAAATTGGCTCATCTATTGAAGGATATTCATCAAAGAGTTTAAAAGAATGATGGGGATGCTAAAGGGAAAGGAAACATGATCAACATGGTGAGGTCCTATGGCTGCTGGAAGAGTACCAATGAAAGAATGGAGCATTGGATAGATAATGATATAGTGTTTCCTTTTCTGCCCTAATATCAGTTGTGGATTCTTCGATAATGGTGGATGCTCTCATAGAAGGTTTAGGGTCCGGAGAATATATGTTGATGGAGGTAGTTCAACAGAGATCATGTATGAGCATTGCTTTAGGAATTTATGCTACCTGACGAGGTCAAAGCTAAATGAATTTAGAATTCCTCTAGCAGGCTTCTCTAGGGAAGCTAATTAACCGTTAGGAGCTATTAAACTAAAAGTTACCATTGGGAACATGGTAGGACAAGGACTGTGTTGATGGAATTTGTATTAGTAAAAAGTATGTTTCCTTATAATGTCATATTCGAAAGATTTGGAATAAAGATCTTTGGAGCAGTAGCCTCACTCGATGATCAAGTTCCCAACTTTGAACGGAGTCGCAATTGTGTTTACTATTATGGAGACTCTCCGAGAATGCAGACAAATAGAAGAAACAGAAATCAAAATCCAGCATACATGAGTAACCGTGCCAAGTGTTCAGATGATTCCGGAGGCGATCAGTCCGGTGGTTCATCAGGATCCGATGGAGGATCAATCTCGTAACGATGTTAAAGAGGTGATTCGGTCCTCCAGTGTCAAGAAAGAAGTAGTGAATGATGAATATCAGACTCTCAGGAAAAATGTAGATGTTTTTGCATAGACTTCGGCAGATATAACCATCATCCCCTATTCAATATATGACCACCGTTTGAACACCTACCCTCATCTTGAACTGAGGTTCAGAAGAAAAGGATCCTTGCTCCAGAGCGAAGGAGAGTTGTGACTGATTAAGTGAACGAGTAGATACGCACATGAATTGTTAAACAAGTGCAGTACCCTAGCTGGGTTGCTAACCCAGTTCTGGTGAAGAAGAGGGGTTGTTCTGGAGCCGATCTTATTTTGATAGCCCCAGATGATACATAATACACATATCCACTACGATTGAACTTCTCTGACTCCAACAATGAGGATGAGTAAGAAGCTCTCTTAGCTGGGCTAAGTATAGCAACGGAGTTGTAAGTTAAGGACTTGCATGCCTTAATAGACTCAATATTGGTGGCTAGCCAAGTTGAAGGCTCAAGGCGTGCAATGTAAGCGTGAAAAAGTATAGGGAAAAAGTTATTGAATTGGCGGCATCATTCAGTAGGTTCCGGATCATCCACATTCCTTGTTCACAATATCAGAAGGTTGATCCCTTGATTAACCAATAACACTCAAAACGTGTATCATTTGATGCGATGATACATGTTTTTGTTTAATGGTGTACTAAAAAAGTAGCATTGATGCAAAGATAAGTGTTGTTGATTGGTGTACTAAAAGAGTATCATTGTTTGAAAGCTTGATAATATAGATTATTTGCTAATGTAATACCCTAGTTGATGTCCTTTCAGTTATCAAGTCAATCTCATTTGTTTAATTAACAACCTATATACTATTGGTTGATTGCAATCTTTGATTTCTCAAATGATATTGAGAATAAGCAATCAAAAGTTGTGATATATTAGCAGTTCTTCGTTAAATAAGTTATGGGTAAACAATGTTTATGATATTATACTATATAACATTTGTTGAAGTGGAGCTTTGGAGCCGGTACTGTCGCGAAGCCATCGGCTAGAAGGGTGGCTGCAGGGAGGAGGATGGCTTGGGTTTATTGTGGAGCCGTGATTCAAGCTGGCACTATTCACACGTCAAGCCGAGCCAGGCCATCGAATAAGAGGATTAAAAAAATAGTTCATTGTTCCCGATGTTTTTCTCGGTGGGTTTTAAACTAAGTTGCCATTTAATATTTTAGTTTAGTTGCATGTTTAATACTTCCTTTCCACTATCAATATGATTAACAATATATATTAAACATAGAAGGTTCTGTGGGTTTCCAAAAATAATGTGCTATCCATCTTGCCATGCACTCTCCATCTTGCCATTGGAAAAAAGAATTTTGAAGCTTCCTTTAGAATAGTTTTAGGTTACGAGCATGTTTAAACAACTTTTTTATGCTTCTTCAATATGGGTGTATTTTGGAATTTTGATTGTTTGATGTTTTGTATGTAATTAGGGGTTAGAGAAGGTGAAATTGAGTATGTGGTTTGGAAGGTGTAACTATGTAATTTACTTCAAGTGTTTGATGCTTTGTTTGTTGCAACTTTTTAGTTTATTAGGGCATTAGGTGTGTTACGTTCATGTAATTGTGGTTTACAAAAAGGGAAATTGAGTAAGTTTACTTCAATTGTTTGATGTTTTGTTTGTTGCAGCTTTGAGATTGTTAGTGCATTAGGTATGCCATATTCATGTAATTAGATGTTAGAGAAAGTGGAACTTATTGTTAAACCGTATCGCAAAATTTATGGTGCATGAAGTTGTTATTGATGTGAATGTGCTTTGTTTTAACCATAGCCGGTTGTTGTCACATATTGTTCATGTAGTTCTTGAATGTTTGGTTTATAGATTTTTCTGTGCGAATATTAAATGCATGGTTGTTTCAGGATTTGGGTTTATACTCTATTTTGGGATTTTGGTTGTTTTATTCTTCATGTCTATTAGGCTCATGTTTGTTTGTCTGATGTTTGTTTTGGAAATCGATGTTTTGCAACATTGTATAAAGTTATGATGATTACAAGGGTCCTTCGAGAATCAAAAACCGCAAGAGTTGTTGACACATTTGGGACGCGTCGAATAGTTAGCGGACAATCCTTGAGAAGCCATGTTTTGGATAACCATTCACTAAATCAAAGTCATTGTGCAAGTTCCAAAAAAAGAATAATGGAGGATGGTCATCGACCTTATCCAGAGAAAAATCTCCTGAAGGACTAAAATTACCTTTCAAACAGAAAAAAATGCAGCTGCCAAATATTCCAAAAAATATGGTTTATACAGATTTCTTAACAAAAAGTTAAACCACAAAGGTTTCTTTGTAATTAGGTTCTTATTCACTCCATCATTGAACTGATATGATAGGGTTTTTATACGAGATACTAAACTGATATGATAATGCAATATGGTAATTCTATGACGTATCTCTTGGGAGTGAGACTTGCGAAAAGGTTTTTTATGAAAAGCGTTGTTTGAATGATATTTTTTTTTCATGCTATTGTTACTGCCCTTTGTTGCCAATGTTGTTGTTGTTTACTAAATTTTCTCTATTTAATCTTGTCATTAGAAGGGGACAAAACAATATTGGACATCATAAACCTGGGGATCGAAACAAAATCTTATAAGCCAAAGTTTACCGTAGATGGATAGCCCCAAAACGTTCCAAAGCCATAACTGATTGCCTATTGCAGTATATTGCTTGACAAAGAGATACATTTGATGAATTTAAATATGCAACAGCCATATGAACTATTAATATCTATCTTATGATGTTGTAATGTGCATAAGGCAATGCCATACAATCAAATATGAATCCCAATGAAATTGAGTACTTCAATTCAATCCTCGAACTTGGTTCAGCCTACATAATTTCATATTTTAGTTGCGAAGCAACAAGCAGGTGGTAGCAGAATCTTAAGAACAAAACGAGATTCAAATTTGGAAGATACACCAAGTTTGAAAACATATCAGCAGCTAATTTTACAAACCATTTCTTTACATTTGTCTCTTATAATCAGCTCGACTACAAGATACCTCAGCCAGATGGCCGAACTAAAATCCAACATCCGGTTTAGACAGGCAATGTTATAATGTTCTTCCTTTGTAAACAAAACATCTAACTTAAATTTTCTTTATGTTCACTGATGAGGTTGAAAAACATGCATTTAAGGGGTCATTTAACCTCTAAACTCGTACATATTTGATCAATTATTACCCTAAATTGTTTCTTTTCGATTTTTAGGTACTTTGGAAGCGAATGTCGGAAAAGAGCGAGTTTTTGGCTTATTTGGACAAGAAAACGTCCCTGAAGAGGAGGTGAGACAGCGTCACAAATACAACATGACGCCGTCACTTGAAGTGCAACGATGATTACAAAGTTATAATTTTATCAAATGACGCTTCAGAAGATAGCGATGGTCTATAGCTGACGGCGTCATGACCAGCGAAGTGAAGAGTGACGGCATCACAACCCCTAAGGTGACGTTGTCACAACTAAGTCGGTGCAGTTTATGAAACCCTAATAACGGCGAGCTGACGGCGTCACACTTGTAAAGTGACGCCGACACAGTTGTAATACTATATATATTTTTCGTATGATTTTCATTATGTGTGACACGTATTGGTAAGACTTTGGAGAGACCTTTTGGTGGAGGAATTTCACATATCTTGTAAAAGTTTTTATCCCCCGAACTCCATGTTTAATTAAAGATAAGTTATTCCTCTTTAATCATTCAATATGTCTATGTGTTGTTTGATTATATGTGTATCATCTCTTCTATTTAACATGCTTGGTAAATTATCTAGTGTTTGCCTAGGATTGAATGAAACCTAATTATTGATTATTGATTCTTGTCTCTTGTTTAATTAGTTGTATCGCGTTAGGAGTAGAAAAACTGGCTTTATCATTAGTATATTAGCTTGAATGTCTGACTAAACGTTTCTTCACTAGAGTGCACTAGTTGTTTTTATTCGTTTTATTTAATGCGTGAATTATGGATTGTTGACATTAAGAAGTCTTAACGAGACTGCATAATTGCGGGTTAGTGACATTAGGATTTCTTAACGAGACCAATATATTCATAGAGTTAGAGAATTCGGCACCACCCTACAACCAATCCCCCGTGTATTGCCAATACTACAATACAACGGTTAGGTACACTGCTTAGGAGGATTGTAAAACTTAGTGGTTTTGCAAAATTCCGCATCAAGTTTTTTTAGCCGCTGCTGAGGAATAGTTTAGGTTTCAATTTCTATCTCGTTTAAGTCTACTCACTAGATTCCTATCAAGTGAGATTATTCTTGTTATTTTTTTATTTGCTTTCTCGTAGTCTATCTTTTCTTTATGATTTTGTTCGTAAAACTTTTCATTTACTATTCCGTTTGCCATTATGGAGAATGCGAATCCACCATACAACTTACCACATATTCTACAAACTTCACTAAAAAATGATGTCTTGATCTTCCGACAATATCATAATGAACCTTTCTACGATGCATGGACTCATTTCAAATATTTACTCCAAAAAGTCCTTTATCAGGATTTCGAATTATTGACTCCACTTCAAATCTTTTATAGTCGCATTGATCACTATACCCAAATTAGGCTTGACTCTATAACAGAGGGGGAACTTTGGGAATTTGGTGCTGAAGATGCATCGAAAACCTTTGAGATCCACGCCTAATTCAAAAGTGGAACATGGGACCCAAAAAACAAAATAGACCTATTTTCAATTCGGAAGACTCGATCGGAAAGTTTGTTTAAGAATGATATGGCTAGAGTGAAGATACCTAGGTACATGATGGGGGTATACTTTTCCAAAATACATGATAAGAACATAGGTGACTTAGATACGATGTAGAATGAGGTTAGAAACTCAAGCCCACTAAGTACTCCACAAGTCCTACCATCATTTGAGGAACACCCACCACCCATAACTTACCCAGAAGAAGTAGAAGAGACTTAGGAACCCCAATGGATGTTGAACCTTTGGAACAAATACAACAAGATGAAATATGTTTGAATACTTGTAGTCATAACCTTTCTCTTAGTTCTAGGGAAGTCCTAGTTTTGATGAACCAGAGCCTCAACCAAAATCATTACCCAATTTTCCATCCATAGATGTGAATCTAGGAATTTAAATAGACCCCGATCCACCCATAAAACTAAATAGTTCTGGTAGCTTTAGTATGAAGGTAGTAGACTCTAAGCCATCTGAAGTAGAAGCTAACATAGGGATGAAACATAACCTTGCACTCCCACATCACCCATTCATGCATGATCATAAGAAATATTATGGGTTCAAAATGGGTTTATTAGGTCAAGATGGATCCTTAACTAAGAATCACTTGAAGTTGATTGAAAATGATCCTGTTTTTAGGAGAAAATTTTGATTTACCGATTGGCCCAAATGAATTAGGTAAGGTTATAATGAAAGAAGCACACCCTTTTAAGCATATAATTCAACCACCAACCTCTCATCATATTGCTCCCTTCCACCGGAATGGTATGTATCGCTACTATCATTCGCACTTGAACTTAAGTGTAGGAAAAACTTCCCCCTTATCCGTTAAATAAGGGTAGAGTCAGGCTCGCGACTCGAAAAAAAAACAAGTGCTTCGTAGGAGGCAACCCATATTTAATTGTTTGATGTTTTTAATTTTATTTATTTTCTTGGTCATATATGTTTCATTATAATTTTTTAATTCTCATGTTTCAAATAATTTATGAAAATACTTTATTTTTTAACCTCGTCTTAATTACATATAAAGGTATTTTACAAAAAGATAAGTGTAGGGAAGTTCATATTTGATTAAAAGAATGAAATTCGAACATGAAAATTTACAATTCATGATGAGCATATATTTGATTTTATTTGTGTGATTGTTTGAGTCAAATGCTTGTTTCGAGTTACAATGAATGTTTTACAGAAAATTCCAGTTTTTAAAAGTTAGATTTTTCCAGAAACTTTCCAGGAAACCAAACGAAATAATCTATCAGGTCCATCTTGACGGCGTCAAGATTAACACCTGACGACGTCAGGTACTGTAGCAACAGTTTTTCAGATTTTTATTTTTCTGCCAAAAATTAATTTTTGAAATTCCATAATTTTTAAATTTTCAGATTTCTATAAACATTTATTTTGCAAGAATTATATCTTATTCGCTTTATGGATTTAATTTTATTATATATAGTGTTTACAGCCGATTTTATGCGAGGTTCCATGTTCGTTTTCTTAAAGATTTACAGGTTATATTGGAAGAGAAACATATTGTTGGACAATCTTATCTTCTTGGAAGAGTTGACCGTATATCTATTTTCCGTTCATACTGAGCTAATCAGATGAGTACTAGTTTCTTTTATCTCTTTTATTTTTTCCATTATCATATTTTTGGTACTTTTTAAGAACATTGGGGACGATGTTCAATTTAGGTGTAGGGAGGGTAAAGAGGGACACCTTATAAACTAGTCACTCATTTGCTATTTGTTTTGTTTTCTAGTAATTGTGTAATAAACCGAAAGAAATACTTGTAAAGGTAATTTTAGCACCAAATAAAAAAATAAATATATGACATTTACGAGTGAAAATTTAGTCTTAATAAAGCGTCTCATGGATAGGGGCTATATAGCTAGCACAAAAACCCTACCACTCAAAAATTTCCCTCAAAAAATGTGAGGTTCGCCTTTAGATATTTAGGAAAAAGCATTCACATTTAATGCTTATGAGTGTACCAACAGTATATACATTCCAGAACTTGGTTTAGTGATGCATCCCGAGATCGCTTGTGATATTGCATTCGTGTGATTAGAATTGACTAAATGATAAGAGGCATTAGGATAACGCTTGTTTTAAACTTGTTTATATAATTACGTTGGCTTCATTGGTCAAGTAATTACCCCACACCCTTGCTATCTACTCATTTTTAGTACAAGATACCCCTAGTTAACTCCTCTGAGCCAATCGTTTTCGCGGTTCTCGTGATATTTTCGGTGGATTCTGAAATATTAATGAAGAGCATTGTTTACAATCCACCTCCAAATGTTACACCTAAATTGCCTTAGCCTTCCTTGTATGTGCTCATTTTTAATGCATTATTGTTACAACATCTATGATAAATCCTTATTTAATTGTCTAGTTGATTACATGGTTGCTAAGTCGAGTCATATCTTGTAAATACAGTTTTAGGACGATTGGGACTCATGGTTTAGTACTATTTTTTTGGAGTAATGGGGAAGAAATTCATAATTATTGCCCCCATATGTGCATTAATGTTTAAGTACTCTATGTTTAATGATCTTCTTAATTCGGGTCATTAGTTAGTTTTTATTTATTTAAAAGTTTAAGTGTAGGGATGCAACTATAAATCCTTTGATGTATTATTTTGCAGATGGTAGGGCAAAAAAAATTGACAAAGAAAGAAAAAAAAATAGAAAGGAAAAATAAAAACATGCGTAGTACCTTTTATTTTTGTTTGAGTCAAGAAAGAGTCAAAAAAATAATTAAAAAAAAAAAAAAAAAAAAAAAAAGTTTGAGTTAGTAGGTCGAGTCTTGGCTTAACAACGCCACTTTTTACATGTAACTAACTTAGATAAATAGCTTGCCACCAGTAAATTCCCTATATTTACAAAACCGTGTTTTTCATACCCTTACACCTTACTTTACAACCCTTTAAAAGTCCTCTTTGATAGTTTATCCTAGGTGCTTAAGTCCAAGCGGTGAACGTTTGATCCTTTATCAAGCCTATTGTAATCTATGTGCTATGACAGGTAGAGAGTATTTTATTGTCCCGTTTTCCTACATGGTATACAACCTATACACCCGAAAGATGTGAGAATCCAAACACTTTATTGTAAGGTGCTAATATATAATTTTTGTGCTCGTTATGACTATTGAAGAAATGAGTAGTGTTTTAAATTATTTTTAAACCAGTACTAAATGCACCCTAACTTATAAATTGATTAGGATAAAAGCACATTTGCTTGAGGACAAGCAAATCCCAAGTGTAGGGATATTTGATGAGGTTGAAAAACATGCATTTTTAAGGGGTCATTTAACCTCTAAACTCGTACATATTTGATCAATTATTACCGTAAATCGTTTATTTTCGATTTTTAGCTACTTTGGAAGTGAATGTCAGAAAAAGAGCGAGTTTCTGGCTTATTTGGACAAGAAAACGAAAAAAACGACCAAGTTAAGAAAACGTCCCTGAAAAGGAGGTGGAACGGTACCACAAATACAACGTGACGCCGTCACTTGAGATGCAACGATGATTACCAAGTTATAATTTTATCAAGTGACGCTTAAGACGATGGCGACGGTCTAGAGATGACGATGTCATGACCAGAGAAGTGAAGAGCAACGACATCACAACCCCTAAGGAGACACCGACACAACCCCTAAGGTGAAGCCGTCATGACCAAAGAAGTCGGTATAGTTTATGAAACCCTAAATACGGTGAGCTGACAGCGTCACACTTGTAAAGTGACGCCGTCACAGTTGTTATACTATATATATTTTTCGCATGATTTTCATTATGTGTGACATGTATTGGTAAGACTTTGGAAAGACCTTTTGGTGGATGAATTTTACAGATCTTGTAAGGGTTTTTATCCCCCGATCTTCATTTTTTATTAAAGATAAGTTATTCCTCTTTAATCATTCAATATGTCTATATGTTGTTTGATAATATGTGTATCTTCTCTTCTATTTAGCATGCTTGGCTAAATTATCTAGTGTTTTCCTAGGATTGAATAAAACCTAGTTATTGATTATTGATTGTCGTCTCTTGTTTAATTAGTTATATCGCGTTAGGAGTGGGAAAACTGGCTTTATCATTAGTATATTAGCTTGAATGTCCGACTAAACGCTTCTTCACTAGAGTACACTAATTGTTTTTATTCGTTGTATTTATTGCGTGAATTACGGATTGTTGACATTAAGAAGTCTTAACGAGACTGTGTAATTGTGGATTGGTGACATTAGGATTTCTTAACGAGACCAATATATTCATAGAGTTAGGGAATTTGACACCACCGTACAACCAATATTAAGGAATACAATGCGCTAATTAAAATAAGGACGTGACAATTCGACTAATCAATAAGAGATAACTAGGGAGTAAGGAAATTCTAAGTAAATACCTTTACTTATCATAAGAGTTTATCAGTTTACTTTTCTGCATAATTTGTTTAATTTAGTTTTAATTAGTAGTTAAAAACCAAACTCTTCTAACCTTGAGAATTTTACTTACTTTCTAAAAATATAAAAAATACAAAAAGAATCATCTCTCACCTTTAGACTTAATTCGTCATACATTTCGCCTTCACAATGCTATTCCCCTAAAGAACGATCAATCCCTCGTGTCTTTCCTATACTACACTACAACGGTTAGGTACACTGCATAGGAGGATTGTAAAACTTAGTGGTTTTGCAAAATTCCGCATCGTTCACAGACTATATAGGTTTTGTTAGTTCAGTGGGAGAACTACTTATTTCCAAAGATCCCAATAAAAAGCAAACTGTAAGAAGAAAGGTTGACATAAAAATTTTGGAGTAAGTAACTTCATATACCCAACAACTTTAGCATGCAAAATAAGCAACACGTCATTCTCTATAAATCTGCTAAAATTCTCACATGAACATTGGAAATATCACCTAGTTTACGATGTGGGATGACATGGCACGAGAGTTTGATAAGTGCGCGCTTGAAATGATGGAGAGTCCTGTCATTATCGTTGTCAACTCATGGCGAGTGTCGCGATACAGAGGTACTCACTTAACACTTAAAGTAATCTAAGAACATTTTCTACTTGAGAGAAGTATGCACTTATAGCGTTAACGGTTAACATTATAGACTTACGGTTATCGGCTACACCGGCAACTCACTACTACCTCAATCCGGACATCCTAAAAGTCGAGCAATCTTGAGCTGAGTAAGTAACATACATCATAATCGAACCTGGCCTAATAAATTTTTATCAACAATTTAGGGGATATAATTTGGCTATTCACATATGAATATGAAACATATACATGCAAAAGTACAACTTGAACCTGCTTCTTGAGGGCCTGCAAATACCGTTACGAAGATCGAGAGAAAGAGAAGCTACGGAACATATATTCCTTAGCATTTCTACTTCAAAAAACCCATATAGCTACAAGGCAAGTTCCTATTAATATCATGAAACAAAGAATCCCTAAACTTATATCACAACCTTTTTCTTATTTAACTGTTTAGTCTAAAAATATTGAGTGTTTGGCATTGCCTTTTAGAGAATAAAGAATGCTTAGGTTTTCTTATGGTTACAGGGTGTCAGATTCACATGTGAAGGAACAATAATTAATGTCAACAGATCTAGAGGCTTGTATTACACATCATGCACCGAATGTATGAGAAAGGTTAGGAATGATAATGAAGTATAGGAGTGTGTAGATCATGGACCCTAATCAGATCCCGCCTATAGGTAACATCCAAACAAACCACATGACATATTAACCAAAAAAATCTAATACTCACATTTTGAATATCGATGTTAAACACACATGTACAATTTCAAAGCCTTTGTTTCAGATCAAACAGCAACAGAAATGTTCACTTTCTTCACCCCAGGTGTTGATGCCATCACTGGACATGAATGTCCCAAATTGGTTTAAATGCTCAAAACCCAATCCCCAACAAATTCCAACAGAGATACTGGAAATCAAAGAGAATATACATTCCAATTTCATTTCAATAACTCAATCAAAATAGCAATAGTTGATTTCACTCTAGATGATGTGTTGGCTAAAACCACCAAAGCTCAGGGAACAAGCAAAACACCAAAAGACCCTACATGTTAGAACCCGTAGGTTCATATTTACTACTTTAAAACAATTGCAATTCTTTGCTAATTTTTAACACATGTTAGTTCTTCTACAGTCTCAGGTACACCACCATCATCAAATTCAGCTAAGGTCAAAGATACAGGAAAAACAATCCTCATAGGTGAAACCAGGACCAGATCTATAAAAAGGCCACTTTTTCCAAGCTCAAAAACCAAATCAAGGTAAAAGAACGCGGATTAGCAATCGCTTTTTTAATCTTTCTACATTGGTAGGTTTTCATAAGGAATTAAATGTATTCAGAGTTGGATGTTTTCTTTTGGGGTTCGGAAAAGCCATATGGATCTTGGGTTTGAAGATGTAGGTGATGATGATGATCTGACTTTTCATCTTAGTTATTAAGACTTTGTTCTAAATATCATGTACTTGAAACTGTGTCGTGTTATGTTTATGCTACTCAAGACTTTCATATCGTGTTAAATTATGCGTAGAAAAGTAAATATGTGTAAACATCTGATTAGGTAGATAAGTATGTAGGGTGTATTGATTAGGTGTTATGTGTTTTGGAGATTAAAACTTTATGTATTTTGGACAGAAGTTATGTTTAACAGCTAATGGCATTAGGGCGTTTAAAGTTATGTGCAGATGCAATATGTTTAATAGCTAAGTACATTGAGTTCTATACAATATGTAAAGTCGTATATTTTGTAACTAATAACTGATGAATCAAGTGGGCATGGTGTAAATATAAGTGGGGCAGCCAATGGGTGAAAAAGAATATTTATTACTGTGTGCATTTCACTCGAGATAATCTTTTTGTCAAAATCAGAAACATTTTACCATGTCATTTCAGTATTCCCTTAATAATACACTTTACAATTTGAATATACACTTGCATATGCATTTTGATTTATAAGGTTCATGAGTGTTGGCCTAATTGCAAATAATTTTATCATTTTAAGTAGCGTCTGAATCGGCTTAAGAACTTTAGTTTAATGTTTCCTTAAATCATCTACAATGCCGCAAAAGTGCATTTTTAAACAATCTTTTGGTATACGTCTTAAAGGGCATTTTAAGGCGTGTTTGGTGCTACTAAAAACTAACGCCCATATAACTTCAGAAATTGACTCTTAAGTACAACTAATAAATTAGTTTGAGGGAAGCTGATTATAAAATTATTGCACAAAACACGACCTAATTTTAACAATGTAACTTATTACAAAAACCACTAAAAATATAGTCAAATCCAAAAAAAATAGCAACAAAATATGAATAACTTAACATATTCGACCTTAGGTGCTGATTTAAGGAGGCAAAGTGGTCCAACATATACGAAGAATGTCGTTGCCCAAAACGATGGGTTCCAAGTAGTACAAAACCGTAATACTAAAAGTAAGCAACATTCTAAGCCAACGGGTTTTAAACCTAAGACATTTGTGTATTGTCCTTTATATATCCCCAGTGGGTATGGAACGTCAAAGAAGCATGGAAGTGAGGAAAAAAATGGGGCCATTACTCCAAAAAAAGATGCCACTAATATGGCCACGAGCTCTAGTAGTAAGGAACCCGCGAATATGGATAATATAAACATGGTTACTCTCAAAAATTCGTTTGAAGTGTTAAAGGAAAATGACAAGATTTTTGAGAATATGAGTACTTCAAATGTTGGAAACGTTGGTAATACCATTAAGGATACGAAAAAGGACATGGAAGAGAGTGATAGTGATATTGATGTGGTTTTTGATGAGACTGCTAAATTCATGGCCAGTGGATGTGTAAATGATGCAAGTTTATATGAATTTGAAGATTATGACATCTATGACACTTATGATCTTCAAGGTTTAACAAAAGAACAATTGTAAATTTATGTTGCTATGGATATTAATCTTGGTGGAGCTTAAGTCGGACTAAGCTTGGTGGAGCTTATGTCGGAAAAAGTCACTACTTGGGTATTGAATCGGATTCTGTGAGCTGAGTACTTCAATGTCTTGCTCATGACCTCTTGGTACGGTGAAAGAGGTTCCTACATTGTTGTTTTGCACAAGTGGGATTCTGAAGGGATTATGTGCAAAGGCACAACGAATCTTTTACCCCTGGTCTTCACAGAAATGCCGAAGGGTCACACCGGTGCAAACTAAACAAAACACGCAAGAGGAAACAAGAAACGAGTTACGAAATGAAATGGAAATGAAGAGGAAATGAAAATATGATAGTATTCTCATTGAGGGGTAAAACAGTAATTATCCAGAGCGTATATATTTATCCAGGATAAATATATTAAGTAAATAAAATGAAAAACCAAACCCTAAGGGGTTTTGGTAGACCGAATCCCTAATGGGGGATTAAGTTTGACAATGTCAAACCTATGTACTTAAAGATAATTAAGTGGAATCCTAATTGTTCTAGAATACTCCTTGGTGCCCTATAAATACCAAGGCATCCTAGAAACAATTATTCACTCCTCTCCTAACCCTAAAACCAAATCTCACTTTCCCTCTCTTAAATTCGGTGGATCTTAGGATTTAACAAACCATAAGTCGACTAGTCGACTTACCCGGTTTTGTACTCTCCTAACTTGCTAGGTTCGAAGCCCTAGTTCTACCTGTGCGATACCGGTGGATACCTGATGCAACTCAGGTGGTGATCATCCCAATAAACCCTTTGGGTCAATTGATCAAGGAAGCATCAAGAAGAAAAGGCAATTTTGTGCACGCAAATGGTTGCAGACAAGAATAGAAGCTTACATATTGCAGGAACAAGTAAGTAATTATGTAAACACCCTTAATACGTGTTTAGGTTTAGGTTATATCTCTAATTAGGAGATCTTGGTATTAGGGTTTGGTCTGCATGGCCTTTATGTGTTTATTTCATAATCTGTAACACCCTAACCATGAATTGAGCTTCCTTTGTTGTATATATTGTAATGAATATGTCCTCCACGCCATCCACAGGAGCTACTTGATTAGTACTTCATAGGAACTTTTTGAAGTTATGGAAAATTTGGTCTATAATATCCTCACCAAATATCAGTATTAGCATAAGACCCCCTTGTGAGTGTTCCCTAACTTGCAGATTTAGTGAAGTCCCCAAGTAGACACCATGGTTTTCCTCTAGTAAATATCATGTTCATCTCCAAATCTTTCCATAGTAATTTTCTTTCACTAAAAGAGTTTGATGCATACACAAAACTACAGAAGAGCTTCACACCTTCATTAACAATCTCAGTCAGGCACAAGATAGACTGTTTAGACATGCTGATTACCATGACATTGACAGAGTTTTGATTCCATCCAAGCATCATTCTGCAACCTTTGTCACTATACATCATGTTAGATACCCAATTCCAGATACCAAATACTATATCTCCAATCTCTTGAAACTTTGGAGATTTGATACCTTATTCAATTACAGCAAAGACATGCAAATTTTCTTCCCTTATTAAATTCTTTACTTCATTCTGTTTGGATTGATTACTCAACCCTCTAATATTCCAAGTACCTATCTTCAAAGGAACTTTTCCATTTTAATCCATTTTTAACTATAGTACATTGGCGCCCCCCTTTATTCTGCCATCCACTTCATTAGCTACTAAAAATTGAGCAGTTTTAGAATAGTCCTCATATACATCCTCTATCTTCAAAATATTATCAGCCTTCTTGTTAATCTCATACATTTTCTCTCAACTTTCTTTGAAGTACCTAATCATTGCATCGGATCATTTACAAGACTCATTTATGGTAGGTTGTCGTTTTTTACTTATGAATGAATCAACAATTTCCTTATCCTTTTAATGAGTTTCACTCTGCTCTACATTCTCCTCCACCTCATGCAGAATTAAATATTTGTTAGCACTTCTTTTCAATGCACCCAGAACTTCATTATTCACATTTCATTTCTTAGGAGTACCCTTATCACACTCTACATTGTCTAATTTTCTTTCATTTTATGTCTTCTTCTCCTCTCATCTTTATCACTAGGTTTCCTCTGCTTTTCCCTGAATTCCAGTTCTTTTCCCCATATTTTTGTTCCATTTACCCCTTCCTCCTTGGTTTTGAGCAATATTGTTTTCAATAGGTTGTGCATTGGTGTTTTTGTTTAGCCCAATCAGCTTATCTTCCATATTTGACCTGAATAAATCCTTCATCGTCAATATTTCCTTTATCACTATTCTTAATATTTCTTGATGTTTTTTTTCCAAATATCTCATCTTCATTTCTTGGTCTCACCTTACATCCAGGCCAGTTATGGCCAAACACTCCACAGTGGTTGCATACAGCAGGCTTCAAATCATATTCCATATTAACAAATTTCAATTTAGTCTGCATCATCATTTCTCCTCTATGGACTATTTCAATTTTCTACTACAAACCTTTTTTAGCACTGACTTCCACCAAAACTCTAGCATATCCCAATCTTCCCTTACCATTATGACATATGTTTGCAGTCATTGCATCCATGATCAATGGTTTCCCTAGTCTTATTGCAAGTGTGTTGATTCTGGTGGTAGTCAAAGCCTCCAATGGAACATTGTATAAGTTGACCCACAATGGAATTGTATCAGGCTCAGTTTTGCCATTCCTAATCCACATCCTCAAGACCATGAGGTATTATTGCAAGTGTGTTGATTCCGGTGGTATTCAAAGCCTCCATGAGATATTATGTCCTCAAGACCATTCCTAATCCACATCCTCCTCAAGTTATATCTAAGCTCGTTAATATGCATGCTTGCACCCAGAAAGTAGCCACATAGTGTTGGTTTCCACTTTTAACCGCTTCCTCATCAAATATAACCACTTCCTTGTCTTCAACTACCTCGGTAGGAATAAAGCCCAAAGTGTTGTCTACTGTTTTATTCATTTGTGGGACAAGTTTTACATAGTGTGATTGTTTATTATTCTTATACTTTGTTACAACATTAGATAGATTAGGCAAGTTATTACACATATCATGTTCTAATACATCACACAGATTATTCCCGTTTCCACTTTCAAACTTATGGCTATCACTAATATCATCGCTACCACCTGAAATTGTTTTTCCATCACTTACATTGGGTGTAGCAAAAACATGAGTTTCATTCAATTCCTCAACAACAGTCTCTTCATTCCCTGCTCATTACCATCCATTTCTCCCTCTTTCATTCCATTATCCCCAATCATCCATTTCACCTTTTTCCATTCCATTATCCCCAATCCTGCTTCCATTAATGACATCATCATTAATTCATTTACCACGATTGCTTACATCATGAAAAACTGCCCCTATCAACACTATTCACTTGATTATTCTTCTTATTATTGAATATACAAATTAAATCCTCATATTTAATTGGGATTTTAATACTACACTTTGAAGAACGACGTTTGTTTGACACTAGAATCACTAAAACTATGAACAGTTATATTCATTATGTACAATTCGGGTTCAAATGAAATTTGGGGGGGTAATAGCCACTTCAAATTCAAAAATAAAGCATATCAATGTGCGCACAATGATAGCTGAATCATTTGGTCGGTTTGATTTTATAATTCATGTAGTAATAAGGTAGAAATCGACTTTTTATGAATCTTAATTGTAGAATTACGGCGGAAAAATCAATTGGGGAGAGAAAGGGAGAGACAATTCCTTAACTAGGTGAAAGTTATTGTAAGTGTTTCTAAAAACTAAAGATGCAATAATAACGCTTCATCAATCTATATTCTAGCTTGACATGTATCTTTTCAACATTTTCCTCATTACATTATTAACAAAGCAATAAGAATATTGTATCAAATATTATAGCGTGAGTATTATATGTCAAAATGTTAAAGCTAACTCATCTTTATTGTTTTAATATGATCACATACAAAACTATAAAATTTGTGTTGTTATTTTATACTTTAATATCATAATTTTTAACTAATATATATCTTTATTACATATAAAAAGAATACAACATTTTTATAAAGCTCAAAAAGTAAGTAAAGTGGTCAGACAAAACTATCACTCTAATGTTTAGTGGTTTTAAATTCAAGATTTTTGTTTGCTTCGATAACAAAATCATTAATTAAAAACAAAATACAATCTATTATATACTCCCTCCGTCCCAAAATTATAGTCTCCTATTAACTTTTTCGGTCTTTCTTTTACAACTTTGACCTTAAATATTTTTGTTTGTGTTATATAATATTTGATGCAAATTATATGAATGAATTGTGTTTTAAATGTATTTTTCATTAGTATATTTTTCATCAACTATTGTATAACAAAAATAAAAATATTTATGGTCAAAGTTAGAAAAGAAAGACCAAAAAAGTCCATAGGTGACTATAATTTTGGGACGGAGGTAGTATTAACTTGACGAGCGTAGTGTTCCATCAAATCGGCACGAATGTTTAAGTGGGTTGTTGGTCGACTAATTCTGTAATAACTTGTAGCATTGTACGTGAGTTCGTAATATATTATCCTCAATGTTGTTCATCTTGATAAAAATTAGATATTGCCCTTTTCACATTTTTGATAATTACGTTATGTAATATGTTGCATGCAAACATCATATTCTCTATACTCTAAAAGACATCGGTCGTGCGAGATTTTTCTATCATAACCCATCTTTTCTTAAGCAACCAAATGCGCGTTCACATCATTCCTTGATGCTTCATGCGCTTGCTTAAACCTTATCCATTTTGTATCACCCGCACCTGGATGTGAAATCGACTTTACGAGTGTAGCTCATTCCAGATATATATCCCGTCTACAAGATAATATCCTTAATTATACGTTACGCTGTTGACCTGAAATTCAACCTTTGATGCTTTCTTGGCTTTGAGATTGTTGAACAAGCACGACTGACGTGTAACGCTAATGTTGTTGTTGCCGTTGTTCGCACCATTAATACCAAAGAATGCATGCTAGATTTATAAATTTTGTGAGGTTGTTCTCCAGGTAAGGTCAACCCCAACAACACAGGCATAATTCAATTTTGATAATTACCATATTTAACAGAACTATTCTAAGTTCCCGGTGTATCATTTGATGCAAAGATAAATGTTGTTGAATGGTGATGTTGATAATGTAGATTGTTTGCTAATGTGATACCTTAGGGATACCCTAGTTGATGTCCTTTTAGTTATTAAGTCCATCTTCAATATTATTTTTTGATTGAAACCAATGATTTCTCAAATGATATATGTTAGAATAAGAAATCAAAAGTTGTGAGTAGTTCTGAAAACGTTGTTAAATAACTTATCGGTAAACATTGTTTATGATATTATTAGTAAATGACAAACAGTATAACTGGTCGACGCGTGAGGTGATCCATCAAGCTTTTTTAATAGGATTGTTTATGATATCATATCATTCACCTTTTATCATTAACTAATTATTTTAAGCACTCTACAATCTTTTTAAGTCGACACTAGCTGCCTCAACTGTCAAGTATTTGTTTGCCTATCAATTATTTATTAGTTTAGTAAAAGTATGACATGCATGTGCCGTGTGGTACACAACTTTAGTTTTAAACTAACTTATTATTGTTTGCTTATGCGATGAAGTTAAGAAATCATGAAAGTTTCATAACTAATATTATATTATGTGGTTTGATTAATAGTACCAAGGGACGCAAAGTTATCTCAACTTGTATTCATTTTCATCTAAACTAGTTTTAACTACAAATATGACTGCGACACCTTTAAAAGCTATCGAAAGTCAAATTATACACCATTAAGGCTAGTAGCAGTCGTCGGTCGCCTTCGATCGATCGACCTTGGTCCTCGTCGGTCTTGCCCAATGTGACAACTTTGTCCCATCTGTGGTCAGTCCCCAAACTTTGCTACTTGATCGAATTTTTGACCGATTATTAAACACACACAAATTTCAAAATATAACCGTTTGAAAAAAAAAATTAAAACCTTTACCACTTTACAACCTTATAAATATCAACCTCAAACACATTTCTAAACACACAATTCAAACAACTTCTCATCAATATTCATCATGTCAAAAAAAATACTCCCACATCAAAAAACCGACGATCCCGACTACCCCAAAATGCCCCGAATTTGAATTTCTCGCATGATCCACCATTTCAATTAACCGGGATAACACCACCACCAAATAAACATATTCGGTTTCGCGCACCCGCTTTTGAATATCCAACACAACTACCACAACCGAGTCAACAACAAAACCCGTTTTACGTTAATCGTCTATATGTAAATCTGTTTCGTCCTAATATGGATTTTAACCAATCACCAAATGGGTCGTCGTATTGTCCTAACATTGATTTCTCGCAGTCTTCCCAATCGAATCAAGCGTTTACACCGCTTCAGGGTGTTGACCTTGATATGGATTTGGAGGATTATATGCAAGACTATCCGACTCAACAATATCCGACTCAAAACTATCTGAGTCAAGATGTTTCGATGGGGCAAGGTTCGGGTAACGGTTCGTACCACGGCTCCATGCTTGTTGAAGACGATGACGATGACGATGTCGAAGAAACGTCACCCGTCAAACCAAAGAAGCCTTCGAGACGTGCTACACAGGCAAAGGACAAAGGCAAAAAGGTTGAACCAACCAAAAAGGCCGAACCATGGACAAAGGCGCAAGAGATCGCACTTTGTAAAGGTTGGGTTCTTGTGTCGGAAAATTCCGAGAGAAGAAACGCTATCAACAAGAATGGGTTTTGGGAGGTGGTAATAGCGTATTTGAAAACGAAACTGGTAAAGAAAGAACGTACAACTCAATTCTTTCCAAATGGAAGAATAGGGTTCGTAGTAGGGTTGGGCAATTTTGTGCAATTATGGATAATATCAAGGAGAATCACGGAAGTGGCGAGAATGATGCAGACGACTACTCAAAAGCTCTTAGAGAATACCGTGTGATTTACGGTCATGATTTTACATTGGGGGTGTTGGAAAAGTTTTAGGAATCATGATGCTTGGAAGAATATTGAGATGTCGGCTTTCAGAACGAAGAGTCGGAATAAATACAAGGCTTCGAAAACCACCTCGGGATCAACAAAAGGTCCTTTGAATTTCCAAAACGTGGATGATTTTGATGAGGAGGAAGAGACTAGAGAATCACAACCACAAGGTCGTGACACAACCAAGAAGAAATCACCCTCCTCCTCTCGTGATCCACCATCATCATTTGTTAGTTCGTTAGCCCAGAGCTTTTCAAGTTCAAGCCGTCGAAACCAGGAAAAAAGAAGGACATAGAAGATTCATACCTAAAGTTGAAGAAAAAGAGCTGTAGATGCAAGAGGCAAGGGCAAGGCGAGCCGAGGAGTTGCAAAAAGAGAAAATTGAGCTCCAACGACAGCAAATGGAATTCATGACCCAATCAAAACGGGAGCAAGACTTGATTTTCAACAATACATAAATCAACCCAAATTTGCCCCCACGACAATGACAAGAACTTTTGGAAATTAAGACAGCAATCAAGGCACGCTACATAGATTATTAGTTTAAGTTTTTAATTAGTATTGTAATGTTTAAGTTTTATTAGTTTAAGTTTTTAATTAGTATTGTAATGTTTTATTTTTAATGAAGTTTAAATTTGTTGTTTAAAATATTTGAATTAAAAAAAAAAAAAAAAAAAAACGTTTAGCCGCCACTATGGCAACTTGGTCGTCGGAGAAAGAAAACTGATGTGGCATGGTCGTGTCTGGTCACCACTGTGCCACAGCCTAACGCAGATTGTAATTTCTTTTAGCCCTAACTATAGAGTGTTTGTTTAAGCTTATATGTGGCTTATAAACTTATTTATGTTTTAGCTTACATTTTATAAGCCCAAATTTTTAGCTTATTTTAAGGCTAGCTTGTGAGCTTATATAAATTTGTTATAATATGATAAACTTATATAAACCCAAAAATCTTAAAATAAACGGCTTATAAAATATAAGTCGAAATTAAATAAAAGCTCGTAATCAAACATATAAGCTTAAACAAAAACACCGCCTGTTTCGTTTAACAAATCTCTTTAATAATTACTCGTATTATCTTATATATACCCTACCACACCAACTTTTATAAGCTTTTGAATCAGACATATATAAAGTATTCATATTGCACTATATTCTCATGTCAATTATAATTTTAATCACATGTCAATTTTAGCTCCAACTAACCATGTGTAATATATAAAATATTAACATGTACTGACTCGTGTGTGCATGTGCATATATATATATTCACACCAAAACCATACTCAATATAACACAATTACACACAACTACTTATAACACTAGCAAACACATACAACAACACTTCGATATCTAATATAACATGGCATTTCAGGCATTTTCCAGTGACCAGAATGATCCTATCTTAATCACTGATTGGCTAAACATGGAAGAACCTCACTTGCCAGAGAATCTTATCCAAGATGTTCATGACATCCTACAAAGTTTTCCAACAGGAAACATAACTGAAGAAAAGAGTTTAACGACCGACGGTGGCTCATTGTCGCCCGAAAATGACTCAGAAGATGCAGTCCAGCAAACCCAAGTGGCACCCGAAAGTGCTGCTAAGGGAAAAAAGAAGAAAACATCAGCTCGTCTGAAGAACGCGCAAGTTTTGGATTGGACAAGGTACAAAGGAATAAGAAGGCGGCCGTGGGGGAAGTTTGCGGCCGAGGTGACAAATCCGAAGAAAAAGAGGACAAGAGTATGGCTTGGAACATTTGATACGCCAAAAGAAGCTGCATTGGCCTATGATAAAGCTGCTTTCGAGCTTTATGGGTCGAAAGCCAAGCTTAATTTTCCTCTTTTGATACGTGTTGAGGATCAAGTTACTAATGTGGCTGCTAAGGTAGCCCAGTCTCTTGAACTGCCTAAGCATGTGCCATCTACATCTGCATCATCCTCCACATCAGCACGAAAACGAGGGAGAAAGAGGCAAAAAAAAAATGAGGCCGACCCAGTGGTGGAGCCAACAACTACTACTACTAGCGGGTCCTTAGAGGATGTGGGTAGTGAGTGTGACTCTTTGTGGAATTTCGACTCAGATACACTTATACCTGAGAACTTTATGAGCACAGGCGTGGGGGAGCCCAGGATTGATGCGCCCGTGGAGGTGGTTGATCTCGCCTTGAATTGGGAATTTGATATGAATACACTAACATTTGAGCATCTTTTAGACGAAGGCATGGCTGAACCGGCGTCTGCTGCCAGCCTGGATGTGGCAGAGGACTTGCCATGGGATGTTTTGTTGGATAATATAGTTGAGCCACCAATGACCACAGGTGAACAATTGGAGGTGGTTAGTACCAGTGATTCACCCTTGGAAATCGACATTGATACATCAATATTCGAGAACATGTTTGGAGAAGATATGGTTGAAGAACCAAGTATTGCGGCTAGTATCATGGCCCCGGAAAGTGGTGGTGATCATCACTGGCTATGGAATTGCCAAATGGACATGGTAAAACCGCCGTCATATAGCTACGCCACCAGTATCACTGAGGAAGTAGTTTGGTGAACGAATTTGTAAAGTAAACAGACGAGTCTTGGTCTTAATTTTGATTTTATGCCTACTAAACAATTTTTTTTTTTTTTTTTTTTTTTTGCATGGTCATCAAATAACTGAATAATTGTACAATAACTCATGTAACTATGAGAAATTTCATTATTAATTTTTTTTCGTGTGTACAAGGTTCAACATATGAGTTGTCATTTGATGAAAAGAGAAAAGTATAAAAAGGGGTCAAAATCTTTCTTGGAGTTCTTATCGTGGTCATTTTTAAACTCAATATTCAAAATGGTCATGCGTAACTACTCGACTCCGCAGCTCAACCCAAAATTCGGCATGTGTCCAATTGCAAATACACTATTTTACTTTTCATTGTACCAAAATAACTACCCATATTGCGCAACCGACGGCTACTCAAACGACAGCTTGAGCAACCGGAGGCTCTAATTTGACATAAAAGTAAGTAAACTTAAAAAAGTAAAATTTTACTTACCTTGTCAAATCAGAGCCTCCGGTTGCGCAAGCCGACGGTTGCGCAATCTAGGTAGTTTCTTTGGTAGAATGAAAAGTAGGCATAAAATCAAAATTGACCAGCCAACAGTCCAATCGACCATTCAAGCGCAACAGCTGACCAGTTGCCAATCTTGACCTGTCAGCAGAGACACTTGACCAGCTGCTGATCTTGACCCGTCAAGATTGACCAGCTTTGTGTTCGTGGATTTTCACTATTCCTTTGTTTTCTATCCGTAACGTAATGAGTTCCCTTTATTATCTTAAATTTGTGTTTCTTTGTCTCTTAGGGTCTGTTTGGTATGATGGAATAAAGTAGCGACGTAATTGAATGAATGTCGTAATGAAATAAATGAAGTTATGAAATAACGCATTACGGTTATAATTGTTAGAAATATTGGTCAAAGGTATGAATAACAATTGATTATGTTACTTAAAATACTAATGTGAATTAAAAATAAAATTAATGTTGGTTAATTTTTTAATTCATGAGACATTAGTAAGATTAATTTTGTTAATTAATGTGACCGTTTTTTCTTAATCCCCTCCCTATAAATGAGAGTTATTCTCATTTGTCTATAGATTCCGAAAAACACAACTCAATTACTCATCTCCTTTTGTTGTCACTCATATTGACTTCTTGTGTATCCGTTCGTAATAGAGGGAGGTTTTGGTTCGCCTTGATAACTCGTTTGTGCTAACGGGGTTATCCGTTGTTGTATCCTGGGAGATAGACGTTCATGATTCTCAAGCACCGTGAAGAGGACGAATCTGTCTTAAAGAAACTGTGAGCATCACAGGCCTCAACATTTTCCTTACTTATGTTTTTTGGGTCTCAACAATTGAAAATTTTGTGGTATCGTTTCTCTACACTTTTTTGTTTTCATGTTACGATTTATTTGTCTCTTATAGCAATACACACATAATATACTACAATCTTAAGACAGATTCCTTTGCTATTAGAGGCTGAAATAACGAGGCATGATATTTTGAAAACAGTTTGATTTGTAGAAGAGATATTAAACTGTTTAAGGGCCCGTTTGGTTTGCTAGTTGGAATCACTATAGGTATGGAATTGACAAGATAATGGAATCGGTATAAGTATGATAGATCAAAAAGTATTGTTTGGTTAACAAAATTGGGTGTCAATAATATTTAAGTGGGGCCAGCGCAGGGAATAAATAATTATGTTTAACTTTTTTGTTTTTCTATACCAACACTAAAATTCTACTAGTGATAGTGACGTTTAATAAAAAAATATTTTAAATACAACAAAGTAGGTGCATCATTAATTAAGTGGGGCCAGCGCAGGGAATGGATTGTGGATACCTACCTGATCAAAGTGGTATGACAAAACCACTACTAGTTGGTATCCTCATTCTTATAAGTGTATACCAAACACATTAATTCATTCTCAAACCCATATCCCCATTCCCATTTACCCATACCAAACGCACCCTAAGTGAATCTTTTAAGACATTAAAATATTAATTACTCATAGTGCAACATACATGAGTGATATTAGATGTTTCAGTTTTATTTGTATCATCGGTTGGATGACATAACACACTTGCATGGTATGTTAATTACAATATGTGACAAACACTTCTGATTGAAAAAAAATCCAAACATGTTTGCTTTCCAAGTATAACTGAATATTGACGTAAAACAGTTCAAATAAAACATGTAGATTATATGGTTATTTAGCATGTTCAAATTTGCTCTTGAATTGAACTCGTGGAACTGTCTCATTGCATAATAAGATGGAAGAAAGAAGGAAAATAATGATATTTGCTACATTTGTTTATGAAACTACATTATTTGATAGACCATTATCTAGACATATGTATTTGCATTTATTCAATGGTTTAACCTTCATGATTATCTATCAATGACTAAATGTGAAGGGTTACGGTAAAGAAACGGTTCGATTTTGAGTCTTAATAAGTAAAACGAAATAATTACGAGTTATGTCCGCCTAACACTTGAAAATGACTAGGTGCTTTATTTTTCATTTCTATAGTAACTAGTAAAGGATTATAAATTAATATCATGAATTGTTGATATGGTATATGGAAATTAAGTGGAGACAAGTTTACATTGTTAAGTATGTCGTTATTATGTTTTGGCGTCATAGAATGCATGAACTATCATGAAACCTTGTGAAAATAGACAAGCTGTTGAACTATGTGGTTGATTATGAGCCCTTGTATATGTAAAACGCAAAGCACAAAGAAAATGACCCCTTTTTCCATGGCTGGTTATATTTATTTTTTTATAATGTGGTCAAAGGTTTGCTATGAAACATGCTAATGTGTTGATTACATTTATTGAAATTAATGTTAGATGATTATTATTCAGTAATTACATGTAAGTGATTGGGGGAAGAACAGTTTAATTTTTAACAAATAAATCAAAGGTTTACAAGAACATGATCTCCTCGCTTTTACTCAAATATTTAAAGAAAAACAACAAATTGGTCGTTACTTTTTGTTGTAGGTTTTGATTGTCTCTAAATCATTACTTTATGACAGAATAATAGAGTTCTGGAAGCATGTTGTTTGAATCTTATTGTGGTACTAGTTTGAGTAACTAGTATTGGTTTCATGACCGGATATTGGGATATATCTCACTGCGGTGGAATGTGATTTTTGGTGTTATATGAAGTCCAAAATACTTGTCGGCACAACTGTGTTGTCGTGAGAACATATGTTTTTCTCATAGTAAACGAAAGAGTTTGAGCCCAATTCTTTATAGTGACTAGATAAAACATTAAACTTTATTTGTGTAAAGTTTGAGCATACAAGGGTGAACCATATGATCGAAGTTTTATATTTTGCTATAAAAGTACTTTCTCCACAAATTATCCCTATTTGAAAATTTTCAACCTTGGTTTTATATGGTCAAAGTGTTAAATGACAATTGATATTTTCAACCTTGGTTTTATATGAACAAAGTGTTAAATGACAATTGATGATGCCATCAAACATACTAATTTACTAATGTGAATTAAGGGTAAAATTAATTTATGACTTTATTTGAATTCATGAGCCATTAATGAATGTGTTTAAAGACAATGTTGTTAATGAAGAATTATTACTTCATGCATTGACTTTACTTGATTAATACACGTGGTGTATGCTACTTGATTAATGCCATGTTATAGGTGATAAATGTGGTTGAACCCTATCACAATAATTTTTTCGCTTGACACTTATGTTAGTAGTAATATTTGAGTGATGAATATTCATTCATATGTCTTGGTTTAAGAAAAAGAAAAAAAGGCTTTTTATGAGAAATGATAAACAAGTCGCTCGGTTTTGTACCGAGTATTGAAAAGTTTGGATGTTGCAAATATTCTATTGTGAATATTGTTGCGAATAATCAAACTACTTGTTATTCTAGAAAGATGAATAATCGTCAAGACTTGTTACAACTCATATTCCTAATAATCGAACGGTTTGTCATGGCTGTGTTGAATATAATTATGTAAAACATTGTGAAATGTTAAAAAAAAAATAATAATAGACATATAGATGACAACGAATTGCGTTGATTTATGTAACTAACTTGAACGGTGTGATTGTCATCCAATGTGAGCTATTGTCCATTCGCTAAGTTGGACATATTTTGATTGTGTAAAATGATTACACATTGATTTTATGTGATTATAATCACATAATAATTTGTGATAATCATATCATGATAAGAGATTAAATGTGATTATATATGTAATCCCAAGTGAATTGGAATGACATGTTATATGTGTAGGATTTACACATATAACTTATGGGATCCTCCTAAAACATGTGTGGTTTAAGGTGGTGATTTGTCTAAAAGAAAAAAATGTTAACAGATGAAGCTATGAGTAATCAGAATGATGCATCTTCTATCATACGCTTGATTCCTTGGTCTATAGCATGCTAGATTTGGAATCTGTTAATTATGATACGGAAATAATTAACATAAGACATTCAAAAAGTTTGCATACACTAGTATGAAACTTGTGAAGTGAAATTACTATGGATCTTAATGTCATATCCATGTGGAAAAAAAATCTTATAAACAAGATTAATACATTGAAAGAGAGAACCTTTCTACAAAATTCTTAAGATAAATTCCATGTGGGGGATTCCGGCCTAGCTAGAGTTCAAAAGAACGTCAACAAACATGAAGTTCTTGCCTAGTTGGAATACTCAAGAATTACCTAGAGCGTGATATATTTAGAGTTGCACGAAACTCAAATTTGTACAAACATATTATGTCGATATGACAACTACTCTCAGCATGGGTTATCCCTATTGACAATATGAAGTCATAGAATAACTTTGCGGATCCGCTTGCGAAAAGTTAAATGTGAGAGTTAGTTAGCAAGTCGTGAAGAGGAATGTGACTAAAGCCCTTGAAAAGTTTATATGAAGGAAAACCTAACCCAGCTAACTGGAGATCCCAAGATCTGGGTTCAATAGGACAACCTACTTTTATAAACTGAGGTCACTGTGAGGGAGTAATAAACTCCACATTTATTTAAGGGAGTTAGTAAACTTCCTAGTCCATTCCTATAACAGTGACAATATGAGGTTAAGCATATGGCTTTTAATAATTAATCGAGAATCACTTATGTGAGAGAGAAGTGGGGTCGCTTCTAAGGGAATTGTGGGGGCACAATTCTTAACAGCTCTCGCAGAACCAGGCTAATGTTCATGACCATAACGAACATAACTATGAGAACCAAAATGTGTCAAGGAGATATTTGTGTGAATATATATTGTCGTCTCCACAAACAGCGGACAGTTCAAAGACATCAAGTTCTACTGGCTGCTAGGAGTCTAATTATATTTCACAAGGGAAGGTTCAAAGGGTAACACCTACCTATCCTTTGCAAATATCAACTGCAAAACTCTATTACATCATCGGGAGTTAGATATGTTTCCTTTTATCAATTTCATTATGTCATTTAAAATACTAATGTGAATTAAAAATAAAATTAATGTCGGTTAATTTTTTAATTCATGAGACATTAGTAAGATTAATTTTGTTAATTAATGTGACCGTTTTTTCTTAATCCCCTCCCTATAAATGAGAGCTATTCTCATTTGTCTATAGATACCGAAAAACACAACTCAATTACTCATCTCCTTTTGTTGTCTCTCATATTGACTTCTTGTGTATCCGTTCGTAATAGAGGGAAGGCGCGGTTTTGGTTCGCCTTGATAACTCGTTTGTGCTAACGGGGTTATTTGTATCCAGGGAGATAGACGTTCATGATTCTCAAGCACCGTGGAGAGGACGAATATGTCTTAAAGAAACTGTGAGCATCACAGGCCTCAACATTTTCCTTACTTATGTTTTTTGGGTCTCAACAATTGAAAATTTTGCGGTATCGTTTCTCTACACTTTTTTGTTTTCATGTTACGATTTATTTGTCTCTTATAGCAATACACACATAATATACTACAATAATTATGTTTGGTTATTATCATAGATTGGAATGGAATCAATAGTAAAAAGACTAAAATAACCTTTGATGATATATTTTTTTTGTTTGGTGGGTAGTTAATAAAAGGCTTTTATATAATTATGATTCAATTCCAAGATGTAATGGAAAAAAAACAAGGGACCCCTAATGAATGAAAATGGTGGTTTTTAATGTAATAAGTGCTTACATGTAATGAGTCATGGCAATTGAAAATTGTAAACAAACATAATTTTTTCATTCCGTCGTAATGATCTTTTTCATTCATACTCTCATTACGCCGTACCAAACACTACGTTATTGTTGTTATTGCCATGGCTACATCGGGCCTGGGGTAGTTTGTGGTGGAGGTGACAAATCACTAATGGAACACTTGAGGATCTGGTTAGTGAGTGTGACTGAAATTTTGACTCGGATACACTAAAGAATTTTTTGGCTACCAGCATGGCGTAGTAGGCAATTGGTGTGGCAACCAAAGTGATTGATTTTGACATGAAATGGAAACTTGACATTGATAAATAAGTTTATCACAATCCATAAGTTGATGATAAACTTTTGGTAGAGCCACTATGAGCTATCATGGGATGTGTTGAAATATATTGTTGAACCACGTACCAATCATCACTTTGGTGTGTCAATATCTGAAGAGTGTTTTGGGGATGGAATTATTATGAGAGATGATTTGCACACTCATTTAATTGATTGTCACACTTTAAATTAGAGTGCTGACAATTATACCCTTACATTAATTTACACATCTTTATTTTGTGAGGGTATAAATGTTAACACATTTTAATTTAGAATGTGCCAATCAATTTGAAGAGTGTGCAAATCACCTCCCAGTTATTAAAGTTTGGTAAACAATTTTATAAATTAGACGAGTGAAGTTTAGTCCCCAATTCAATTATAAGATTGGATTTAAAAGTTGAAGCAGCGGTGAAGCAGCCAAGGGAGGTGAGCCTACGAAACAATTGGTTAAACCTAATTAATGTTCTAGTCCATCCAACCATAAACTTGAGTTAAACCTAATTGAATTCAAGTCGATTTGTTGAGTTTTATATTTCATGAGATAATTTGGCTATCTCAACGAACCACTCCAGTACTCCACAGCTTGAGGGTTCTACAAATCGTGGTCTAGCTGACTGTTGTTTGAACCAGACAGATCGACAGTTTGAAACGTTAAATCGGGCCAAGTCTTGACCTACTTATTTTGTTTGAAACGTTAAATCGGGCCAACACAAAACAGAAAACAGTAAAAAAAATTGTCCTTCCTATTCACAAAGTGGACAAAATGAGTAAAAATAGCTTAGGAGGTGCCACTAACCACTAGGGGTGTACCTCTAATCTAACAACACCGGTTCTCTTTATGCAACTTATTAAGGTTAAGCATTGATGAGCTTAGCCCCTCTCTCTCCCCTCTCTATGATAATCCATATGCTGGCCAACTAGTTACAACCTTTTCATGCTTAAGAGATATAACAGGGTGTTAGGGCAAGTGTTTATGATCATTTAAGCAAATATGCAATGATCCACTGGCCTGACCAACACTACGAATAGATAATAAGAACGATAATATAATAATTATAAGCCCACGCACCAAAAACAATAAAATAGAAGTCTAACCACCACAGGCAAATGATTTCTCAAAAGGTAGATTTCACAGTCGTTTAACTTCCGAATGTGCACAAGTTCAAAAAGGTTGAGCCCCTACTCATGAAAAGCAGGTGTTCATGTCTTGTAATGTCGTTGAGAAAATTAGTTAAAGCCTGGGTGACTATCTCCACGTGTAGGATTGATATCTCACAAGCTTTCCTTAACCCATTGGATGTCGTCTCCTATAAAAAAATTGTTTAAAATAAAACACAATGGTTCAGATTATTGATAATTGAAATTAAAAAAGCAACAGACTACTAGAGGTGAGAAGATGGATAGGTTAGAAAACGTGGTCATGTACGGAAAATAAGTCAGACTTGGTCGACTAACAAACATTTTTTTTTTGTCCATTTTCCAAATTGTATTGATAGATATACTCGATGCGCAGTTGTATAGTATTACAATATAGTACTAAATCTAAAAATACAACAATGTAGGAAGCTAGATGCGTCAAAATTAGACTTTAGCACTTCTCAGTTCTAACATGTTTCACTTTTAGCTAGATTTTTTACTCCACTCTTGCAACATGTTTAAGACAAAACACAACCCAGACCAGCCTATCCATAAATTGGTTATAATGCAAACTCTAGGAAAAAACCATTTGCCAAAAAAACACTGGCATGCATAAAAAGAAACGGATGTAAACATAACTTTCATTCAACAAGAACAGTATATATATTTGGTTCAAATGAAAGAACAGGATGATGTAAATTCTAGATTCAGTTTAATACTGTAGCTTTCTTTATATTATGATACACGTCTTTCATTTTTGTGAATCAAACATGTTACAATTGTGACCTGTGCAGTCATGAAATTAGATGAATAGAAGATGGTGGGACATACCTCTTGGGTCTAATTCGTTCTACATCGTAGTCCATCACTCCACCAGGTTCGGAGAACATCTCCTCATCCTCATGGCCTCGTAAGTCAATCCCCCCCTGCTCATAGTATGTGACTTCTGCCACAATATAAGTAAGACGCATCGACAAACATATCCCAGTACATAAGGAAACATTTCAAGATGAAATAAAGTTTTTTTAAGCTGAATTGGCAGTGTTCTAAGGCAGTGTTTTAAAACCCGGGTTGACCCGGGCGGTTGAACCGGTTGAACTGCCGGTTAAACCGGTTGAACCGTGACCCTGTGGCCGACCGGGTCAAGTAATCATTCATTTCAATATATATATTTTATTTTATGGGTCTGTTATCAACAATCATGACTTCGTTTATCACAGGGATTTTGGAATGAGTAAGATGAAGAGACACGCCAATACCACCATAAACATGAGAGAAAAATGTTGATCACTAGAAAAAGTAATAGTTAAGTACAGTGAAAATTAAATAAAGCTGACCTTCAGGGAAATTGTCTTTTTTGCTTCTTCCAATTTTTCCTCGGCTTGTTTTTTATGCTTCTTGTCCTGCTCACTCATCCTGTCCGCCCATTTGATTTTATCTTGAATTGTGATAAGTAAGTTATCAGATGTACTTAACCTGTGAAACGCACAAAATATGTAAAAAGAAGTACCAGTGCAAGTGCTCTAAGGCAGGGTAAACTGAGAATCAAATGCACAATTAATAGTCAGAAAAGATGTCTAGGATTTACCAGTTTGATAATGTGTGGATCATACTCCCTAATTGCCCAGGCCTTAGATCCCTCCCTGCCGCAAATTGCACCTACAACAACTCAAAGGATTATAATAAAGTAAGAATTTAGTTTGTTTAACTTATGACAAAAACAGGAGAGAAATTATGATGTATGCAGCGAACTATACAAAATAAATACAATATCAAACCTGGAAACATCTTCGCAACTGATCCAGCTTGCCTCTAACAATACCCTATCAAGATGGACAAAAGGTAAAACACAGAGCTTCAATTGTAAAATGATGCACGAGCACAAATAGACTCCATCTCCAAGCCATTATACATGAATTTGCATGATAAATTCATGCAAGGTTATGGATTCAAAGTTTCACAAACAATACAAAATTGTGCTACACATGTATGGTTGCAAATTTTGTGCCATAATATATTGTATGCTAGGCAGGCAGCGTGGTGGCCAAGCAAAAAACACCTTTGGAACATGGCATATCAAAATTTGTGAGTTCTAATAAAATTGTGATTTTTGGATATCACTTGAGAGGCAAGATATCCAAAATCCTTCATATTAGGAGTCTTAAATTTCACCAAATTAGAATTACCCTTAAAGTATTAGGGTTCTTTTTTCTAGTTTCCTTATCATAAAGTTTCTTCCTAAGAGTATTAGAATTTTATCACGTATTAATAGGATCTTAATATATTCTTTTTACAAATTATTGTAGAATCTACATTTTAGTTTATATACTCAAATTTTCTAATCATTTTCTGTCTTATGTACATTTTTACAGCTTGGTGGCAGGTAACACCCATGAGAGCTTTATCAGCAATTGTGGTGCTTCGTCTTAATCAACTACTGTGGTCTACCCTCGGTTTATTTCATTAGTTTCGTTTTTTCATCATCCTTTTGACACCAACATAATACGCCGCAGTTACACATGATATATAAGAAGCTTAAAAAACCACAGACAAGTTATTCGCTCAAGTATGCAACTAGAAAATGTGTGACTAAAATGATGGAAAGTACCTACCACATACATGCACTCGTTAATCAAGAAATCTTCAAGCTCGCGGACATTTAAAACATCCAACTCTTGCATCAGTCCGTCATATGGGAGTACCTGATAGAACACATAAACTAGAAAGTCAAAAACCAAGGACATGCAAAAGCAACATTGCATTGATAAAGGAAAGAAAATAAAGTAATAAGAAGTTGGTTTTCACATTGTTTATTTAGCTTCCAAGTATGATGGATAACATTTCTTCGTCACAGACTAGTTAAGAGTAGGCTAAAGTAAAACCCGCAAAAAATTACAGCAATGTTTGAGCCATATAACACTCAAAAGCATGATAGCATCCTTTCGTGTTACACGTAAGTAAAAGCTCCTAAATAAAGACTACTAGTTTTGTATACTCATAACCAAAAAATCAGAATGTATTAAAGTATTAGGTTCCAAATTCTATGATCTTTCCTAGTTCATCCATATCTGAAAAGGGATGTGCTATAAATCCTTACTGCTTCTGATGAAAAGATAATGACATTTTTCATATATTTGCTAGTTCCTTAATTGAGATCAACCTACTTCCTTTGCAGAGATGTTCTTTTTAAGGCCTACCGCATAAACCCCCTAATAATGTCATAGACATGGATTTCGTGCTACAGCACCCATGCAGCCTTTCCGTATGAACCATTCTACTTGAGCTAAGAAGAGTTAAGAAAATAATGGATATCAAAGGGTTTGTAGTTTGTGGTATATGATTTCTTGATATCAGCAAAACAATACTATAAACAAGACTACAAGAGAGATCTCCGCTATAGCCAAGAGTCTAATGGAGAAGACTATATATTATTCTAGAGTGTCGCGGAGCTTGTAGTTGTAGGGTTGATTTTCAGGATCCTATTGGAGAGATCTTTTATATGATCCACTATGTATTAGTCGTATATGTGGGGAACGCAAACTTCAGTAGTAGCAGAGGTTTAAAATTATGCACTTAATTCTAAGTGGAAATGCCCATACTTCAGTAACATGAAACTAAAGAACATAGCTGAAGGATGTTTTTACATAACAATATTTCACACTACACTAAAAGCAGCCACTTGCTTTTCTTTTACACGAAGAGTAGCAATTTACCAACTTACCCACGGAAAGGAACTATCAACTACAAAGTAATGAATGCTTAACTAACCGACTGATCAGACTGGGATTTGAGTCACTTAAAAAAAAATGCAAGTGACAAAGACAAACCATCTAGTAATACAATTATCAAATTTTCAAATCAAACTCTTGTTCCTTGTACACTTTAATAAACCAGATAAATAGTTTCTCTATGTTGTTCACTAAGAAGTTTATTATTTCGACATTTACTAGATCTCAGTACAGGTCTTGCAGAGAAATATAGAAACTTATTCTCTGATAGATATATGAATACTTCTAGTAGATTAGAATTGATAATCATTAGGCAAACTACGTAGAGGAATAATCCTTAAGAACCAACATTCTGAAGGTGAATATAACTTTACTTGGCACTTGTTGCAGAATGGAATATTAGTCATAATCCTATCCACAAACGTCTATAACCGAATCTAGTTGTGCTTCTATAATGCACTTAATTAATTAAATCATTTCAAGAAGGTGAATTTAATGCTGCAACTAATACAAGACTAATTAAGTGGAGAGTTTACCTTGTTTGTCTCAGCTAGTGTGAGGACAGTGAGTTGCTTTAGCTTGAGGACCTGATCGGGAGCCAATGGTGGAAGATTACTAGCATTGCCTACATATCAGAAACATAAGAAGATTGTATCCCGTTAGATGATATTTCAGAACGAATGGATTCTGATTAAAACAACGGATGCAAAGAAAATCACCCTTAATTTAAAATAAAAGCAGATGCAATGTGTCACATCTATATAACGTGCAAGGCATATGATAAATAGATAAATTTTAAAGAGAAGCAGAGAACAAGTGTATTAAAACTGAGAAACATACTCTTATATTCACTCCAAGTTCCATAAGCAAACATCTGTAGAAGATCAATGTACCGAGAATGTTCTGTGCCTTGAAGCTGCATAATATCAGATATCAGTAAAAGAGTGACAACATACATCCACTAGTCATCCTCAAAGAATTTAACAATCGTGCTGACACAGCTAATTCACTTAAATTAACTACATAGTGAAACTTAAGCAGCTAATCACGAAAAAGGGGTTAAATAATAGTATAAGAGATCACATGTTAATGTAATTTACTAATTATAACCAAATTACGACACTGGAGACAAAACAACACAAGCACAAATCCAGAAAACGAATTCTACCATAACAGAAGCATATCACATATAGCCATATGCAAATGATTAGAGGACAGTGTTGATTCAGTCACACAGACACCATACAGAGAGATTTGTAAAAGCTAACAACATTTTCGTAACTTATTACTCATTGTCCACACAATGCTATATTTGTCATTGATTCATGAGTGACTACCTTGCATACAAACCGCTAACTGTTGAGTGCACTTAATAATGTAGGAAGTAGAGCCTTGCATACAAAGTCCACATAACCAGACCGTTTATCCTTCTACAATACTAGCAAGTGCATAGAATCATTCAAACAATATCAAAACCATATGTAATAACTCCACACACGCAGACTGCTTACCAACCTACAATAAGACAATAATACTACATGATACAGCATTATTCGGGTAGATACCATCAATGCTCGAAGATCTATTGGTCCAGCTGCTTATTACATCTCATAATCAGCATCGTAAATTACTGGCTGTTGTATGGTTTTAAACAAACCTAAAGTTCGGCAGGGAAGTTCACTTATCTCCGTTTATTTAATCAACAAGTGAACATAAACCATGTTTTAAGCTCCTTAGGTGAATACACACAAACACAAGTAGCCTTCATTTATTTACGTTAGTGAACAATAATTCATTCGATTATGTTTGTTTGTGTATGTACAGTTGACCTTTTTTTCTTTAATGTACAATTAGCAAATATTGCGTGTAATTTGTGTGTTTTGAGCTTGTTTGTTAATGCTCGTTTGGTCCCTTACTGAACAAACCTGAACGAACTTCTTTCCTTAACAAACAAACACGAACTCAAACAATCCGCACATTTAAGTTTCCGTCTTCAGTTAAACATAAACAAACGAACACGAACAAGCCGAGTTTGTGTTCGCTCGGTTCGTTTACAGCCCTAGTCTAGTCAATCACCTCATAATTCTACCAAAACCCTAAAATCAAACTTATAAACATCAAAACACACAATAAATCAAACAAATAAATAAGTTACAACATAAAATTAGTTATAAAATTAGACCTGAGTAACATTAGGAAGGGATAAAATCTCGGAGAAAGCGAAGAGTGAAGGATGTGAGATAGCGTCATTGATTACAGTCACAAGTGATGAACCGTGAAGATTAGATGCTTGATTTACGAAGTGGTTGATGTGTTCTTCTTGTTTTTGTTCGATATCCATCTTGTTTTGATGATCAAGATGATGGAGTTAGGGTTTGGAATTAGAATTTATGGGTTTGAAGATAAAAGAGTGTTGGAGTATAAAAATTTTGCTGAATGGTTGTGTTTTCTCTATTTATAATTGTGTTTTTTTGAAAAAAAAAAAAAAAAAAAACCAAGAAGATAATTTTGTTTATATAATAATAATAATAATAAAAAGATTTAAGTTTTTTTTTTAAGATAAAATTCTAATGTTTTAAATCCGGGATTGACTCGATCGATTCAACCGTGTTAGGATTTAGAAAATCAAGTTATTAAAGTGTCGGTCACTTCAAGTATATGTAATCGTTAGAAAGCTCGTACTCGTAGTTATTTAATAATAGTTAATATTTAGTTAAGTAACACCGTGGAGAACGGACGGGTCTTTACCCACTGTATGCCTGATCTACAGCTCGTAGGTGGCGTTTTATGTAAGGTACTATAAATACCCTCTACCTCCCAAGGTAGAGGGTTGGAGCTCATAATAAGATTTTTCTTTCTCTCTCTAAGTTCCCTAAACATCTAAACTTTCTCTCTCTAAAACCTTAAGTATATGCCCCATATAAACATGATTTGATGTGTATGTGAAATCCAATATGCTACAAATGGTATCAAGAGCCATGGTTTGATCATCTCTCTTACATGTTCTTGGATTTCTAGTGGTTTTATATGATTTTTGGGTTTGAAAAAAGTTTAGTGGTATTTGCATCATTTGGACCATTTCTAGTGTTAAAGTTTGGATTTTGATAGTACTTTTGTGTTTAGAATCATCATAAGTGTTTAGGTTGTGATCTAGAAGGCTCGAATCACTGTGGTTAGATAGGTTTTGGATTAAAAAGTGGAGTTTTTGCGATTTGTGCCTCGGATACTATTTCTGACGAGCGATTTGTCTTTGTGTGGAAGCGATTTGTGTCTGCCACGAATCACTTATTTAAGGGATTTGTCCGGTTAGTGGCTGTACTTGTGCGATTTGTGCGGTGAAGCGATTTGTCACTTTTAGCGACTTGCTTATTTAAGCGAGTTGTAAGTTTAAGCGACTTGTCTTACTTATGCGATTTGTTCATCTAGCGACTTAGTGGGTTAAGTGACTTGCTTATTGAAGCGAGTTGAGTGTTTAAGCGATTTGTCCTATTAAGCTACTTGTCAGTTTAAGCGACTTGTGAGTTGAAGCGACTTGTCTGTTTTGAGCGATTTGTTGGCTGAAGCGACTTGTCACTTTGAGCGATTTGGTTATTGAGATTTAGTGTTTTTCTTCGTGTTACGTTTTACGGTTTTCTCTTGATTTAGTAAAATCCCGTGAAAGAATCTATTTACCGGTTTAATCATAGAGTTATAAAATCCCGTGAAATCTGTAATCATGTCTACCAACGTGCCTACAATCATCTCTTCTGTAGCTGAGGATGTTCAAGCAGCTGGATCAGATACTCATCCACCTATGCTTGACAAAACTGATTATGACTCATGGGCTCAACGAATTAGGTTGTACTGTTTGGGAAAGGAAAATGGTGTTAACATTCTCAAATCAATTGATGAAGGACCTTATCAGATTGAGACTACCAGAGACACACTTGAAACTGCTGCGGATGGTACAGTGATCTTAGGTTTGGACAGACCAAGGACGTATGATGAGCTAAATGATAAGGAGAAAAAGAGATACGATGCTGATATCAGGGCTTCAAACATTATACTTCAGGGTCTTCCAAAAGACATCTACAAGTTAATCAATCACAACACTCAAGCCAAGGCAGTTTGGGACAATGTTAAGATGCTTCTCTCTGGTTCTGAATTGACCAAAGAAGACAGGGAATCTCAATTGTATGATGATTTTGAGAACTTCGAAATGAACCCTGGAGAAAGTGTCACTGAATACTATGTGAGGTTCCACAAACTTGTGAATGATATGAGGAATATCAAAATGACCATGCCAAATATTCAGCTCAATTCAAAGTTTGTGAACAACATGAATCCCGAATGGCACAAATTTGTCACCTCAGTCAAGTTAACCAAAGGATTAAGGAACACCAACTATGAGCAATTGTATGCCTTCCTACTTCAGAATGAGAAGCATGCTATGTTTGAACGAATGATTCTTGAAAAGTTCAAATCTAATCAGGGAGAGGCAAGCTCATCAAATGACTCAACAGCATTCTACACAAATGTAGGAATTACCACCAAAGCCTCTCAAGTCATACCAACGGGTAACGGTAACCACAAGCTCATTCCAGATCCAGCATATAAGCCTCTAGACTCTAACACAATCATGGAACACTTCATCAATCAACTGGCTCTTATGGTTAAGCAAAATCTGAACCTCACTCCACACACTAACAATGAGATCAGAACTGCATCCAATCTACACAATCATGCTATTGTCAGAGATGGTAAGATCATGGTGCAACCAGTGCAAGGAAGACAGTATGAACAAGGAAAAGGTGGAGTATATGGAGGGTATGTGGCTAATCAGAATCGTGGAAGGAATGCAAATCAAGGACAAGGAAAGCCAATCAAGTGCTACAACTGTGCTGGTGAAGGACATATTGCAAGGAACTGCACATCTCCAAAACGCCCTCAAAATGCAGAGTATTTCAGGGACAAGATGTTGTTGGTGCATGCTCAGGACAGTGGAGCGGTTTTGAATGAAGAAGAGTTGATGTTTCTTGCTGAGGGAAATGCCAAAAGATATGGTGCTGATGTTGATGAGCAGCCAATTCAGGAAATAGGTCACAATCATCAAAATGCCTTTCAAGTTGCTGACTGTGATGCATTTGACTCTGATGTCGATGATGAACCTACTGCCCAGACAATCTTCATGGCTAGTATTTCACCAATGGTCTCTCCAAAGGTCTCATCACCACAACAGGCTGGTCCATCCAAAGATTCAATCATTTCAGAGGTATTAAAACTATACGATGAAGTTGATGAGCAAAAGATACATAACGAAGTACAATCACATGAAACTAATGAATCAGATATAGATAATGTGGGTAATAGTAATATTGTCCCATATGATCAATATGTGATACAAAGTGAAAGTGAGATTGTACCAAGTGATGCATCTTCTGCAGTCAATGATGACTATATTTTTTATGAATACACTGCATGTGCCCCTGATGATTCTGTTATCTCTTAACTGAATGCCTATAAAGAACAAGTTGCTATTTATGAACAACGTGCTAAGTTTGAGTTAACTACCCGTGAGCAGGAAATGGATGACCAAATGCGTAAAATTATTAGAAAGAGTAATTTTAGGGAAGAAATATTAAAACAAGAGCTAGATTCCTTAAAAGACAAATTAAACAAAACTGTTAAGCAAAAGCAAGAACTTCAAGAAAATGTTAAAGTGCTTAAACAAGAATTTAATGCTAAGGAATCAAAGCTTTTAACTGATTTTTCCAACCTAAAAACTTTGAAAAACAAGCTTGAAAATAAGTTGTACGTACAAGGGAATACCATTCAGACTGCTCACATGATCACTAAGCACAGAGTCTTAAGCGATAAGCATAGTATACCCCTAGTAGAGGAGCCAAATCCCGAGTACTGTAAAAAGGCTAAAGCTTTCCATACGATTGTATATGATGGTAATGAGATCCTCAAGCCTAGGCAAACACCATCATGTATTGGAAGCACGGAAGAGGATAGAAAATTAGAATATGCCTCTAGGGAGAAAATGAATAAGAAGCTAAAAGATCCTGAGTGTAAAAAGAAAAACATAACGATCAAACCCCATGATTACACTAAAGAAAATTGGATTTCCCTGAACATGTTTAAGCCTCAAACTCAATTAACCCCAGAACAAGTTTTTTGGAAAAAGGACATAGATATGCAAAAAGCAAATGTACTTGTTGAAACAAATACTCCCTTAGGAAAATGCCTCCAGCTACTGTGTATCCTCCAAATACACCAATGCATTTAGTTCCTAGAACTATTCCCACTAAGAGCAAGACCTTAATCAGCCTGTATGTTGTTTATCAACTATTCGTTGATTTTGAAAAGATATGTAAGAAAAGAATCACACCTACAGGGATAACTGAAGGGGAGAGGGGTTGTGAGCAAACTAAAGAATGCTATCTAACTGAAGTCATGCCTTTCTTTAAACAATTAAAAAGTCAATTTGAGAGTCTTCAAAAGGGGATAGACTCAGAGATTAAAGAAATGGAAAAAGAATTTGATGCAATGATAGTTGAGGTCAATAATTATGAACGGGAACTTAAATATAATGAAATTGAAATAAAGAATCTGCACATCTCAAATGAGAACTTGATTTCGAGTTGTGTTGCTCAAGATGTGTTTTATACTGTTACTAAGTATACTGTTACTAAGTATTCTATTACTGCTTCTCAATTTCATGAATTATCTGTTGCTTTGAAAGTTTCCCATGATCGTGTCATTGAGCTTGAAAACAAAAACTCAAAACTAAAAGAGAAAATTGACAAGGATGATCACGATAATTTGGTAAAACACTTTTCTAAGTTGGAAGTTGAACATTTTGATTTGCAACTAAAATATCAACACCTCAAAGAAAAGGTTAAAACCTCAAACATCAAGATATCCTCGGATGTTCCAGAGTTTGATGCAATTTTTGAAATAAACAAACGTGATGAACAGATTCGAGCTCACTGTAACACGATCAGAAAGTTGAAAGCCCAAATTTCACAATTAAAGGGTGAAAAGAACAATGTGACTGGCTCCCAAATGCCTCCTCCTTTAGATTCTCAATTTTCTCAAAACTTTCATCTTCAAAATATCATTAACTTATTACAAAAAGAAAATGAGAGTTTTCTTGAAGAAAATGAAAAGGTCAAACGACACTTCAACGAGTTATATGATTCAATGAAAGTCACTCATGACAAGAACAATGAAAAAATAACCTCGTTACAAAAGGAAATTGAGAATATGAAGAGTTAGGTAAAAGGGAAAATGCCACTTGTCTTTAATGAAAATGTTGCATCAAACGCATCTGCAGACTCTAAATATACTGTGACTGTTAAATACATTCCTCCTCATATTAGAAATAACGAAGTTGTGTTTCATAACTATTTCTGTCACCTTAAGGAGAGTCTAAAATGTCTCCGTGAGATTGTAGAAGAGGATCGCATAAATAAGCCACTTGATAGTGAAATTAGGTATGCTTGCATATATGCCAAACGATCTCAGGAGCTGTTAGAATGTTTAAGAGCAACATGTCCTAAATCCTTATGTGAGAAAGATAAAGTTGTGATGCTTTGTTCTATGCCTAGTGCTAAGTATGCAACCCATTCTATGCCCAGTATTAAGAAAGTGATCTCTAATGTGCCTTCAAGTAGCTCAGATCCCAGCACTTCTAAACCTGAAATGCAAAAAGTAGCAAAACCAACTAATGTTCCCATTCCCTCTACAGGAGTAAAAAGTGACACCAAAGCGAGCAGGTCAAAGCCTCAAGGCAACACAAAGAATGATAGGACCTTGCAAGCTAGGAATGTTCAGTGGAAGAGAGTAGAAGATCACCTTAGGAAGAATGAAACTATGTTGAATAAAACAAATCGTGTTGATTCTAGTGTTAGCTCTAAGCATGCTGTAATTAATGCGAATTATGCTACTTTTGGCAAAACATATAATGATGATTGCTTGGTTTCTGTTACTAATCATGTATGTGGTGTGAATGATTTGATTAATGTTGTTAAATACCCAGTTAAAATCGTTAATGCCAACAATCAAGTTAAGAAGGCTAGAAAGCAATGGTGGAAGAAGGTTAGAAAACATTGGAAACCCACGGGAAGAAAATTTAGTAATATAGGCTATCAGTGGATACCTACTGGCCGCAAATTCAATGAGTTGTGCCCTAAATTATCTAAGTCAATGCCCATTAGGAAATGGATGCCTACCGGTAGAACTATTCCTTTAAGAAGTGAACATACTTTGAATAGGTCTAATGCGTACACTAGCACTGCATCTATCCCAAATGATTCCATTGATTCTGATTCTGATGTGGGTGTTCTAATCACTGTTACTAACCAAATGGAACCCATTCTTGCATGGGGATCCCAATTATCCAGTTATCCATTTTTGTCTGTGTTCAACTGCAGGTCATTCAAATCGTTATGTGGTACTTGGACTCAGGCTGTTCCAAGCATATGACAGGAGACCGCTCGCGGCTCATGAACTTCGTGAGTAAATTTATTGGGACTTTTAGATTCGGGAACGATCATTTTGGTCCAATTATGGGGTATGGAGATTACGTTGTTGGTGATAGTGTAATCTCCAGGGTATATTATGTTGAAGGTCTTGGTCATAACCTGTTTTCTGTTGGTCAATTATGTGATTCCGATCTAGAGGTGGCTTTTAGAAAACATACTTGTTTCGTTAGAGAACTTGATGGTGTGGAACTTTTAAGAGGAACACGTGGCTCAAACCTATACACCATCTCTATCGAATACATGATGAAGTCTTCTCCAATATGCTTGTTGTCAAAAGCTTCAAAAACAAAGGTATGGTTATGGCACCGTCGTCTCAATCACTTAAACTTCGGCACCATTAATGATCTTTCCAGAAAGGACCTTGTAAGAGGCTTACCCAGATTAAAGTATGAAAAAGATCATCTTTGTTCAGCATGCCAATTGGGAAAAAGCATGAAATATGCCCACAAACCCAAAACCGCAAACTCAGTTATGGAATTTTTTCATACTCTTCATATGGATTTGTGCGGTCCTATGAGAGTGCAAACGATAAATGGGAAGAAATATGTATTAGTCGTTGTTGATGACTACTCTCGATTTACTTGGGTTAAGTTTTTGAGGACAAAGGATGAAACTCCATATGTCATCATCAAACTTATCAAGCAGCTGCAGGTTCGACTTAACACGACTGTTAGAATTATTCGAACAGACAATGGCACTGAGTTTGTTAACAAAGACCTAAGTCAATTTTATGAAAGCATTGGAATAAATCATCAAAGAAGTGTTCCACGCACGCCTCAACATAATGGTGTAGTTGAAAGACGAAATCGGACCCTTGTTGAAGCTACAAGAACTATGCTAATTTACTCAAAGGTTCCAATGTTTCTTTAGGCTGAAGCTATTGCCACTGCTTGCTACACCCAAAATCGTTCCCTCATACACACCACTCATGGAAAAACTCCATACGAACTTGTCCATAAACGAAAACCTGATCTCTCCTACCTTCGTGTATTTGGTGCTTTGTGCTATCCAACGAATGACGGTCAAGATTTAGGTAAATTAAGAGCTAAGGCGGACATTGGAGTTTTTGTGGGTTATGCACCAAACAAGAAGGGTTACCGAATCTACAACAAAAGAACTCGATATATCATGGAAACTATTCACGTCACGTTCGATGAGCTATCTGGGCAAATGGCTCCAGGACAATCAAGTTCTGGACCCGCATCACAACCTTCATTAAGTAGTCCCATTAGTTCTTCTCTTGTACAAAATCCCTCACCAGCAATTCCATATGTAACCCCTTCGGAAGATGATTTGAAGAAATTGTTTGATCCAATGTTTGATGAACACTATGAGCCTATTGCTAATGATCAGCCAAACCCATCAACAGAGGCTGCCCCTAACCCAGTCAACGTAGACAACCCTTCAGTTTCAATGTCATTGAGTCAAGATGCGCCTACTGCTGATCACTCATCCTCATCATCAAATCCTCAATCATCAAGTGTACATCATGGAAATGTTTTTGGCACCTATGATGGAGATAACCCCTTTGCTACACCCGAAGATGCTCTATTTGAGAACATATTTGCTCCTGAACCAACTTCAGAACCATCTTCTTCAGGAGATCCAAACTCTGCTACTTCAGTTCCTCAACAACAACCACACGAACACCTTAGAAAATGGACGCATGACCATCCATTGGACAACATCATTGGAAACCCTTCTCATCCAGTATCCACTCGGAAACAACTTGCAACTGATGCCTTATGGTGCTTCTTCAACTCCGTACTATCTAAGATCGAACCAAAAGACGTTAAAACTGCCATGAATGAAGACAGATGGTTCAATGTCATGCAAGAAGAAATTCATGAGTTCGATCGACTAGATGTATGGGAATTAGTACCTGCTCCTGACTGTGTCATGATCATTGCTCTAAAGTGGATCTTCAAAGTAAAACTTGATGAGCATGGTGATGTGTTAAAGAACAAGGCTCGATTGGTTGCAAAAGGATACCATCAAGAGGAGGGTATTGACATTGAAGAATCATTTGCTCAGCTTGCGTATCGAGGCAATCAGAATCTTCCTGGCTAACGCTGCAAGTAAGAACATGGTAGTCTATCAGATGGATGTAAAGACGGCTTTTCTTAACGGAGATCTTAAAGAAGTCGTGTACGTCAGCCAACCTGAAGGTTTTGTGAATCCAGAGCACCCTACTCATGTCTATCGCTTGAAGAAGCCTCTTTACGGTTTGAAGCAAGCTCCAAGGGCATGGTACGATACGCTATCAAAGTTTCTTCTATCTAATGGATTCAGCAAGGGTGCAGTTGATCCGACATTGTTCACCCGAAAGTCAGGCAAACACTTAATTCACGTTCAAATCTATGTTGATGATATTATTTTTGCCTCGACTGACCCCAATGAATATGACCGTTTTTCTAAGGAGATGGGCTCCAAATTTCAAATGTCAATGATGGGACAAATGTCATTTTTCTTAGGATTACAAATTTCACAAAGTCCCGGAGGCATTTTTATCAATAAATCTAAATATGCTAATGAAATGTTAAAGAAATTTGGATTTGATTCTTGTGACCCTGTTGACACTCCCATGGTGGAGCGCACTAAATTGGATGAGGACCACTCAGGGATCATGGTTGACCAAACTAAATATCGTAATATGATTGGGTCCCTGATGTACCTTACTGCCAGTAGACCAGACATTCTGTTCGTTGTATGCATGTGTGCTAGATACCAGGCTAAGCCTACCAAAAAGCACCTTAAAGCGGTTAAACGGGTCTTTCGGTATCTCCAAGGAACCATCAACATGGGACTTTGGTACCCGAAGGACACCGGTATTTCACTAACAGCCTATGCAGATGCTGACCATGCAGGGTGTCAAGATACACGTCGAAGTACGTCTGGAGGTGCTCAGTTTTTGGGTGATAAGCTTGTGAGTTGGTCTTCAAAGAAACAAATGAGTACTTCTATATCCTCTACAGAGGCAGAATACATAGCCATGTCATCTTGTTGTGCTCAAATCCTATGGATGAGATCCCAATTATCTGACTATGGCTTTGAATTCAACAAAATCCCTCTGTATTGTGATAACAAGAGTGCCATTGCTCTCTCATGCAACAATCTTCAACATTCAAGAGCAAAGCATATCGACATTCGACATCATTTCATCAGGGAGCAAGTGGAGAACGGTGTGGTGGAACTATATTTTGTGAGGACTGAATATCAGTTAGCAGACATCTTCACCAAAGCTCTTCCTAGAGAACGTTTTGAGTTTATCCTTCCACGACTTGGTCTAAAGAGTCTACAACCGGATACACTCAAACATCTTCAAGAGGAAGTCGAGGAGTAAAAGCTGTTCTTCATCCATCTCTTGTAAATATTTATTCAAAAAAAAAAAAAATATATATATATATATATATAAAACCCACAAAAAGAAAATAGAAAAATATAAAATTTTAAAAAATCCATAAAAATCAAAAAATATTTGAAAAAGCTAAAAATATTTTTTCCATCTTTTCTATTATTCGATTTCATCTACGGTTTTTGTGTTGTCATTCAAAGAGTGACACGGGTCTTTAGATGAAGTTCGAATGTAACAAAAAAAAATCAAAAAATTGAGAGAATGAAAAACAAAAGGTTTATAGTCATTTCAGTCTATACCCCGTTTTTAAAAGAAAGAACAGAGCCATGTTTTATCTTATTTTTCAAATCTCATGCTCTGATTCTAAACACAAATGTTTGTCACCAAAAAGACAAATGTTTCCTTAACAAATATTTTTCCTTCTATAAATTCTTCTGAAAAATATTTGTTATCTAATGAAAACTAAATAGCTTTGAAAAATAACTCGAACACAATTTCTGTAAATCATCTGGACTTGATATTTTTCAAAATCTCTATCTCTCAATCAACAACTTATGTCATTGATTGAGGGGGAGAATGATTTCAATTAATTCAAAAGGTTATTTGTCATACAATTCGTTCAGACCAAGGCTAATGTCATGTTTTCAAAAGATACTCAAGCATGTTTAATCGTTTGTGTTAAAAGTCTCAGATTTGATCCTTATCGGTTAAATGTTTGCATAAGAAAGTCACAATTCTCCTCAAAAGCTTTCAAAATCAATTTAAATCTATAGAGATCACAAATCTCAAATGACTTGAAAATTGTGATCGGGGGAGAATTTGTGATTTAAATTGGATTTAAACTGATAATTCGATAAATGGTTTTATAAGTGATTAGCAAGCTCTCCTCCCTACATGTGCCAAACGATTTCAAATTTTCCATGCACATGTTAAGGGGGAGCATCTATATCAAACCAACAAGGATTGAAACGTGATTGATTTGTCTCTAAGTGCATGTTTTCCCTAATATGTGCAAAACACTTTCGATTCTCGATGCACATATTGAGGGGGAGCAAATTTTTGAAAACCACATCCTTTCCCAAAAATATCTTTAACATTATTTGAAACACTAATTTTGATCGGGAAGGTGATGTCGATATTTTTAGAAAATATTGATCAAAGAAGTGAATTCTTCCTCTTGCCTCCATGTGCCAAAATGATTTCAAACATACGATGCACATGTTGAGGGGGAGCCTTTTCTGAAATATAAAAAACAATTCAGGTACAAAATGCTTTGATAATATATCACGAGTACCTGGATTGATTTTCAAATGGTTTTCTATTGGTTCCAATGGCAGAAGAACAATACCAAAAAGACCGACCATATTTACTTTATGTATGGAGATATAAGGATGGTTAGGTTAGATATTCGTTCCCACGATCCCGCCAGAGCCGGAGGGATCTACCCAGGGACAACCCACTAGATAGTGTAGAAGTCCTTACGTATGATGAAAAAAAAATGAGAAAAGTGAGAAATGGGAAAAGTGCGGACTGAGATAGAGCTAAAACTGGAACAAACCCAACAAGGTTTTAGCTATGAAATCTCGGTAAGCACTGAAGGGGTTGAAGAATGAAAAAGAAATGAATGAGAAAAGTGTGAAAACAAATAGCCCTCCATTATTTCAACCTTAGGGCAGAAACCGGGTTCAATTCATATGCTACTGGCTGTTACCTAGGTAACACCGGTATTGAAGACAAGACATCATGGACCCAGTGACGCACTGCACTACATCTTCCCAAGCTACTCAAGTTCCTCTTAAAATGACTTGTTTCATTCTCACGGGGAACCTACATTATCTATCGACTTTCTCCTAGAGATGGTTGATATTGAAGAAGGAGACCCTCTCCCTAGTCTCCGGCATAGGAACCAAATGTGCACTATTGAGTCTAGAGCCTCGAGATCATCAATAAATCTCATTAGGACACAATCTATGAAGACTCACTGTTTCACACAATGTGGAAAGTGAGAATATATCTTATGAGTCCTACGCATTATCCTTGTGGTATTGCCAGAACATCTGAGTGATATGCCAACATACTCACAATGAAGATGGAAAGCCTTCTAGAGCCAACATCAAACAAGCTCTTGGAAGGTGGCATGTGAGATCTATCCAATAGATCAACCATGTGACAACTGAACAGAAACAATGGGGCGATTCAAATTTATGAATCAATCCTGGTTCAGGTAATGGATTGACGGATACCTTTGAAAAACCGGTCGTTGTGCGTAAAATTCTTTTCTCTAGCACATCGACTGTGTATTAATATTTCAAAATAAAAGGTGTTTATGATTGATAACTGATTTTCTTTAAAACTTTTGTTGTATTGCAAAAACACTTTATATTGAGCAGTACACGAATGTTTTTCAAATCTCTTTTCATCAATCGGTGAATCTCAAATTATTTGGTTCACTCACTCCGTGTTGTCTTCTTTGAGACGTTCGGTTTGAGAACGGCTAGAGCAGCTGCGAAACCCTGTCAAGGAGATTCTTCGGAATCATACGATCACGGCGTACTTATACGATCAACGGGAACCGTGGGCGTGTACCTAAATTCAACGAAAGATCAAAGACACTTTTTGTGCTTTATGCTAACTGTTGTGTATGCAGGTACACCCGTCGTTCTTGATTGATCAGAATTGAAGGTCAATCCATTGCGCATGCTCACACTACACATTCATTCGAAATCATGATAAGTGCATCAACGACTCACGGTATTTACACTCCATGCTTCTGCTAGCAAATATCATGAATCAACTAAAGCTTCCGCTACTCTGATGAGAAGAAATCATGATCCAGAATGTGAGCATGTTGGTCCATTGTCACAACTTCACATAATGTCAACACTACAAAGGAAGAGTCAGAGATTTATGGTAGCTGATGATCTCAAAGTTGGCTCAAAACTCATTATCACGTGGATCAGTTAAAGACCTCCACTTGTATTAACCAAACATGCAAAACATGAAGAATCAAAGACTACGAGCTACAGAGCAAAGAACTTTAACAAGAATCCAAGAAAAATCTTAATGTAATATCTGTTTGTACTCTATGTAATTTGAGGTGACCTCCCTTAGAGGGAGATTGTTAGGATTTAGAAAATCCAGTTATTAAAGTGTCGGTCACCTCAAGTATATGTAATCGTTAGAAAGCTCGTAGTCGTAGTTATTTAATGATAGTTAGTATTTAGTTAAGTAACACCGTGGAGGACGGACGTGTCTTTACCCACTGTATGCCTGATCCACAGCCCGTAGGTGGCGTTTTATGTAAGGTACTATAAATACCCTCTACCTCCCAAGGTAGAAGGTTGGAGCTCATAATAAGATTTTTCTTTCTCTCTCTAAGTTCCCTAAACCTCTAAACTTTCTCTCTCTAAAACCTTAAGTATACACCCCATATAAACATGATTTGATGTGTATGTGAAATCCAATATGCTACAAACCGGTTGAACCGAGAACTGGTATAACCTCTTCTGAGAAATAAAAAGATGAAGAACATTGTGTCTTGTCTTTATCACACAAAAAAAAATAAGATAAAATTCCCGACTATTTGGACCCGGTGGACAAAAAAACTTCTTTTCAAAATATCATACTCCACCTACAGATTAAGCGATTTTAAGGGAAAAGTTCATTTGCTTACTTTTATTTTAGTGTTTACCAAAGGGAAAATCCTTATCATCCATCTAGTTTGATCCGATGGTGGAGATTAATCTAAGTTCGTGTTTTTTTTTCTTGACTTTTTTTCTTTCTTTTTTATTCACTTTTTTTTTCTTTTTATTTTTAATTTACGTTTTTCTTTAAATTCACGTTTTTTTTTCTTTTTTAATTCACGTATTTTACTTTATTTTTTAATTCACGTTATTCACGTTTTTTTTAATTCGCGTTTTTTTCTTCGCTTTCATACGTTTTCGTCTGTTTTTCGTCCGTTTTCATACGTTTTCTTACGTTTTCGTCCATTATTCATACGTTTTCGTCCGTTTCATACGTGTTTTTACGCTTTCATACGTTTTCATACATATTCGTCTGTTTTCTTACGTTTTTGTCTGTTTCCATACGTTTTCGTCCGTTTTCATACGTTTTCGTCCGTTTTTAAATGTTTTCGGCCGTTTTCAGACGTTTTCGTACGTTTCTGAATATCACAAGTGGTATTTTGAATATCACAAGTGATATTATATGATATATTCTGAATATCACAAATGATATTTTGAATATCACAAGTGATATTATATGATATATTCTGAATATCACAAATGATATTTTGAATATCACAAGTGATATTCTGTGATATTCAAAATATCACTTGTGATATTCTGAATATCACAAGTGATTTTCAACTAATGTTTTGTAACATTAAAATCACAAGTAATATTTAGAATATCATAAAGTGATATCCAGAAAAACAAGTGATATTCAGAAATCACAAGTGATATGCTGAATATATCACTTGTGATAGTCAGGAACGTATGAAAAAAAATGAAAACGTAAGAAAAGCGGGGCAAGCGTATAAATAAAACGTGCGAAAACAAGCAGCGTATGAAAATAGGCGGAAATGGCGGATGAAAAGCGGCGTATGAAAAGCAGCGTAAGAAAACGGGCGAATCACGTATGAAAGCGGACAAAAGCGTATGAAAGCGTAAATATATGCGAAACGAGGGAAAAGCATTATGAAAATGGGCGAAAATGAAAGCGTGAAAACATACGAAACATATGAAAACGAATGAAACGGACGAAAGCATTATGAAAACAAGCGAAAACCCGTATGTATGAAAACATACAAAACGTATAACAACGAAGAAAAAAATGCGAATTAAAAAAAAATGAATTAAATAAAAAAACGTGAATTAAGAAAAAAATAAAAAAAAACAAAAAAACTATGTGAATAAAAAAGAAAAGACAAAAAAGACAAGCAAAAAAACATGAACTTACGTTTACCTTTTAAATCTTAGATTAATCCTCACTATTAAATCAAACTAGATAGATGATGAGGATTTGTCTCTTAATAAGCATGGATTTGTAGGTAAGCAGCCTCGTGACTTCAAAGCTTTTTTGACACATGTCCGTTCCAAGTACAAATTTTTTTCTTTGTCTTATTACAAATTACAAATAAATTATTTTATACTACACACTTACTTCACTTGTACTACTTGCTTTTCTAGCTGTATTTTTTTTTATCCACATGACAACCTTACTCCTCTCAATTACTCGATCCATGACAACCTCACTCATCTTGATCACTCGATAAAACTTTTTGTATCATTTTTATTAAACAAATTAATAAAAGGTTAGACAAATATGGAAGAAATTAAAAAAAACACATGTCACTCTCTCTCTTCTAACCATTCCCCTACCAAATCCCACCATGAAAAAGCTCAAAAAAACCTTTAATCTATTCATAAATTTACAAAATTTTCAAATCTAATTAGTGCATCTGAATCAGTGCATCATTCCGATCTAATTGTACTGTTTCAAATTCGTTTTTTGTGTTTTTTTTTTCTTTCTCTTTTTTCAAATTTGGTACTGTTCCATTTGCCTATTATTGCCTTATCCATTTCTAAATGGCTAGACAATCATCCAAGCGATAAGTGAAGGTTCCGTTGAAGTTTAAGAATCATGTGGTGGAAAATTTGAATAAAAATAATGGGGAAGCTAATTCTGTTAGGAGTAGAGATGATGTTAGGGTGAATTTGGGAGATAAGGAGATTTTAATTGGGGATAATAGGGTAGTGTTTGGAAATAAGGATAAGACTGGTCATAATGCTTCTAGCCCAAATGTAAGTGATAAAGTGTGTAATAGTTCTGTTTTACGCTAATGACTTCAATATTAATAGTCCTGATATTGCTGTGAATGAGGGTTTAAATGTGGATAATAATGAAAAAGGGATAGATAATAATACTAATACTCCAAAGAAATCATATGCTAATGTTGTGAATAATAATACTGTGAATACTGATAATAAGCTTGATTTTAAACCAACTATCATTAATGAAGATGGTGAGGAATTTGTGGTTTTTGACGAAGAGTTAGTTACTAAAGGAAGTCTGAAATGGAATCTTATTGTGTATGGTCATTTTATTGGATGTCATATGGCTGCTGGTGAATTGAATTATCATTTGAGAAGAATGTGGAGTAAGTATGGCCTCCTTGATGTTCTGGTTAATGGTAAGGGGAAATGTTTTTTTAAATTTAGAAATGAGGAGGGTCTGAATGAGGTTTTTGTTAGGTCACAAGGTTTTACCACACAAGCTTATATAAGAGATAGAGAGGCGATTGAACAAGATACCAAACACACACACACGATATAGTGAACACGGTTATGCGTAGAGCATATGTGAAAGGAATAACTTGAACAACCAACCTTCAAATGAAAGTTTACATAAGGTATTTATAGGCAAGGAGCTAGGGCAACACTCCTACTCCTTCCCTTTCTCCTATGGGCTTGGGCCTAAGCTCATGGGCCTTCTACATAAGCTTAAGGCTAATAACAAACATAAAGGCCATAATAAGCTAACTATTACATATGAGTAACTAACACTTGAATAAGGTTTAGGAGTGATTCCAACAATCTCCCCTCAAGTGTTATTACATATGAGTAACAAACACTCAAGTGTTGGTGATGAAAGCGGTGAAGGCGTTGATGTAATAGTAGCTTTGGCGTCTTGACATTCTTCTTTCTTGTGAGAAGAATTGCCTTGATTTGAACAATCTCCCGGTGTAGAGATAGTTTACTTTGAACGGTTATGCTTTGGCGTCATCTTTAACTTTGTTCTTTGATCATTGTTCTTTGTGATGAAAGTGATAGTATGTTGTTGTTGCGCATCAAGTGCGCCTCAGTGCGCTTTGCTACGGTGTCTCCACGTCGTTCTTCAACATGCTCACACGCTCTTTGACGTTGGAATTCATCTTGATGGAGTTCTTTAAGTCTTTAACTTTGTAGATTCTTCTGTATTGACGAAGAATCATTACATGTTGTGTTGCTTTTGGATAGAACTTCCATTAGTGATGATGTTGGCGTGAGCATGAGAAGAATCTGCGCGATCATTCCGCTCCAGAGCTTCCATAAGAAGAAAACATTTAAGCGGTTAGTAATAAGCGGATTCCGGCACTTACAAGTTTGAACTTCGAGAGTGTTAACGGCATAGTGTGAAAACACAACTCTAATTCTTACAAAGGCCGTTCTGAATCGAGTCCCACAAGTGAGATAACACGATGTACGAAGTACACCTACGATTGAGATGAGTGTGAGGTACACGAAGCATCACCTCACGACTGTAGACCGTTTGAGACACACTAAGCGTAATCCACGGGGAGTTGCGGCGACCTGCTGTCGGTACATTTGATGTTGACCACGGCGAGTTTCCATTCAATCACCGAGGATCACAAATGTGAACCTCTCATAAATGTTCTCGACAGATTGCTAAGATCTGTGAAGGACTCGATATGAACCACTGATAACCTTATTGTTGATCATCAAGTGATTAAATGTCAAGTGTACCTAAGAGATCTTTTGATGAATCTCGTGGCTCTAGACTCAATAGTGCGTTTTGGTTTTCTGGAGCGGAGACTAGGGAGAGGGTCTCCTTCTTCAATACCGGCAATCTCTAAAAGAAAGCCGATAGTTTACGTAGGGTTCCCAGTGAGAATGAAACAAGCTTTTGTTAGGAGAAACTTGAGTGGCTAAGAAGGTTTAGTGCATCGTCCTTTGGGTCCATGACGACTTTTAATCTTCAATACCGGCGTCACTAAGTGACAACCAGTAGTTTATGAATTGAACCCGATTATGCGCCTAAGTTGAATAATCGGAGGGCTATTTCTTTTCACCCTTTTCTTTGCATTTCTTTTTAATTCTTCAACTCCTTCTTTCTCCGATTCTCATTTTCTCCTTTTTACAATCATACCTAAGGACTTCTAAATACTAACTATTTGTGGTGTCCTGGGTAGATCCCTCCGACTCTGGCGGATCATAGGACGGTTATTCCTAACCTTAGTCACCTTATAACTCCATGACTAACCTATGTTGCCATAAAACCACTGTTGTGAAAAATCTCTCAAAGTGTTTGTGAATGAAAAACATTTTAGTACCTTTGTTGAGATAAGATTTTGCATAAATACTCCCCCTCCACATGTGCTTAAAAGTTTTAACGGTTAAAATGCCAGTGAGGAAAAGCGCACATTTTGAATTGATTCACTCAAGATAGACAATCCCCATGAGACACGGTTACGTGGCATAGTTAAAGAGTTGCATTGTCAACTTTTAGGTGACAACTAGCTCTAATAACTACCTTGAAGGTGTAGACAATCCTCGAAAGGTCGTCAAACCCGTCAGAGTTCATGTTTATCAAGAGTTTCTCGAATGGTACATTCTACTCGGACAAGTCCTTTGCGAGACACGTTTACATCACTAGCGAACTAGCTTGAAATTATTACCCGTCTGGACAAGTCTTTTCGAGTTACTAACATTTAAGCATCGTCAATTCGTTGGTTAAGTCTAAGCACCAGATTCATTTGCATTTTACATAACATATTTCTTATCACACATTTTCTCCCCTCAAAAATGGCATATTAAAGTGTTATTTTTGAAACGTTTGAGAATAAATATGACCATTTCGAGTGTTGCGGGAAGAATGACCATTGAGAACAATTTTTGAACAAAGTTTTAATTCAAGTACTCCCCCTCAACGAGTGATATAAGCGGTTGAGGTTTTGAAAATCATAAGGGAAAGTACTTGTTCTTTTGAGCAAAACCTTGAAAAGTGAAAGGTTTGATAGGTTTTACTCAAAAGTAAGAAGCTTTCGCTCCTTATCTAAGGATTGTGGCAGGCGTACCACGGGTCCTTTATTTACAAGTACGGGTTGTACAGTGTAATGTGTGCACAAGCCATTGACATAATTAATCAAACATCCAAAATGATATGAAGAAAACAATTCAAGGGGTACCAGGAAGTGCGGTGATGTTCCCGGAGTGTGCAGGCGTTGAAATCGGTTATGTTTCTCACGGGTGCGACCACCGACATAACTCTCCAATCGTCGAAGGCGATCCCTTCGAAACAACCGTTCATCAATCATTGTGATGATCCGTCTCACATCCCTCCTTTCACGAGAATTCCAGCTTAGGAGACCCAATTTTACGGCGTATATCCTTCAACACGTATGCCAATCCATCCCTAACCGGCTTCAAAGTATGATCCCCGAACTTGTGGAGTTCGCTACACGCCATTAAGCGGTTTCTTTGAAGTTCACTACGGTAAACAACGCCGAAAGGTTTGCTGATGAGTGTATATTGAGATAGGTGGTTGATATCGGGAAGATCAAGCTTTGGAGGAGTGAAGTTGACACAGCGTCGATAAGATTCAACGGCCGGTGGAGATCTTCTACACGTTCCTTGATGACAATCCGTCTTATGAAGATGAGAAGTGACTTGATAAATTCACGTTGTACTGCGGTTGAGAATTGTCTCATGCGACCCCGTACCTTGGCAAGGTACATGTCTTCGATGTCATTGAGAGACAAATTCTCAAAGTCACCTCGAGAAAGCATAGTCCCGTTCATCTTGTCGTTTGACTACGATCTTCTTTAGGAATGTGTAGTCCCACTCAGACGAAAGGTCAACGTGTATGATGGCAACGATATCTTTAGAACTATACATAGCATGTTGAGACTTCGAACACGGCGGCTTCTATAGTAGATTCGTCGGCGTTACGGCGTGATGAATCCCATACAATGCATCTCGGTATGCCTCCACGTGTTGGAGAACAAGTGATTGGCACGTTCCTCAATGGCTATGCGGTTTGAGTAGCAGTGCTGGGAATGGAAGTGTCAACGATGTAGCATATTTTCTTGAATCATCGTCACCGTGTAGAAGAAAATCCAGGTCTTTGTTGAAGAAGTATTTGAAAGGAATCCTTGGTTTAGTTGTTTGTCCAAGTGTTGGTAGAGGTTTGGTCCAATCGGTGTAGTATGGAGGGTTGTCCCTTTGTGTGAAGTCAATGTTTGCTTTCGGGTTGAGCCAATCCATGTTGTTAGACATAGCTCGAGCAATGTTTTCAAGGTGATATTCGACCTCGAGGGCACTTTTAGAGCTGTCTTTTAGAAGTTTAAATGCTTCATTTTTGATTAAACCATTTCAGATTTCGTCATTTTCTTCACATGGAACTTTTCTTGCAGAATTTTGCATGCTCCAATGTAGAACCGTCTACCAAATTCTGACCTTCTTGAGGGTAGGGAGTGTTGTTAACAAGATTAGCAAACCATTCAAATTCCTCTATTTTATCGTCATCTAGCCATGATACGACGTCGGTTTGAGGCGTCTTCTTCTTCTTCTTTTTCGAAGGCCTAGATGATGATTACGGTTTCGAACTTGTTTGGGAGAGGTGGGTTGTTGTAGGGGCTCAAGGACCTCTTCATCGTCACCACCCGTATACTCATAGTGATCATCGGTTTTACGAGTCGGGGTGGTAACTTCGGAATCGTCACGAGGTTTTTCAGTAGAAGAGCGAGGAGGAGATTTTTGTTGAACGAGAGCCCGTTGTGGAGGAGGTTGCATCAAAGAAGATTCACCGGCTGCTTCGGCGTTTAGGTGCAGAGTCTTTATCCTTATACTTGTCTTCATCGTCTCTAGAACGTTTAGACTTTTCGACTTCAAATCTACAAGCTTCTTGAAGTTGGTAGTCCGGCAATGCTTGAAACAACTTTCCTTCATCAGAAGTAAATGTCCCGGATCGTGCAGACATTTGTGTAACAAGCTTGGCCACCAATTCATTATCCGAGAAAACTATCGGATCGGTTGGATTGATTGTGACGGTTAAAGGCGTTGATCGAATAGTTTGCTTGGCGATCTGCATAAGATTTGGATAAAGTTGTTTGGTGAACAACTACTTTGTGACTTTAGGCGTACTCGAAGGTACTTTTAGTGTAGCCTTCGATCATTTCGTTCAGTTCCTCTTGACGGTGATTTTTCATGAATTTCTGAACAAACTTCCTTTCTCCTTTTATCTTTTCATGCTCGTCATACATATCTTTGTATGTGATCGGCAAAGAAATTTAGCTTTTGTTGAGCACGTTTTCTTTCGACTTGTTTGGCGGCTTTGGTAATCCGTTCATGAGCTTGAGAAATCCAAGATTTAGATGGTTTCTTCACGGATTTGGATGATGATTTGGTTGACTTCTTTGATGGTGGTGGCGAGGGGTGAGAAGACGAATCTGATGATGAAGAGATATGAGGAGACTCTGGATCCTTGGGAGGTTCAGAGGTTTCTTCCTTTGATCGCGAGGACTATCTAGAAAAGCGTATCATAATCAACATCTTGATCTTTTGGACTTCTCGGTTTCGGTTCCTCAAACTCATATTCGATAGTATCCTCCACAAGCTTTTGTTGTTGCATAAGAGTGGTGGCACCGGCTCCCTTATCGGGTTGATTAACCGCATCGGGAGATGGTTGAGTGGGCGACACCACTTGATCCTCGGGACCACCCATTTGGTCTTTAGCAAATTCTTGACCTTTTGAAGGTGTCTAACGATATGAAACTTCTTCCTGTATGATATATCCAGTTGCTCTTCTTCTTCATCTGAGCTTTCATCATACGGTACAAGTATAGGAGTCTTTCCTTTTCCTTTGTCACTTGGTGGACTTGGAGGTTTAGCTCTGAAGGAGGTGTTACGGTTGCGATTGAGTAGGTAATCTCTTCATCGTGTCGGTACCTTGAGCTTTCGTCCACAAGCTTTCTTTGCGGTTCAGGTGTGGGAATAGGTTCGGCTTCCTTTACGGGAACAATCCTTTTACGAGGAGGATTCCTTTTGGGAAGCTTCCTATAAATATCTGTACATGTAACACTTCCAGCGCCTCTTACGGTCCTTCGGTAGGTGTACCGAAGATTTTTCATCGAGATGACCAACTTTGCCTTCTTTTACGGCTTACCGATACCTTTTATATGTTTCAAGCTTTTTGATTTCGGTGGTTAGAAGGTGATCAGGTAAAACCGAACCTTGTTTCTTTGTTGACGATTCTTTGATTCGGCGGATAGTATGGGTTCGATCAATATGTCGTGATTATCTGGGTTATTGAGCCTCATGGGGATGTCGGGATGAAGTCCAAGTGCTCTCTGGATCAACAGTTTGGTGTATCTGACATAGGGAATCTTGGAGCCAAGCTTCTTGTGAAATACCATCATGTCCTCCCATATCAATGCTTCGATTTCAATGTCCTTCTTGTTGATCAACGACCAGAAAATTTGTAGTTCCATGAGAATGGGATGCTCATAGCCTTTATCGCGACCAGAGACCGATTTGGTGATGATCATGTAGAGTGTTCTCCATGGTTGAGGAATATTCTTGACTCTCACGTGAGAGTGCTTAGTAATGATTCCTGAAGCTTGATCATAACCAATATCTATCAAGAATTTCAGACTGTCTCTTGAGGGGTAGCAAAGAAGTCGGTTGGGCGATGTCGGGAATGATGAGAACGAGCCCGTAAGTCGGCAGGAGTGATAGTGACTTGTTTGTGATTAAGTGTCACATTCACTGCACTTTGACCATTGATCCTCTGCATAGAATCCCAGAATTGTTGAATGTAGACCTGGGCGTGGCGAGTGTGAGAGCATGTTACGGTAGGGATGATTCACGAGAATATCCACGCAATCAAGCAGGAAGATTCCGAGCAAGTGAGGGTATCAAAGTCAACCCTAAGGTTGTTCTTTCCAATCTTTCTCGGATAACCCTCTGGAAAGATATCGGCAATTGTAAGAACTTCTGATGCATCCACATTCATTTGTTCGACCATGTCGTGATCGAAATAACATTAGCCAAAAGAACCAACATATCGAAAGACATAGTGTTAGTCAACCGAAGGTCTTATTGTCTAGTTATTGAATGTACAGTGTCAATGATTGTTACGAGTCCTAAGTCACTTGTTTGTTCAATAGTTCAATGACGTCGTGAAATGTTTTCGTGAGTTAGTTAACTTTAAGTTTTAAAGTTTATGTTATCACTTATTGTTCACAACATATCAAAGGATTAAGTTTATTAGTGACATTATTGGATTCGTGACGTTATGATTAGTTTATTTACAAGTTTGTACACGTAACAATTCATTATGAAGGTCAATCCGGGCTTAAGCGTAGTTTTGGCAAAGTTAAGCGTGTGATGATATATGCGTGAGCGAAAGCTTACGCGTAGGATCTAACTACGCGTAAGAAATGTTACGCGTAGGAAAAGGGGACCTTATGCGTGGAGCTTACGCGTAGGCGTATATATACCTTACGCGTAAGGCTTACTCGTAAGAGTAGACCTTATCGCGTAGAGGTCCTTTGTTTACGCATATCCTTCACGAGGATCGCGTAGTCCCATTGTAGAACCTTACGCGTAATAGTTATGCGTAGGATTATTACGCATAACTTGACTACGCGTAGGGTAATCCTTATGCGTAGAGTTGCAAATGACCTTGATTATGAGTATTAAGCGTAGCAAAGCACGAAATAAATTCATCAAATCATCAAAGTTAACACAAAACATCATTTTATCAACAATTTATGGCATGAACATTCATAACACGTTCTGCGTAGAAAGTCATACGCGTAGGTCAAAACCCTAAGGGTTAAGATTTACGCGTATGAAATTTAACCATGGGATTTGCACCAAACAAATTCGGTAGGTCTAGAGTGTTGTTAGAGTCTTTAGGCCAAGTATTAACATCTAATTCATTGAGAATAAAAATTACCCAAAGTATGAACTTTAAACCCTAATTCAAATTGTTAAACAATTAGTGTTTCCGGGTGGTTAACAACCATGGAAATCATCAATTCAACAACATATGACCATAACCCAACAATCTTTTAGACCAAAACACTTCACATTTGAAAAACCCAAATCGACTCATAAACCCTAATTTTCAAAAATCATTAATAAGTGTTTCTGGGTGGGTTTTAATGGTTAAAATGATATCCTTGATGTATTAGAAGCATTTTGACACAATCCATTTAACCAAAAACACACACATAATGATTATGTGTTCATACGCTTATGCGTAGAACACATAATCACGCGTAACTCAATTTTTAGCCGTAGGATTTGCATGAAATTAAAAAACCTTAGCTTAAAAACATGTTAAGATCGTAAAACCACTTACAAAATGATGATCAAAACAACGGATTTCTTGGTTCAATCTTAGGCGTAGGATGAGTATGGTTGTGTGTATTAAATGTGAAGTAGGTGGGATGTGTTTTTATTAAAAAATAACTTTAACATTTTGACAGTTTTGGTCCCTCCACCTTTTCCTTTTTGATACAAAGCCTTTTAACTTCCATTTTGGTTACCAAACAAAGATTTTAAGAAAGAAACTTTGACGACACTCCCCTTCAACTTAATAAATGTTGAAAGGTTATAAATTTTAGTCGAGGAGTGTCATTTAACGAGAAAAGTTTTCCACCATTGATAAAAGAAACAACCGGGATAAGATAACATGCAAGTACACGGATGATTTGAAACGGTTAAGTATTAATTTTCTCCCCCTCAACACTAGATCGAAAAATATTGAATTTTGAAAGATTATAGTGTTGACGGAAGAAACGTACTTGCAATGTTGAAAGAAAATAGATAGAAGAATATTTTTGTTGTTATATCAGGTTTTATACTTTTTGTATTTTGTTTTTGAAAAGATATTTACAAAAGAGATTTTGGTGTTTGATAGGTTTTTAAGACTGTTTTAGGAGGTCATCAATTCCTCTTGAGTCAAACACCTCATACCAATCCGGTGGACCAACTCATTAAACCTAGCGGGAGGCAAGGCTTTGGTGAGAAGATCGCCAATTGGTATTCTGTACCCACAAAATATAATTCAACAGTACCTGTTCCACGTGGTCCTTGATGAAATGATATCGAAGATCGATGTGCTTTGATTTCGAGTCTTGAGTTGCACGAGATTGCAATGGCACTCCGATTGTCGCAGATACATCGGGATTACTGTCAAATACGTAACCATAGTCTTTGAGTTGTGTTCTCATCCAGATGACTTGAGCACAACATGCGGACATGGCTACATATTCTGCTTCGGTTGAGGACGGCGATGTACAATCCTGCTTCTTCGATTGCCATGACACCAGTTTATCACCAAGAAATTGTAAAGCTCTGAAGTACTTTTCCGTGAGTCTAAGCATCCTGCGTGGTCGTCAAAAGCGATTAGTTCAAAACCAGAATCCTTCGGATACCGGATCCCCAAGTTAATGGTTCCCTTTATGTATCGGAGGATTCTTTTAGCCTCAGAGAGGTAAGTTTCAGTTGGTCGCGGCCGATACGAGCAAAGATATACGGCAAAGACAATATCGCTAGCTGTTAGATACATGAGAGACCCAATAATACTACGGTATTTTGTAGGGTCCACCAATTTCCCATGTAAATCAGCGTCTAGCTTCTTGGTATGAGCCATTGGTGTGGCATAGGTGTCACAGGTTTTCATTCCAAATTTGTTTAACAATTCAAGGGCATATTTGACTCAAGAAAATACCACGGGGTGATTGATGAACTTGCGGTCCAGAAAGAATGTGAGTTCACCCATCATGGACATTTCAAAATTTTTCTTCATTAGTTTTGCAAAAGCGATTGAAAACTTTTTATGTGTAGACCCAAAAATGATGTCATCCACGTAAATTTGAACAATTAAGATATGTGTCCCGTGATATTGTATAAAAGAGTTGGGTCAACCGAACCTTTGGTGAAATTATTAGCAATGAGGAAGGATGATAGCTTATCGTACCATGCCGAGGAGCTTGTTTGAGACCATCTGAGCTTTGTTCGGTTTGTAGACGTGATTCGCTTCGGGATCAACGAATCCATCGGTTGGTGACATAAACCGTTTCTTTAAGTTGTCCATTGAGAAACGCAGTTTTGACATCCATCCGATAGACCGTCATATTCATATGAGCCGCGAACGCGAGAAATATCCGAACGACCTCAAGGCGAGCAAGGAGCAAAAGATTCTTCAAAGTCAATACCCTCTTCGGCGATAACCCTTAGCCACGGGCGTGACTTATTTCGATAACATTTCCTTGACATCAATTTGTTTTCCAAATCCATTTGAGACCAATGGCGTAGACCCTGTTGGTCTTTCAACCCGTTCCCATACTTCAAGACGTTTGAATTGGTTGAGTTCTTCTTGCATGGATTCAATCCGGTTGTCTTTTGTCATTGCGTCTTTGATGTTTTAGGTTGAGATTGGCGGTGAGTGCATAAATGCAATGTTCACCGTCTGTGTGAAGCGTTGTCTTGTAACGGCCGGTTGATTCGGGTTGCCAATAATGTTTTCCCGAGGATGGTCTTTCGTCCATCTATGTGTGGAGGGTTGATGTTGATATACATTGTGCGGTCGAGGATTCAAATGGTTTGTTGAAGATTCGCGACATCCGGTGCGGCGATCTCATTAGCAAACGGGTTAAAGAACGCATTTGGATCAAAATCTGCAGGTGGGGGTACTTCATTCAGAATATCATCAGCGGGTTCATCATTGTTGGAAGCGGTTTGTTCAACTGTTGTGGTGGAGTCAAGTGGTGTAGGTGCATCTCAAGTAGTTGTTGTAGCGAGTGTATCGGGTAAAGAGTATTATCGGGTTGAGCGGTGAAGCAGCGGATACACGGAGCACGTTCATCAATATCGTCAGCGAGCAGTGGAGCAAATAACCTTTCCATTTGTTGGCGAGTAAGCGGGGCTTTGTTCGGTGATGATGGGGTTTGGGGGAAGTTTAAGCGGTTGTGACCGGGTTCTAAGCTGTTATACTCAAAAGCCATTTCCGTAAGTTCATCGAAATGAGCATGAATCGTTTCCATCACCTGTTTTGTACGACGATTCCAGGTTCGGAAACCTTTGGAATTATCACAATATCCGATAAAGACTCCAATGTCAACTTTGGCTTTGAGCTTTCCAAAGTCATCACGATCATTATTCGGATAGCAAAGAGATCCAAATACATGAAAGTGTTTTAGATTCGGTTTTCTATTATGGACGAGCTCGAAAGGTGTTTTGTTGTGGCGTTTTGTAATCATAGAACGGATTTGAGTATAGCATGCGATAGATACGCTTACGCCCATAAGTAATCTGGAAGTTTAGCATTGATTAACATTGTTCTTGCGGCTTCCACTAACGTTCGGTTTCGTCTTTCGACAACTCCGTTTTGTTCTGGTGTGCGTGCAATAGATGTCGATCTTTGAATTCCCACTTTCTCATAGAATTCACGAAGAGTTTGATTAACAAATTCAGTGCCTTTATCATTACGATTAGTCGAGCGGTGTTTAGTAGCTGAACTTGTATTTTCGTGAGAAAGGTGATGATCATTTGTGGAGCTTGGTCTTTGCTTGAAGAAAGTAGACCCAAGTCCAGCGTGAATAGTCATCAACAATTACTAAGATGTAGCGTTTGCCATTGATCGTTTGCACGCGCATCGGGCCACACAAATCCATGTGTAGAAGATGAAGCACATCTTTGAGAGCGTGTTCCACCTTTGAAGGAAAATGAGCACGAGTGCTTTTGCCTTGTTCACAAGCTGAGCAAAGGTGATCTTTAGAATAACGAAACCGTGGAAGTCCTTCAACTAGTTTGTGTCGAGCAAGGTTGGTGATGGTTTGAAAGTTTAGATGTGAGAGACGACGGTGCCATAGCCATGATTTTGTTGATGTTGCCTTTGAAAGTAAACATATGGGAGATGAAGCAACCATGTCTTTCATAGAGATAGTGTAGAGACTAGAATTACGCGATCGAGACATAAGGTCATTTCCTTGTAGATCACGAATGAAACAAGTTTTCTCGCTGAAAGCAACCTCCAAATCTCCATCACAAAACCGACCTCTGAAAGCAGATTATGACCGAGGCCTTCCACATAGTAAACCCCGCTAATTTCGATGTTCCCATTGACATAGTCTCCGTAGCCCATGATAGCTGTGAAGTGATCATTCCCGAACGGCGGTGCCAATGAACTTTGCAATAAAGTTTGATAACAGTTTAAGATTGCTGTCATGTGTCGGGAACATCCGCTATCAACAATCAGAGAATGATCGTATCACTGCATTACACAGGCGACACGGATGGAATAGAAGTAGATTTGGAACCCGAAATGTTAGAGGGTTCCGTAGCAATTATAGTAGATATACACACATCAATAGCTTTAGGTATCCACTTAAATCCTAGTGTGTTATATATCCATTTCCGCCATCTCCAACTAGTATTTGCTTTAGTCTTAGTGAATGCACTAGGTGGTACTACAATCCTAGGAGGTGACACGGAGCTACGAGGGGACAGCAATGCGTTTCTTAGAATCTAAAGATGGCGGTCTACCAAGCACAGACTTAGAAAGATTAGTGGCCTAGAGGTATTCCGGTTCTTAGGATTCCTTAAGCGAGAGATGATAGCTTTAGCAACACATTTATCATGGCAATCAGAATTCATACTTTTACCACAAAAAACACAAGGTGCATCGGTGAATATCAAAAGTACTTAACGGTTTAGCATTCGTTACATCACTATTTCTATTACATTTGTCGGACGCAATATCTATAGTGGAGGCAACGTGAGTCTTATTCATAGTCCTAGGGTGTTCTTCTACTTTAGCATTCTTGATTGATCTTTTCTTAGGTCGCAACTTCCTATTCTTCGATTGAGTGCTCCTAGGTTGTGAAGTGCGGACGTTTGGAAAAGGCTCAACTATTCTGTTTCAGTAGAAGGAAGCACGTTAGCTACTTGTGATTTGGCAGTAGAAATTCTAGGTTCATGAGTACTAAGTGTTTCTGGGGCTAATCTCTTAATGATGGTTGGCGGAAGTTGTTCATACTTTCCTAACATTTCTCTTAACTTGAGGATAGTGTGAATCGATCTTGATTTTCAGACCGAACATTTCCAACAAAATGCATAACTTCTTTAGTGTGTGCAAGATAATGATCAAGTTCATTTGATGCTTCATCACGAGTCTTTTGAGTAAATCAAATATGACACCATATTCCTTTTTAACTTTTAAAAGTTCTTGTTCATATTTTGAGATTTGACACTTAAAAGACACGTTTTGATCATCCAATTACTCAATTTTATGATCGAGAAGATTTTGCACTTGCAAGCGGCGATTTTGTGTTGAAAAGCAAGTTGTTGATCGTGAATATCTTTTTGACACCAATTAAGGCGGCAATTGCATTTGAAAGTTCGTTTGACAATCGTTTGTTTTCAACTTTAAGGACTCGATCGAAGCACATTATCGGTGTTCTCAACATTTATCCACAGTTCAACGATATCGGCAGAGGTATGATCAAATGCATATGACAAAGAATTCAATAGCACAACATTATGGACATCAGCACGGATGACATCTTCCAAGAGTCGATCAACATCTTTTCTCAACAGTTTCTTTTACGTTTAGTATTAGAAATAGATGTTTCCGTTTTCTCGAAAACGACCTTCATCACTCCAAGTTCCTTATGAAAATCCTTTTCCCAGGCTAATGCACAATTTTTCAAATTTTTAACATTAGGTAAAAGATTTTTATGAAAAATGTCTCTTTGTTCTCGCGCCCGAGGCGATTGAAAATGATCAATTTTGATTTCAGAGCGATATTCTATCTCATGTTGTAAAATTTTGAGGTCAACCATGAAGATGTCAAAATATCTAAGAATTTTTCGATTTTCAGGTTTTGAATTTACTTCACCGATGGAAGGTAAAGGACCATAAATTTGTGCATAATCTGGTTGGGGATTAACATTAGAAGACTCGGGTGTTTTGATGATAACCCTTGGTGTGTTAGAAGAATCCGTTGGTGTGATGAAAGTGACCGCTTTTGAATAGTTAAAAGGTTTGTTGTAAACAACTTTTTCTAATTTTGATCGACTCTCGTCTTATGCATCTAATTCCTCTTGACGATGATATTCAACAACATTCATATGTAATTATCAACTTTATATTCTCGCGACCTTTGGAAACTTCGGGATTTGGTTTGAATGCTTTTGTTGAAAGCTTAGGTTTGTAATCGGCAAGATTCGGTCCATATCCATTTGGATTGGGTTTTAAAGTAAACTTTTCAATGGTCGTGACCGACTCGCCATGTTTGTAAACAACAGTTTTAAACTCTTTAAGTTTGTTTTGCAAGCCGATGATTTCTTCAAGATGATCATCTATTCGTTTCGTTGAATGCTTTTTGTATGCAGAGAGCTGTTTTTGACAAGTTAACAACTCGGCCTTAGCTTTTTGATTTTCCAAGGTGAGAGCGTTAATTTGATTTTTATGTTCATGTTTGATTGTTCTATTTGGACAACAAAGCATTCTTCGGCGGCTAGATCACATCTGTCTTTCTAAATATTTTTCGTTTTGATAAGATTTGGCAAAGGCCGCTTCAAAACCGTTTTCACGTTTTTCTTGAGTTTTGAAAAAGTTGAGTTGCTTTTGTAAACATTCAAAATCCTTGGTTAACAGTGCATTTTTGCATTTCAAGTCCCGATTAATGGCATGACATTTTTCCACTATGGTTTGTTGGTCTTGTATTAAGCGAGCAAAATCTGGATGAGGCAAAAGTTGGCGTGTTCAACGTGAGTCTCAACATGATCATTCTTGAGATCTTCAAGTATAACCACGAGTCAATTTGATTATCAAGGGAGACCGTTTGGTCATCTTGATCGTCAAATATAACTACGGGGTCTAGTTGAAAATCGTCGTAATGAGATGTGGACGACTCATTTTGAACATTGAGCCTTGCGGATCGGATGTTGGCGGAGATAGTAGATCGAGAGATGAATATGGTTTGTTGGTACGAGACAAGCCATCGGTGTCATACACTGGGCCTGTGTCACTCATGTGTAACTCATGCATATTAGCCATCAACATAACAAATGCATTGGCACGCAAGTCCTCCATATCATCATCAGTGCATTTGCCATAAAACTCGTTCTTTGTGCGTGAGAGATCCACCGACTTCATCCTTAAGAGCCAAAAGAAGAGCCTCTTTGAAATAAGCACTGACCCTAGTCCTTGGCTTTGGGCATGCATTAGCCAGGTGTCCCTTCTCATTGCGGTTGTAGCATCGAAGACCATTCAACCCATTCTGAGCATTTCCTTGTTCCACCACCGAGCTCGATTGTTATTCCTACCCACAAGCATTAAACCCTTGACCACCGCCCATCGGCGACCATAACCACGATTCCGAACTTCAACTCGTCCATTGTTCACAACAGCTTGATTCCTTGTATTAGATGAGGAGCGAATACGGTTGTTGGATTTGTTGGTATAACGGCTAAAGGCATTAGCAATCATAGCAAATACTTGTTGCAATGCTTGAACGGATCGATTCCTCATTAGCCGGCTTGAGCATTGTTGTTGTTGTATGGAACCAATTGAGTTTGTTGAGATGGAGGTTGTGAAGGATCATTTGGTGTGATTGTAGCATTGGTTGAGTTCTTTGGTTGAGGAGAATAACTATTTTGAGCATATAAGGCAAGTTGTTGATTTTCGGATGTGTCGGTGGAGCAATTTGAGCACGGAGAATCCTTTTCCTATCAACTTCCTTTTCATGAGGCTTCAAGTAATCGTACAATAATCCGTATGTAGATTGATGCATGTTTTTCGCTTGACGGAGAAAAATGACATACTTCTCCCATTCAGGACCAAGACTACTTAGGAACTTAGTATTCACTGCAATTTTTGGCATATTGATGTTGTGTTTATCCAAATCATTGATGATGTCTGAAAATCGGTGATGATAGGACTCGAGTGTCTCTCGAGGTTCAATCATGAAGTGTTCATAAGCCAAGTAAATTTTGGATTCCAAATCTTCTCGATTGAGTCGATCCTTCCATAAGAAGGCGAATATGATCCCACATTTTCTTTGCGGTCTTTTGAGCATCAACACTCTGAAGAATTAGGTTTGGTAATCCTAGGAGGATATATTCCATTGCAAGCTCATCTGCTTCATAGTGTAGAAGTTCTTGAGGATTCAAGTCTGCAACAATAGCAATGTTCGTTTGTTCATCTCTTGGTGGAATGGCATTTGGATCTCCGGGTACAATGACAGTAGGCATCTCAAATGGACCTTTCAAGATAACCTTCTTTAAGAACTTTCCATGTGGCTTCTTTAGATCACAAAACCTAAAGAACCTTATTACCCATTGATCGTAGTTTCTGGAGTGAGCATTGGAGGTCTATCAAGTGATCCAGCCTCATGAATTGATTGTTGGCCGCTTAAAGTTTCAAACATCTTTGCAAACCAAGTGGGTTCCCTCATAGTGATCCTTGATGGATGTTGATTAATGTCATTTGTGTACGGTTGAACTTGAAGACTTGGTGGTGGTTGAACCATTTGAGGTTGTGGATTTGCTGCAAGTTGTGGAGTATGTTGTTGGTTAAATTGTTGTTGATAAATTGCTTGTTGTTGATTCCATTGTTGATGTTGTGGAGTTAGTTGTTGTTGGCGTTGAGGATGAGGATAAGTGTAAGGGAAATAGTTAGAGTATGGTGGTTGTGACATGTTGATAAACTTGTGTTGGTAAAATGGATCTTTGTAGTCGAATGAACCTTTGTTGATGAAGTGTCCTTAGGCGTAGAAAAGACAAGAACCAAGTAGCACTTATGCGTAAAAACACCAAAGTTATGCATAACAATAATGAGTTCTGGCGTAGGATTTAGCTTACGCGTAAGTAGGAAAAACACTAAAGTTAGGCGTAGACAAAAGTTAGGCGTAGAAAGTTAGGCGTAGGATTTTCTTATGCGTAAGACTAGGCTTAGGCGTAAGGAAGATCTTAGGCGTAGGATTTCTAGGCGTAAGCTTATGCTTATGCGTAATTTTAGGGTTTTTGCCCAAATGATCTTTTACACTATCACGGTGCAAAAGATATCCAAAGTCGGCGTATTTTCAGACTTATCCAAGTAAGAAAACACGGAATAAACCACGAAAATGAAGATCAAACCAAGGAGGCACTTACGCGTAGTTTTAGGGTTTTACTACGCGTAGGTTTACTCGTAATTTTGATTTCGGCCAAAAGTGTTTCTAAACCAGTTTTGTGTGATAAAATAGCTTCAATAACACCAAAAGACACAAAAGTGTGAAACTTGATGAACCAAAACCTCTAAAACGGTTATGCGTAGAACTACACCCACGAATAAAAACTAGCTCAAAAACAATGATCCCCGCATAAAGTTTGAAACTTTTTGCCAAAAACAAGTATTTTAACACCTTAAAACGTTGAAAGTACAAGAATCTTGGATTAAAAAGTGTAAAAACAAGTTTTTAAGCGAACCAAAGAATACGGTAACTCTGGCGTAAGACCAAGAAAAAACTTCAAAACAAACTTGTTCACCCAACTATTTGGCGATTGATACCCTTTGTTAGGTCACAAGGTTTTACCACACAAGCTTATATAAGAGATAGAGAGGCGATTGAACAAGATACCAAACACACACACACGATATAGTGAACACGGTTATGCGTAGAGCATATGTGAAAGGAATAACTTGAACAACCAACCTTCAAATGAAAGTTTACATAAGGTATTTATAGGCAAGGAGCTAGGGCAACACTCCTACTCCTTCCCTTTCTCCTATGGGCTTGGGCCTAAGCTCATGGGCCTTCTACATAAGCTTAAGGCTAATAACAAACATAAAGGCCATAATAAGCTAACTATTACATATGAGTAACTAACACTTGAATAAGGTTTAGGAGTGATTCCAACAGTTTTAAGGCAGGGTCCATGGATTGTGAATCATATGCCATTGTTTGTGCAAAAATGGGATCCAATAGTTGGTATGGAGGTAAAAGAGCAGACTACATTTCCTCTATGGGCTAAACTAACCAATGTTCCTCTTGAGGCTTGGAGTTGTGATGGGATGAGTGCTCTTGGTAGTAGTCTAGGCAAGCCCATTATTATGGATAATGTCACTACTCAAATGTGTAAGTCAGGTGTAGGTAGGGCTGAATTTGCTAGAGTACATGTGGAATTTGATGCTAAGAAAGGTTTTTAAGACAAAATTTGTATTCAATATAGGAATAAGGAGAATGAAGTGAAAGGGTCAAAGATTGTGAATGTAGAGTATATGTGGAAACCTGAGGTTTGTTCATATTGCTCAGTGTTTGGACATGATTTCCAGAAATGTTGCAAAAGGCCAAGGACTGAAAAAGAAGTAGAAGATGAGAAGAGGAAGGTAGAAGTTTGGATTGAGGATAAGGAAGGATTTATTGAAGTTCAAACTAAAGGACAAGGAAAAGTTAATGGGGGGATGAGGAATAACTCTAATATTAATGTTGGTATGTGTAGGAATGGTGGTGCTTGGAAGAAAAGATGAGGTGATAATGTGAAACAGGGGAATAGCAGGGTGATGTGAATGGTAATAAAGAGGGACAACAACAGAAGGGTAGAACATGGGCTATTCCACAAAATGTAATGGAAAACATCATAAGATCTGCACATAAATATGTTGTGCTTGAAAATATGAGTATAGAAGAAAGAAATGAGTTAGGTACTATTAAAGATCGAATGATTGTTGATCAATTTTTGAATAAGAAGCTCCAACCATCTACTCAAGATTTGAATGACTGGACTCCTAACATGAAAGTTTACTTCAAGGAAAAATGGGAAGAGGACAGGAGGAAGGAGGATAGTAATCAAAATGAGAATGAGGGAGAAGTTATGGAGAATGTGAATGCAGCTGCTCGGTGTTGGACAACTGATGTGCTTGGTGGTGGTAGTGTAACTGTCCTAAATTGATAGTTGATCTTTTCTATTACATGTCTATGGATCTAAAGATTGCATCATGGAATATTAGGAGTATGAATCAAGTTAAAAAACAAGATGAAGTAGTTCAGTTTATTAGGGAGGAAAGAGTTAATGTTTGTGCCGTGTTAGAAACTAATATAAAAGTAAAGAAGTTGGATAGTGTTGCTAGGAAAGTCTTTGGAAGATGGGATTGGTGCTCTAATAGTTTGTATAGTCAAAATGGTTGCAGGATTCTCATTGGATAGGATAATAGTTTGGTCAATCTGATGGTTGTGGGTATGTCAAGGCAAATGATGATGTGTGTAATTGAAGGAATTAATACTAAGACAAAATGTTTTTGTAGTTTTGTATATGCTTCAAATAGTGGTACTGAAAGAAAAGGTTTATGGAGGGAGTTAAGTGATGCTAAGTATATTGTCAATGATGATCCATGGTTACTCCTAGGTGATTTTAATGTTACTTTAAAAGTGGGAGAGCATTCTGCTGGGAGCTCTAGTATCACCAATGACATGCAAGACTTTAGGGATTATGTTAATGATATAGAGGTGGAGGATATTTGTAGTTCAGGTTTGCTTTATACATGGATCAAATCCCCCTTGAAATCAAATTCAAGTATTATGAAGAAGTTAGACAGGATGATGATTAATGAGGGATTCATGAATAAATTTGGAGCTGCTTCAGGTCAATTTATGCCTTTTGTCACATCAGATCACAGTGCTGCCATTGTAACTATCCCAAACAGTATGTTGAGAAAGCTTTTGTCATTCAGGTTTGCTAATTATGTTGTGGACAAACCTGAGTTTTTTCCTATAGTGAAAACTGAATGGGATAAGAAGGTTATAGGTTGTCATATGTTTCAAGAGGTGAAAAAACTAAAATCTTTAAAAAAAGCCCTTTAAATAAATTGAACAGGAAGAATGGGAATTTATGTGATAATGTTGTCAGATTAAGAGAAGAGTTAAAGCAAGCTCAAGTTCAAATGGAAAAGCATCCTCATGACTCAAATCTAAAACTCAAAGAAGCTGAATGTTTTTTGCAATATACAATGTTGCGAGATGAAAAGAAGCTGTTATTCCAAAGAGCTAGGATTGATTGGTTAAAGTATGGGGATAAGAATAGTAAATTCTTTCACAAGGTGATTAAAAGCAGAAGGCAAAGTGATAACATCAAATAATCATGATATTCTAAGCATTAATTTCCCCCTTTATCATCACATTATGATTAAAATGCTATTAGAAACATTATTATTCCTTATTATTTCATTTCAGGAATTATTTCATGCAAGGAAGCGGTAAATGGACATTTCTAAGCCCAAGGATGATTTTTCTCTCAACTACGGCGTAACCAAGTGATGAAGTTAATACCTGTAATCAAAGTTATGAAGAATATGGCGTAACAATGGAGTATAGTTACGCGTGAATCGAAACCACTAAACATGAAGCAACAAACTTTACAAAGGATACTTGCAGAATCCTCACCAGTTACCAGTAATGAATAAACATCAACTTTACAAAGGATATGGCGTAACCCTGCCTTAGGTTACCGTAACGATAAGCATCGATTTACAAAGACTACTACGTAACCCTTAAGGTTACTGCGTAACCATGGATAAGTACAAGATTTTGAAGAGTTAAGGCGTAACTAGTTAATAAATGTTACGCCGTAACTGGTATCCGAGCCTATAAATAGATGAAGTTTTCATCAGTTAGAGGCATCTCTCCTTTCCCAAACCTTTCTAGGGTTTGGGGAGATCAAACACAGAAGAAGAATCATGGTTTAGGAGTATGAATAACGAAGTTCTCATCTACGATTTCCGTTGTATTCGAGTTTGAATTCCTTTTATATTTTTCTATGGTTTATATTATGGATTCATGTTATTATTTCAAGTTTGCATTTATGTTATTGATCTTCTCTTTATTTCTTTATAGACATTTACTAGTCTTGTCATAGATCGCTATTTTTGGTAATATTATAAGCTTGTTAGTATCTAAAGGGCTGGGAGAATTGACCAACCGACCTCATCTAATAGGTTTGAAAGTATGGAAGGAATTGGCCATAGTACAACCACTCGTGCTTAACTGACCAAATGATCACCTATCAAGTGGAGGTATTTAAGAAGCTAGGGGAAATCTAAGTTCCTAACGGCCGGATTTCCATAGACTAGATCTAGTAGATTTGGCCTTTAATGACTGCTATTAGGTTGCCGAATGATCCCGGGTGACCTGTTCATCTTGGTGAGGAATCTAAGAACCATAGGCCATGAAGAATTGACCAAAAGAGTCTGGCGATGATTAACCACTATATTGAACCCTTATATTGAGAATCAATTCTTATTTGTATTCTTTATTAAGTTTGGTTTTTCTATCTTTTTATCCTAAATTATTGTGTCTGTGTGATTGGAATAATTGTATCATATCAATGGATTATCAATATCATTTCTAATCATCTTAGTTCTTTCAAGGTCACAACTCTCTTGGGACGACATTCGGATTTACCTAAGGCTTTACTTCATCTGGTCGGGTTCTCTGCCCGTTAGTATGTGTTCATCCTAAGTTTCTAAGGTATGAACTATCATATTTACCTAAGTAAGAGACATGAGTACTTCCAAACCGTATAAGGTACGTATCTCAATCTCTCGTATTGCAATTTTCCTCATTTACTCTTTGAAGCTATTAGTATTAAGAGTTACGACGTAACCATTAAATAATAATAAAAATTTTAATAATTAAAAAACTAGTTATGGCGTAACCCTTTCCTCTAATTACGCCGTAACTACCGGGCGGTATAAAACCCTGATACAGATGAAAAACTAGGTTTTTACCAACACACACAACTTTCACCGCCCACTTCTACAGTAAAATTTCTCCAAAATTTTTTTTTGTGAAGATTTCTTCGTTCCCACAATCAAGCAATGGCTGGTAAGATCTATCACTACTCTTTTTGATTCGTTTTAATCAATTATTCAATTAGGGTTCATGTTTTCATAATTGGGGATCTTGCTTATTTCACTATTACTATTGCTATTGGCTTGGTTAATATATGATTATGTTGAATTCCCCATGTTGTTTTGATTCGTGTCATATCATTATTGGCTGTTTGGGATGTTTTGACTTAGTTTAAATGGGTTTTTGGTCAAACATGAACCTAATGGTTTAGGCGCGGTCCCTCAGCACTTATAGGTTAAAAATTGATAATTCTTTTTACCATAAGGATAAAATTGATGGTTACGGCGTAATCTATTGCTAATCGTAACCGAAAGTGATGTGCCTTTGAGTTTAAGGGGAAAGTTACGGCGTAACACTGGGTTATGTTACTGCGTAACCACGTCTGTAATTATGCGTAACTTGTAATGTTGGTTACGCCGGTCATCGGTATGCACGAATTTCGACATATTTGTTTTCCTTTCGTGACGACAACAACAACCCCAACCCGTTGAATGGTCGTTCTTAGCATTCGAGGATGAAGAGATTAGGCAGCTTTGCAGGGATGACTACTTGATGCTGACGAGAAAAGATATTGATCAGCCCGAAGCTCTTGACTTCGAGGCATTTGATGGGATCGATAATGGGTCTGCTGGTAGGAAGCTCAGAAAGTTCTGCAAAATCAAGTTTACCAACTCCGAGGGTTCATTTACTTGCAATGCTTGGTTGAGGCTCTTTAGGATAAATGATCCAATTATTCACGAATATGTTCGGGAGTTTCTAGCGACGGTTGAGTTCAAGAATGAGATTAACAATGATGACCAAGTGGCATTGTATTTTTAGCTGGGGGGAGAGAAAAGGCAGTTAACTTTGAATGAGTTTATTGTGAGAATGGGTTTGTACACGCAGGAGGAGTTGAACTCTGATGTTTTTGAGGAATTTTACAAGACTTGTTGGAGGCATAGGCCCGAAACCTATGATCCCACTAACTACTTCAACCGCATTTTTGTTGTGCCAGGGTACAACTCGAGGCACCCACCTACTTACACCTTGGTTAAGAGCCCAATTCGCCGACTTGTGCACATACTCATTGCTTGTTCTATAAGAGCAAGACATTCGGAAAAAGAAAAAATGACCATGGATAACCTATACCTCTTGAATGGGATGGATGGGGGCAATCACATTGATGCCCCCCATTATTTGGCTAGGTTTATGGCTAATGGGGCAAAGGGTTTCTCCGGGAAGAGTCCGATTCAAGGGGCTCACTTCATTGGTAGTTTGGCTAGGAGTTATGGGTTGATGTCGGATGAGGCCTTAGCTTGGGTGACCCGTGGTAGAGAAACTAGTTTGCTTGGGCTGAATAAGCTGCTGGAGTTTGGGATTTGTACCCAAAATGTGCTTGGTGTGGTTGAGTTGATGAGGATAGCCCCGAGGAGAGAAGTTGGGGAAGCTAGCGGTGCTGGACCGAGTGGTGTCCAAGAGGAGCCCGAGGAGCGTAGGGAACACGTGAATGTAGGGGATAGGTTACAGGTGATTGATGAGAGGCTCGAAGGGATGGCAACCCACTTCAATGAGGAGATTGATGGCCTCACTGTGGGTTTATATGGATTAAGTAACCAGTTTGAGGGTTTTTCGGTACACTTGATCGGGTGCAACAAGCTAACAAGACTTTTTCGCCTAGAGTCTTGGGGACCGTGAGCCAAATTCTTTAGGAGATTCACACGAACCATCCCGGATGGCATGGACCAAATTCGTGTACGGCCCGACATCCCCGATATCGGCATCCAACAGGAGTGACATTTATGCAGTGAGCCAACTCGGTAGCACCACCAATACTCCTTATGACCAGACTCCATTTCATTCCATGGATCATGACCACCACAGGGACGAGTGATTCCACTGTTATTTGAACAATTTCAAAAATTATGTCTGTAATAACTATTAAACTAGGATATTTGTGTTGCCATTAATCAATTGTACCGATATGTACAAAATTTTCCTAGTATTTATGTGCAGGTTTTGAAACTGTGATGCAGATTCAGTAACCATTTAGGTTAGTTATGCCGTAACCAGTGGGCAGGATGAATTTGTTGAAGGCATTATAGTTAAGGCGTAGTCACCGGATAAGATACGCATTAGCAACCTTCTGACCCACCTTCACCCCTTAGTGAGACATCTTGGGCAAGCATTTAAGAGGGGAGTGTACTTCTTTCTCGGTTATTTTTCATTTCTATTTTCTTTTTCCTTTTTATTCGTACAAATGGGACTTTGTACACTTCAAGTGGGGGGGGGGATAGGAATAGAAATGAAGTGTTTGATTACTTAGCCTACTTGCCCTGATTTTCTAGTTGGTTTTAAAAAATTTAAGCTCTTTTGAAAAAAATTTGTCATATTTTTAACCAATCTAGAATTACATATAGCCGAGCACACTATAACCTTTATTGTCATTGGTGAGATTTAGCCTTTCCGTTTCCCCTATTTTACCCAAATCTACCAAATATTGAGTGTGCCGATAGTATTGTAGACTTTAGAACTTGGCTTTTACATCACTTCGAGACCATAGACGAGTAGTGTATCAAGTTATCTTGGTGCATTTGGAAAAGGCAATTTGAAAAATGCAAATGTTTTAGGATTAAACCCAAATAGCCCATATGTGTTTACTTGTGTGTGTTTATCGATTAGTCGCATTGACTTTTCGACCCCCGTGTTAACCCTTTTTGTTGCACTCACCTTTAGTGCAAGATACCCCTAGTTACACCTATTTGAGCCTATCCTTTCATTTTCTAGCATTTATTTTCGTTACACCTTTACACCTTAGCCTACTGTGTAGTCTTATCTTTTGATCTTGAAGTCATTGTTAACCTTAGTTCGAGGTTTGAGTAAAAGTTTCGGAAAACGTGCCAAATCGAAGTCATCCTATTGAAGATCATTGAAGATCCCCCAATATTCTCCTTATGCTCATCTCAAGTGGGGGGATAAGTATGTTAAAAACAAATGAGCACTATAATAAAAGTGCATATTGGTCCTTGTTGATAAAAGTGCAAAATATTGTAGCACTATAAGATTAAAAGAAATTAGCATCGAGAAAAACACCTCGATCACATTCGAAGATTGGAAGTTAGTCAAGACACCATCGGTTCTCAGAAAAGGAAATATATATTCAAATGGTGCATTCCCGTGACGTATTATGATCCTATTTTCGTATCATGAAGTTGAACCTTGAATGAACGGTGGGGCGATGGCGACTTGGTTTTAAGCTAAGACTATTTGTTTTTCTTTTTCTTTACACCCATTAAAATATCCCATGCCTTACCATAACCATTTTTGTCATGAAGCGTGTCTAGGTGATGCAGCGAGTAATCCTTGATGTCTTAGCCATAGATTTGGTCATGTATCATTGATTTTGTCCACTTCGCCATGACACGTTAGTAATGACGCTACACCCATAGCCTTTGAACCACTATCAACCCAACATTGCTTTCTAAAACTGTCTTGACCTTAGCTCTAGTGGTGGAGATGTGTGTAATTACCAAGCTTATGATAGAATACTTATCATGCCCGTGCAATCGAGTGATCACCCCAAAATTAACACTTAGATTAGGATGAGCGTGAGAGTGTTTTCGTTCCCATTTTGTGAGGTGTTCGGCTCTTATAAATATTCTAGTATGGAACTCTTAACTACACATTCCTTGGTTTACTCCGGGGATGTATCTTTTACAATCTAAAAAAGTCTACTTGAGAGCAAGTAGAGTTCAAGTGGGGGATATTTGATAACATCAAATAATCCTGATATTCTAAGCGTTAATTTCCCCCTTTATCATCACATTATGATTAAAATGCTATTAGAAACATCCTTATTCCTTATTATTTCATTTTAGGAACTATTTCATGCAAGGAAGCGGTAAATGGACATTTCTAAGCCCAAGGATGATTTTTCTCTCAACTACGGCGTAACCAAGTGATGAAGTTACGCCGTAATCAAAGTTATGAAGAATATGACGTAACAATGGAGTATAATTACGCCTTAAAAAAACCACTGAACATGAAGCAACCAACTTTACAAAGGATATGACGTAACCCTCAACTCAGGTTACGCCGCAACAAAGATATAAACATCAACTTTACAAAGGATACAACGTAACCCTCAGCTCAGGTTACGCCGTAACTGCCGATAAGCATCTGACTTACAAAGACTACGCGCATAACCTCTAAGGTTACGCCAGAACCATGGATAAGTACAAGATTTTGAAGAGTTACTACAGTAACTAGTTAATAAATGTTACGCCAATGGCGGTATCCGAAGCCTATAAATAGACGAAGTTTTCATCAGTTAGAGGCATCTCTCCTTTCCCAAACCTTTCTAGGATTTGGGGATATCAAACACAGAATAAGAATCATGGGTTAGGAGTATGAATAACGAAGTTCTCATCTACTATTTCCGTTGTATTCGAGTTTGAATTCCTTTTTTATTTTTCTAGGGTTTATATTATGGATTCATGTTATTAATTCAAGTTTGCATTTATGTTATTGATATTCTCTTTATTTCTTTATAGACATTTGCTAGTCTTGTCATAGATCGCTAGTTTTGGTAATATTATAAGTGTTGTGCTTTCCGTGTGCAAGTTTTAAAAATTTATAAACACGAATTATCCGGTAATTACTATAAACACATACGAGCAAGTATACTCGTTCGCGATAGCAAAAGTGGGTAAGTCGAGAACGTCCCAAGAGATTTGCTTTTGAATTTGTTTTAAAAGATTGGTAACAAGAAAGCTTTGTCAAGGCTCTCTCCAAAAATTATGGTTTAATGAAAATCAATATTAAGAAACATATACTTGTGTGTAGTCTATAGGCAATCATAGAAAGTGTTCATGAAGGCTTGGTGTAAACTCTTGATGTGATGCACAAATCAAAAGCAAATGATTTCCAACCCATGGTTTATGTTTTGTAAAATCTGTTAATACAAATATCGTCATTAAACGTTATTTATATTTTTGATCTTTGCCTAAGTTTTGTTAACGACAAAAGTAAATTTAATTTATAAAAGCTTAAAGCTTGTCAAGTTTATTAGATATTAAAACAAGCTTTCTTAAACAATATACTCATCATTCAAGCATTTACATTTATGATTAGTAACATCTTGATATGACTCTAATCATTATGTATGATAATAGTTTGTAGAATGTGTTAGGTTCTTAAAACCAAACACTACTTAAGCATTTTCATATTTCTATTAATAGTAATACAACATTTGACATCATGTATTACATCATGGAGATCATTGGAAGATTCCATTAGATATTTTGTGAAGATTTGTACTCTTCATATCTTGCACAATCTTACTTAGATAGAGTTGACTTTAGACAAGATTTGATATCTTGACTGTCAGGCTGGCGGTACCAATTTGGTACACAGCGGAACCCTTTTAAGGGGTCCGCGGTCCGTGGACGCTCCTGTCCAATTTGGCTATAAATAGCAATGCCAAGCCAAGTAGTTTCTCATCCCTTTCTAACATACTCTCATACATATCTTCTCTCTAACCCTTCTAACTCGGTTTCATATCATATTAGTGATCTCTTTTGTAGCAAAGAAGATCAAGTCATATTCAAGCTTCAACGAGAAGTTGGAAGTCTTGTTTGTTTAGTGTTGTATGATCTAGTGTTGATTCATACTTCATTGTTGTATCAAACCATCATAATCTTGTGAGTGTGAGTGGTTAGTATTTTAGTCCTCAAAATACATTGTGTGTGGGAGTAGTTGTACCCTTGGAAAGAACTCGACATCTAGCTTAGTGTCGGAAATAGTGTAAGCGAAGTGTAAAGGTTTTCTCCGCCCGTGAAAGGAGCTTGTTGACTAGTGAAGTTAAACTCTCGAGTGTGAGACTCGGGAGTGGAGTAGGGCAAGGAAAAAGAGTCCTTGTAGGCCGAACCACTATAAACAACTTGTTGTGGTTTGATCATTTCTTTCCTTATTTACTCATTACATATTGCTTGCATATTTCATTAACATACTCAAGATCAATATCAATTGATCTTTCAATAAGTTTCAAAACAAAGTTTTTAATCGGTAAACTATTCAACCCCCTTCTAGTTTTCTACAATTGGTACCAGAGCCTCGTTGCTCAATAATTTCTAAAATAACTTGTATTTTATAAACTTGAAACGATCCATGGATTCTGAAAACTTTAAAGAAGGGCAATCTATGCAAAGACCACCACTCTTTGAAACCAATGGATTTATCTATTGGAAAACCGTTTTGAAACATATGTAAAATCAAAAGATATAGATCTTTGGTTTATTATTGTTAAAGGAGATTTTAGTTCTACAACAAAGGATATTTCCGTTGATGAACAAAAGAAATTAGTTGCTAAAAATAATGAAGCTAAAATGATGCTTTATAATGCTTTACCTAGAAAAGAATATGAAAGAATTTTTATGTGTGAAACCGCTAAAGATATTTGGGAATCTTTAATTGTTACACATCAAGGTAATTCACAAGTCAAGGATAACAAAATTGATCTTCTTGTTCAACAATATGAACAATTTGTTATCCCTGAAGATGAAACCATTGATTGTGGCTTTGCTCGTTTTAACACTATCATTACATCACTTAAAGCACTTGATGAATCTTTTCGTAGTAAGAACTTTGTCCGGAAATTTCTTAGAGCACTCCATCCCAAATGGAGAGCTAAAGTGACCGCTATTGAAGAATCAAAAGATCTCTCAATAATGTCACTAGACGAGCTAATTGGCAACCTCAAAGTTCACGAAATGGTAATGGAGAAAGATTCGGAGATCATCAAAGGAAGAAAGGAGAAGATCAAATCCGCTGCTCTTAAGGCAAAGGCGGAATCAAGCGATGATGGTGAATCTTGTTCCGATAGTGAAGATGAGGAGTATGCTATGGCCGTTAGAGATTTCAAGAAGTTCTTTAGAAGAAGAGGAAAGTTTGTAAGACAACCTCGAGAAGAAAAGAAGCCATTCCGAAAAGATCGGGATGATAAGAAGATTAAAGGTGAAAGAACGTGTTTTAGATGTGGTGATGCAAGTCATCTCATAGGAGAAGGTCCCAAGCCACCTAAAAACAAAACTCAACGAGCTTTTGTAAGTGGTGCTTGGAGTGATAGTGAAGACGATGAGGAAACAAGCAAGGAAGAGATCGCTCTAATGGCACATGAGTCAAATGAGGTACTTTCCGACTCTTCTTATTCCTCTATAGATGATGACACCTTGCAAAAACAATATAATCAATTGTGTGAGCTAAGTCTAAAAATCATAACTAAAAATAAATTTCTAAAAACCAAAAAGGAGTTTTTGGAAAATGAGGAATATGAGTTAAAAGAAAAAGCAAAACGACTAGAAAAGGAAAAGCAAATGACGATGATTGTAAATCATGTCAAGAGCTTAATCTTGAAATAGAAAAACTAAAGCTCACACAAGAAGTTTTAATAGAAAATAATTCTAAGTTTAAAAGGTTTAACAAAAACATCGCTCTTGCCGATGAAATAGTTAAAATTCATAAAACACCAAGAGACATGAATGGGCTAGGTTTTAATGAAGTATTAATTCCAAAGAGTCAAAACAAAACGGCCGAAAAAGACGAACATTCTGGCAAAACTGCTGCAGTAAAGACAAAGCACGGACCAGACGGAACCAAAATAAGGGTTCCGTCCGTTGTGCAAAATGGTGCCGCGGGTACTTCAGCCAGTAACGTAATGTTCGCAATACGGACCGCATCTTGAATTTGTTAAAATAACAAAGAAAACCAATGATAATGTTAAACTAAAACCACCATTATATCGAGTAGGACTTGTTAAAAATGAATTTAGATCAAAAACTACTCAACAACGATATAAAACTTCTTTTGCCAAACGTCCCTTTCCTAAGAGCAACCACAACGTTCAACCTAACTACCAACACAACGGTTGGAATCAAAACTTTCCTAGACCATATCAAACTCAAGATTACATGCCATGGAACCCTTACCCATCATTTCCATACATGAATCAAATAAATGGTATGTTTAACCCAAACGGACCCATGAGATATTGGGGACCAAATGTTTGAGTTATTTGCTTCTTAGGTATGTTTGAAAGTTGGATTGGAACCTGATGAATGGATAAAAGATAGTGGATGCTCACGACACATGACGGGCAACAAAGTCTCTTCTCATCATACCAAGAGTATGACGGAGGTAATGTCACCTTTGGTAGCAATCTCAAAAGCAAAATCATTGGCAAAGGTACGATTGCTCATAACTCTCTAACTATTGAAAATGTTGCTCATGTGGATAGGTTAGGATTTAATCTACTTAGTATTAGCCAACTATGTGATAAAAAGTATAAAGTACTATTCGATGAAAATGGTAGTAAAAAACTAAAAGATGGTATCACTATAGCTAAAGGAGTTAGGAAAAATAACATATACGTCATGAAAATAGATAAAACATATAATGACAAACTTTGCCTAACAACATTAGACGATAGCTCATCTCTTTGGCATAGACGCTTAGGTCACGCTAATATGAGACTTATACAAAACCTATCTTCAAAAGAGTTGGTTAGGAATTTACCAAAACTTAAATATGACCAACACTTTTGGCACGCTTGCAAAATTGGTAAACAAACACATAGTAGTCACAAATCTAAAAATATGGTATCCACATCTAAGTGTCTAGAATTATTACATATGGACTTGTTTGGACCATCCGCTATAAGAAGCTATGGAGGCAACTTATACACTTTGGTCATAGTAGATGATTACTCAAGGTTGACTTGGACATTATTTTGAAAACCAAAAATGAAGCTTTTGATAAATTTGAAATACTTAGCAAGAAAATTCAAAATCTTCTAGGTGTCAAAATTGTGTCGATCCGAACGGATCATGGTCGTGAATTTGACAACGAAACTCAATTTGGAAACTTTTGTGATACAAATGGTATAACACATAACTTTTCCGCTCCACGAACACCTCAATCAAATGGAGTAGTAGAACGGAAAAATAGAACAATTCAAGAAATGAGTAGAACAATGCTTAATGAACAAAACATTCCTCAAAAGTTTTGGTGTAACGCCGTTGACACTTCTACATATATTTTAAATAGAGTCCTAATACGTCCTTTCCTAAACAAAACACCATATGAACTTTATAAAGGTAAAAAACCAACATTAGGATATTTTAAAGTCTTTGGTTGTAAATGCTTTATTCTTAATACTAAGGATTATCTCACCAAGTTTGACCCAAAGTCTTATGAAGGTGTATTTCTTGGTTACTCTCAAACTAGTAAAGCTTACATTGTCCTAAATAAAGAAACAATGATAGTCGAGGAATCGTTGAACATAACATTTGACGAAAGTCCACCTCCCTCTAAAACATCACCTTTGGTAGATGATGACTTAGTTGAAAGTCAAATAATTGAAAGTCAAATTAATAATAACAAGGAGGATGAACCATTAAATAAGGAAATTATCAATATAAAAGAATCTAAAAGTCATCCATTAGAAAAGGTCATAGGAAAACTTAATCAAAGAACCTTAAGATCACAAGCTCAAAATCAAAGTAATCATTTTTGTTTTGTATCCACCATTGAACCCAAAACCATAAATGAAGCAATAAAAGATGAATCATGGGTAATTGCCATGCAAGAAGAATTAAACCAATTCGTTAGAAATGATGTTTGGAAACTAGTTCCAAAACCCAAAGATCAAACTATAATTGGAACAAAATGGGTCTTTCAAAACAAAATGGACGAAAATGGTGTAGTATCTAGAAACAAAGCTAGGCTTGTTGCACAAGGTTATAATCAACAAGAAGGAATTGACTATGATGAAACTTATGCACCGGTAGCTAGACTTGAATCTATTAGAATATTACTTGCTTATGCATGTGCTTATGATTTTAAATTATTTCAAATGGATGTTAAAAGTGCTTTCCTTAATGGGTTTATTAACGAAGAAGTGTATGTTGCTCAACCTCCCGGTTTTACCGACTTTGAGAAACCACATCATGTCTTCAAACTCAAGAAAGCATTATACGGCCTTAAACAAGCACCTAAAGCTTGGTACGACCGTCTTAAGACTTTTCTTATTGATAACAAATATACTATGGGATTAGTAGATAATCCTCTTTTTACTAAGAAAAGGAATCACAAATTATTATTGTTCAAATATACGTTGATGACATTATATTCAGATCAACTTGTCAAGAACTATGTAATGATTTCTCTAAAATCATGCATGACGAGTTTGAAATGAGTATGATGGGTGAGTTAAACTTCTTTCTAGGACTTCAAATTAAACAACTAGAAGATGGTATTTTCTTTAATCAATCTAAATATATAAAAGACATGCTTAAGAAATTTGGTCTTGAAGATTCCAAACCAACTAAAACACCCATGTCCTCGGACACTAAACTCATCAAGGACTAAGAAGGTGAATCCGTAGATAACACTAAATATAGAGGAATGATTGGTAGCCTACTCTATCTTACGGCTAGTAGACCCGACATTATGTTTAGTGTTTGTCTATGTGCTCGCTTTCAAGAAAACCCAAAGGCATCACACTTAGAAGCCTTAAAAGGATTTTTAGATACATTAAGGGAACAACGTGTTTAGGATTATGGTATCCCAAAGGAACGGTATAGAAACCATAGTGTATGCCGACTCGGATCATGCCGGTGATTATGTCGATAGAAAAAGTACAAGTGGTATTTGCACTTTTGTTGGACATTGTCTCACCTCATGGTTTGCAAAGAAGCAAACGGCTTTAGCCATCTCTACTGCTGAAGCCGAATACGCCTCACCGAAAAGCATGTCAACAAGCTCTTTGGATGAAGCAAGCTCTCGTAGACTACGGAATTCATCTCAACGACATTGTGATACTTTGCGACAACAAAGGAGCCATCGATCTCAGCAAGAATCCCGTTCAACATGCTCGTACAAAGCACATTGAAATCCGTCATCACTTTCTTCGCGACAATGTTCAAAAAGGAAACATTTCAATCGAGAAAGTATCCTCCTAAGACAACATTGCCGACATCTTTACTAAACCTCTTAAACGAGAACCTTTTAATCTTCTTAGACTTGGTTTAGGGTTAATGGAACCAAGCATGTAGGATAAACATAGCCTAAAACATTAGAATAGTCAAACCAAAACAATTGTCTTGTTTCTGCTATCAGTAGCCACGGCACCAAACGACAACACGGACGGAACCAAAATTTGGTGCCGCCTCGTCCGTGGTGTCTACGTAAAAAAAGCAAAACGCTTTATACATAACATCTTCTTCCTCACAACTCACTTTACCAAAACGTGCAAAACTTAAACCAAGCTCATTATTGTCATCTTCCCACTCACTAATCACTGAAGTTAACATCATTGTAAGTATCCTAACTACATTTCATCTCTTAATTCCGAGTCTAGGATTCTTATTTATGCACAAAACTATCACAAATCATTACATGGGGTTTTATGTATGCTTCTATACCAAATATGAATTCAATTGGCAAATTGCATAACTAGTCATTCAAATTAGGTACTACATTATCATATTGCATAAACAAAATCATGTTTCCCACTAATTGATAGATAATAAATATAAGGCCTTATTCAAACAACCAAACACCCCATGTCAAAAGTTTTGAAAAGCTTCTCACTTATAGGAAAACATTCTTTCATTGCTAATACAAATAGAAACGTTAGAATTTTCATCACTTGCATGCTCTTGAATACTAAAGGTATTGCATAACTAATATGCACTCCCGGTATATTCAAATATAGCCACATTGAATTAGGAGCATTTGGGTTATCTCATGGTATTTGCCAAACACTCCACTAAAACCATTTTGTGCATAAAATGAGTCGAGATAACCGCAACTCCAAATTGTTTTCATATAGGCACACACTAGAATCAAAAACGTTAAAATTTATCTTAATTTTTTAACATGTTAACTCTTGTCCTTAGGAATAACCATGGTAGCCGCAAGATTCTATGATCACAAAGACACTCTTAACTACATTCCCAAACACCACAAAACCAAAGGACTCACCAAGGAACAAATAGAAATATTTAAGGGTCTAGAATCAAGGTATTTCCACGAGGGTAGAACCATTCACTCATCCTTCCTTAAGCATACCAATCTTCGTGAAGAACTAGCCGCCATTCAATTCGATTGTCTTCTTGACATTGATGAACCAATTTGTCCTAGGTTCGTGTTAGAATTCTATGCTAGTGTGACCGGTTTTAGTGATGAAGATGATGAGTTTTGTCTTAGCTTTAGAATCAACCAAAATGACTACACCATCACTTTAAGTGAATTTGCTAGAGTACTAGGAATTCCCAACCGAGGAACTTGTGTCTACACGGATAAGTGGTCACTCACCGCCCTTGATGCAATCAATGACCGCTCTCTTCCCTACATAACCCGTTTAGCCAATAAGGATGTCATCCGTGAACACCTTTTTAACCCAAAAACGGATACAACCCGAGTAACCCGAAAGGGAAAAGAGGTAGACCGAGATCCATATGGAATGGAGCTCAATGAACTTAAGCACAAATTTAAGAAATGGGAGGAGTTACTTAGAGCAAACGTCATTAGCACCATAGGGAATAGGGATCACATAAACGCTTGTCTTTGTCACATGCTTTACAACTTGTCCACCCGACAACCATTCAACTTAGCCTACTACATAGCTAGGAAAATGATTGATATTCCAACTCAAGGATCCGTTGCTCTTCCATACGGGATGCTTCTCACCCGTCTCTATAGAAACTTCGCTCCAATTCCACCAACCCCAAAAGGAATGCACCTTCACTATGAACTCATCCCTCACATCTTTGTACCTTTGAGTGATGATCGAGTTGCTAAGACTAAAGGCAAGAGAGCTAAACCTCCAACTCCTTCATCATCATCATCAAATAGCTCCGAGGATGGTCTTCCAAGCTCTCATCTTCCACCTCATGAGTATTACGCATCTCTTCCCGAGATTGAGAATGAATCAACAGAATTCAAGCAAACTAAGGGAATGTTCAAGTGCCTTGGTAGGATGATGAACAAGATTTACAAGAAATTGGACAAATAAGGGTACTTTAAGGAGTGTTTGGAACAATGCTTTATCATTAATGTTTGATATAATTTAGTTGTTTTTATTATGTAGGATGATAATATAACTTAAAACAATGGGGTATGCTAACAAACTCATGGGGGATAGCACAAGTATGCTATCAAATTTTACCCATTTTCACTATATTGTGAAAATCAATAAGCCTTGCTCTTAATCTATGCTCCACTATGTTTACATATGTGTTATTTACTTTTCCTAACTAGAAATGTTTAGTATAACAGTTTTTGAGAAAAAATTTCGTGTTTCGAAAATTTCGAGTTTTAAGAAACATTCGGTCCAAATTTCAAGACTCCACGGATCGACGGCACCATTATCTTGGTACCGCCCTTTATGTAATTTGGTACCGCCATATATCAGATAGGACCCGAGACGCAAGACCCTTTTGGGTTCCGTCCGTGTATGATTTTGGTGCCGTGGATCCTCCGTGTAATTTTCAATTTCGACTCTTTCGTGATTCCAAATTATCTTCCATCACTTAAAAATCAACCTTAACTAGTTTATACTGTTATTAGAACTAGTATTATTCACTAAGGGATATAAGAAATCCATTTCCCACCAAAATTCAAAAATTTGAAAAATCCACCCAAGGAGCCCTTTGCATAAAGGAAGGAACCAAATTTTTGGTACCTTCAAATCCCTGGGTAATCTGAATATTAGGAAATTCCACTCACTAGAACACATTAATTGCATATCTTTTCTTCTTCACTCCATCTTCTTTGTATGGATTGACTTGGGTGATATGACTAGCATTCAACCCACTTCCAAATCATTAGGAACCTCATCTCTTCAATGGTTCAACATCAAATCAAACCTTTTCTCAACAATTTCTTACCTCTATAAATTGAAAGGCTTTACCATGATCATCCTCACACCTTCTTCATTCTCATTACTATCTAGCAAATCAAAACCCAGGTTAAAAATGACTAAATCATCACCAAAACCTTGCAAGAAAACCGCTAGAATGAGCGTAAGGCCTTGTTGTTTTGTCAATCTTAGCTCATCATCCTAATCTTCACCACTCACAATCTCATCTCCCATTAGAGATGATACACACCTTACCTTAGCTACACCTACTTCATCACACATTGTGATCACCACTCCACCACCAATAAAAACACCTACTTCACCTCCACCCGCACCCATCCAAACATCCAAAACACCCTCACCACCTTCACCAAGGTCTCCCACTCTCACTCCCATGGAGTTATTTTCAACTCCACCAACATCACCAAATCCTTTCCTAGAGGACTTGGAAGACTTGCCTCCTAGGCCAAGTCATCCACCACCATTGCCATACTTTGGCACCATTGAGCTTAATCGCCATGAATCACCTCGGTCATCCATTGACCCAAACGCCCCATTAGGGCCAAGACCTCTCCTTTTCCACCCCATTCACAAGGACATTCATGGTCCTTTATACGGGGATCATCCACTTCCATCATCAATGTTCCCTCATATTGAGGACATTCCGGAGAGCATGTGGGATGACAATCCCACTAGAGAGGAGATTCAAGCAGAACTCCACAACCTCCACCAATTCAAAGGCATGGTGGATTCTCACTTAAGTGAGACAATGCAAATGCAAAGTGCTTTGCTTGCATCCATCATGACCACTCCAAACATCCCCAACACCACCAACACATCCACCAGTCCACCACCACAACCTCAAGAAACTTTCTACCCTCCAAGGCATGGTTGCTCCACTTGTGAGCAAACGGGTCAAACCGTGGATCGGACCCGGATTATGGTCCATGACTTCCACGAAGAAATGAGGTTCATCCTCAACCACATTCTTGAGCGTCTCAACGCTCTTTCTCATCCACCATCACTTTAGGATGGTTTTAAAATAGTCTTTCTTTTATTTGCTCTTTTAGGATAATTTTCATTTTTCTTGTACTAGAAACACATCATTGTGTTCTCTTTTCATGATCTTTACTCATGAAAAATTTTAACTAATGAATGTTGTTTCTTATATTGTTGGTGTCATTACATAGTGTTTGGAAATGCTTGTGAATGATCATTATTACTAACAATTTTTTTGCTTTATTTTCACAATCCATGTATCTTCCCACAAAAGCACCCAATTTAGGGTGAGCTTTGAACAAGGGGGAGATAATAGCTCGCTCATTACATTCGCATAGCCTCTTCTTTTGTTGAGACAAAAAGGGGAGAAAATATAGAACTTGAAATTATTTATATTTGACTTTTCTGAAAAAGTCAAACTGCATACTTTGACTTTCTGAAAAAGTCAACATCATGCATCAACTAGTGAATTCTTTGACTTTCATTAAAAGTCAAATTTCATACACTTGCATTATCATTTTCTTTTCAAGCTCTAAAACTAATATTTTTATAACTCTTGTACAAACTTTGTTTCTTTTATAAAAATAAAATTTATATTTTGTCCTCAACAAAAGGGGAGATTGTTAATACAAATATCGTCATTAAACGTTATTTATATTTTTGATCTTTGCCTAAGTTTTGTTAACGACAAAAGTAAATTTAATTTATAAAAGCTTAAAGCTTGTCAAGTTTATTAGATATTAAAACAAGCTTTCTTAAACAATATATTCATCATTCAAGCATTTACATTTATGATTAGTAACATCTTGATATGACTCTAATCATTATGTATGATAATAGTTTGTAGAATGTGTTAGGTTCTTAAAACCAAACACTACTTAAGCATTTGCATATTTCTATTAATAGTAATACAACATTTGACATCATGTATTACATCATGGAGATCATTGGAAGATTCCATTAGATATTTTGTGAAGATTTGTACTCTTCATATCTTGCACAATCTTACTTAGATAGAGTTGACTTTAGACAATATTTGATATCTTGACTGCCGACCGGCGGTACCAATTTGGTACACGGCGGAACCCTTTTAGGGGTCCGCGGTCCGTGGACGCCTCGTCCAATTTGGCTATAAATAGCAATGCCAAGCCAAGTAGTTTCTCATCCCTTTCTAACATACTCTCATACATATCTTCTCTCTAACCCTTCTAACTCGGTTTCATATCATATTAGTGATCTCTTTTGTAGCAAAGAAGATCAAGTCATATTCAAGCTTCAACGAGAAGTTGGAAGTCTTGTTTGTTTAGTGTTGTATGATCTAGTGTTGATTCATACTTCATTGTTGTATCAAACCATCATAATCTTGTGAGTGTGAGTGGTTAGTATTTTAGTCCTCAAAATACATTGTGTGTGGGAGTAGTTGTACCCTTGGAAAGAACTCGACATCTAGCTTAGTGTCGGAAATAGTGTAAGCGAAGTGTAAAGGTTTTCTCCGCCGGTGAAAGGAGCTTGTTGACTAGTGAAGTTAAACTCTCGAGTGTGAGACTCGGGGAGTGGAGTAGGGCAAGGAAAAAGAGTCCTTGTAGGCCGAACCACTATAAACAACTTGTTGTGGTTTGATCATTTCTTTCCTTATTTACTCATTACATATTGCTTGCATATTTCATTAACATACTCAAGATCAATATTAATTGATCTTTCAATAAGTTTCAAAACAAAGTTTTTAATCGGTAAACTATTCAACCCCCCTTCTAGTTTTCTACAAAATCCTTTTAAGAACAATAACATATAGGTAATCCTTTCGGTCCTTATCCTAATGATTATCCTTTAGAAAATCCATTTGTTTGCAAAATGTTCTTATTAAACTTGTTCCTACGAATCTTTTGACCTTTCGTGATGAAAATGTTTCTAGTCATGTTTCAATAAGTAAACATGGTGGGTGTCAATCACCATATCCCCATACTAGTTTGTCACTTAACTTTTTGGAATAAAATACAAGAGAAATCCTTTCGGTCTTTTTCTTAAAACATGTTTTACCGACAAATCAAACAAGACTAGTAGTTTTCCAACAAACTTATTTAAACAAGATCATATACATGCATCACATATAAGAATACTAGTATGATTTCCTACATCCTTACACACAAGTATATTCAAGAATTACTCCATGACAATCATAACAAAACACAAGTAGTAACAACGTAATTCAAATAATTCAAGAGAATAGAAATTCATCATAAGTTCCATAGAATACCTAAGCTTTTGGATTACAAGAATTAGAAATTGTGGAATATAGCAACCATACGCCTCCAATCGTCTAGTCTTAACCGTACAACTCCGAATGATCAAACAATGGATGAGAATTTGTCTCTCCAACCTCCTGGACGTTTTACAACAGTAACAAGACTTTTGGGATGAATAATAAGAGTTGGTAATAGCTTTGGTGTAAATTATTACACTTTGTGTTGTGTCACACCTAGACTACTAAGTCTAGGTTCATTATATAGCTAAAGAACCTTAAGTAACTAGCTAAAAACGTCCCATACAAGTTAATAACAGGAAATGATCTACTCCAATGATTATGAGGAGTTAAGGCAACATTAAATGACAATTGGTGTAACTCCAGTTTAGGCAACCGGATCGGTTGAGGAGCAACCGGATCGTCATGAAGTTATCCGCCCAACCGGATCGGTTGGGCTCCTCTTGTACTCCCAAATTTAACTTTTGTTGACTTTTCTTGATTCGCGCCTTTTTCTTTGTTTTCGCTGATGATTTCCAAGACGAAACTTGATCTTTACTTGTTGTAGATACTTAGAAATCATTGCGCTTCCTAATCATTGAGTCCAAGAGCTTCCTTACTTGAATTCCTTCCTCGGGAATTCTCCAAATGTGCATGTTCATTTCTTCATCTTATATACTGGCTACATTCACATATAAATACGCATCTTTTGCACTTTTGCAACAGTTATGAGTAAATATAGCCGATTATCATACACAAAACTAACAATAACGCTACTAAAAACATGTTCATTTTGAGCGTTATCAATAAGCTTGTTAGCAGGCCCGGATTTGGGCATGTGCGGCATAGGCAACCGCACAGGGCCTTCATTTTACAGGGGCCTCCGATTTTTTAAACATTAGTAAGGTATACATACATTTTTGGAGGATTTGATCGTGTTAATAGATTATTTGAAATGAAGAATATAAGATTTTTTCAACATAACAAAAAAAATACACATTCCCTGTTTACAGAGAACAATGGCGTTTTGGGTTTTGTTGGGGAAGATAACCCCAAAGTGATGAGAGATGTAAGTGGGACCCAGCTTTCAATTTTGTCTTTTTAGACCAATATTTTCTTTGGGTTTTAAAAGAGCCCTTGTCTTTGTAATTTATATTTTTTTTTTCCATCCTTGTTTCAAATTTGTAGAAAGTCTGAACATGAAAAAAAAAACACTATATATGCGGAATAGCGGTCCAAAAAGTTGAAATATATGATATAGTTTCGGGAAAATAATAATAATAATAATAATAATAATAATAATAATAATAATAATAATAATAATGCAAAGCATCTTACCATATAAAATCTTTGAAATTATTGGACTTTGTGGATTATTGTAATGGTTGAAAAGAAAGAAAACTATATATCTATATTAGAATAAAAAGATTAGTAAGCTGTTAATTAATCAATATCAAAAAAACAATGCATAATGAAATTACTATTTGTTAATTTTACGTATGATTTAATTCGGAGCTGAATTAAGGGCCCCATTCAAATTACAACACAGGGCCTTTGAATTTCACGGGACGACTCTGCTTGTTAGTATCTAAAGGGCTGGGAGAATTGACCAACTGACCTCAGTCTAATAGGTTGCGAAGTATGGAAGGAATTGGCCATAATACAACCAATCTTCATGTGCGAACTGACCAAATGATCACCTATCAAGTGGAGGTATTTAAGAAGCTAGGGGAAATCTAAGTTCCTAACGCCCAGGTTTCCATAGACTAGATCTAGTAGATTTGGCCCTTAATGACTGCTATTAGGTTGCCGAATGATACCGGGTGACCTGTTCATCTTGGTGAGGAATCTAAGAACCATATGCCATGACGAATTGACCAAAGGAGTCTGGCGATAATTAACCACTATATTGAACCCTTATATTGAGAATCAATTCTTATTTGTATTATTTATTAAGCTTTGCTTTCTATCTCTTTATCTTAAATTCTTGTGTCTCAGGTGATTGGAATAATTGTATCATATCATTGGATTATCAATATCATATCAATATCATTTCTAATCATCTTAGTTCTTTCAAGGTTACAGCTCTCTTGGGACGACACTCGGATTTACCTAAGGCTTTACTTCATCTGATCGGGTTCTCTGCCCGTTAGTATGTGTTTATCCTAAGTTTGTCTAAGTTTTATAAATATTAAAAGCAGGATGAAATAGCACATCACAAAGTAACATAATCAATAGTATCTGCAATGATGATGGAACAAGATTTGAAGGAAGTATTGTTGCTGTTAAATTTGTGGAAAATTTTAAGAAGTTTCTTGGCTCTACCGATCCAGTTAGTCCTATAGCTGATATGGAGATCCTGTTTAATATAAAATTAAATGAAGATGAAGCAATGGCTATGATTGGTGTGGCTACTGATGCAGAGATTAAAGAGGCTATTTTTGATATTGGCGACTCAAGGGCACCTGGGCCTGATGGCTACTCATTAGTTTTTTTTTCAAGAAATCTTGGAGTATCGTAGGGCAGGATGTGTGCAAAGCAGTTAAAGATTTTTTCATTAATGAGAAGCTTCTCGGTGAGGTAAATGCTACACGTATTTCCCTTGTTCCTAAGATCCAACAACCTTCCAAAATCACTGAATTTAGGCCCATTGCATGTTGTAATGTGACATACAAATGCATCAGTAAAATATTAACAAATAGAATCAAGTCTGCTCTTCATAAACTTGTCAATAAAAATCATAGTGCATTTGTCCCTGGGAGGTTGTTTCAGGATAATTTACTTCTATCTCAAGAGCTGCTCAAAGGCTATAAAAATGGGGCTAAAAGATGTGCTTTAAAAGTGGATATTGCAAAAGCGTATGATACAGTTAATTGGAGATTCTTAGAAACTGTTTTGAGAATGTTTGGTTTTCATGAGAAAATGGTGAACTGGATAATGACTTGTGTATCTACTGCTGCTTTTACTATTTGAATTAATGGAGAGAGACATGGTTATTTCAGAAGTGGTAGGGGATTAAGGCAGGGTGACCATATCTCTCCCTACTTATTCACTCTTGTGATGGCGGTTTTCTCATTAATGTTAAAGAGAAGAGTTCAGGAGAACCCTAGTTTCAAGTACCATAAAGGATGCAAGGAAATGAAGCTAACTCACATTTCATTTGCAGATGATTTACTTGTGGTTAGTCATGGGATCAAAACTCTGTTAGAGTTATTAAAGATGCCTTGATTAAATTTAGCAATGCTTCTGGGTTACATCCAAACATGGGTAAGAGTACCATTTTTTTTGGTAGTGTTAATGATGTAGAAAGGGGAAGAATTTTGGATATTCTTCCTTTTAAAGTTGGTAGGTTACCTGTTAAATATCTTGGCCTTCCTCTACTTGCAAGGAAAGTTGGTATTAATGATTGCAAAGAGCTGGTGGACAGGGTGAGAACTAAAGTTACTGACTGGAAAAATAAATATTTGTCTTATGTTGGGAGATTGCAGCTTATTTCCTCTGTATTGGCTGCTATGCAAACTTATTGGGCCTCGTTATGCTTCCAAAAGCCACAGTAAAGGAAATTAATAGTCCTTAAGAGTTTTTTTATGGAATCAAGAAAGGAGTATTAAGGGCAAAGCTAAAGTAGCCTGGTCAGTGGTGTGTAGTCCGAATAGTGAAGGGGGATTGGGTCTAAAGATGTTGGATCAATGGAATGAGATTCTGCTTATGAAACACATTTGGAAGCTATTTTCTACCAAGGAAAGTCTATGGGTCCAATGGGTGAATATAGTAAAGTTAAAAGGTAGAAGCTTTTGGGAGATTAATGTTGAATATAATGATAGTGGTACATGGAAATCATTAATGGAATTAAGAGACAAAATCAAACCTTTCATTGTCCATGTCATTGGTAATGGTAATTCTATATCTATGTGGCATGATTGGTGGCATGTAATTGGTCCTCTGGCTAAATTCATTGACAATAGAAGCTTATATGATGCTAGACTGAGTAATGAGTGTACTATTGCTGATATGATCATTAATAACATGTGGAAGTGGCCTCAGGAATGGTACACCACTTATCCAGTTTTAAATCAAGTTCATGTTCCTCATTTGTATGAAAGTAGAAGTGATTATGTGAGTTTTCTACAAAAGATGCATGGAAGGATATGAAAGCTGATGCCCCTACTGTAAATTGGTGAAAAACTGTCTGGTTCTCCCAATGTAACCCAAGAAGTGCTATGATCTTGTGGATGGCTTTTAAAAGGAGATTGCTCACTCAGGATAGAATATTAAAATGGAGTAATGATATTCTTCTATGTCCACTATGCAAGAAGACTAATGATTCGCACAATCACTTATTCTTCTCATGTGATTTTTCCATTAAGATTTGGGAAGAACTTAAAAGAAGAATGAATGGTCTTAATCTGCCTAATGAGTGGGATCTGATTACTCAAGTCATTGCTACTTTACCATGTTCAAATTCAATATGTAGTGTTCTCAGGAGGATTGTGCTGGCTGCAGTTTATTATATTTGGAAGGAAAGAAATGAGAGGATTATTAATAATGCTCATCAGGCTGTGGACAATGTGTTACAGTCTATCATTGATAATATCAGAATGCAACTTATGAGCTTAACTGTGAAGAAAACTACTAATACAGTTAGAGTTGCAGAGATGTGGAATGTGAAATTACAATATGGTGTAATTAAGTACTGATTGTGGTGGTTCTGAGTTCAGGTATGATAGGATAAATGGCTAGTTGAATGGTTTGGTATCTTACTATGTGGAATGATGTCCTTCTGCCCTGCTATTTCTATAGGGGTGTTTGGTATCTGCTCAGTTTTGGATGCTCTGGTCTGCTAGTTTAGCTTTGTCAATTTTCCGTGTATCTTTATCTGATATCAGGTAGTTTGTTTTTAATTTTGTATCAGATTTGGGAATGTCCAAATCTTAATCCTTTTCCTCATGATGTTCTATTGTTTGGAAGTTAATAAATTTTTCACCTTTGCATAAAAAAAAATATGGAAGAAATTCAAGGCCTCTTATTTCACCCATCACAAAATCAGTTAAATACCACAAGGTGAAATCAGGGATGTACGAATCAAAACTTGATTCGTATTCTATATGTGTTTTTACTTTTTAGTTAAAAGAATATACAATTTTGAAAGTAAAGTACAAGATGATTCATCCCTTGTATCAAAACAATGATTTGTTATTTTAGTTTTCGCGCAGTCTTAGATTAAGTTGTTTGACATTCATGGAAGTCAACAATAGTTGATCTCTTGCAAATCCATATATTCATTGGTTACAAAATGACATGTCATATGTGAGGAAAAATGGGCAATGTTTCTATTGAGTTAAAAAGATACAAAAACTGAATGTTACTGATTTTCTTCAAAAAAATGAGTGAATAGATAAGAATCTTACGTTGAGTCCTAAACAGCACATTGCAGTGACGATGGGAGCCAGGAAACGACTCATACGAAACAATCAATCCATATGATATGATAAATAGATCTTCAGGAAAGTAAACAAGCATAATGCAATTGGTATAAATTAGATACTACTGAAGTACTGATGATGCCAGTTTTCGCATGAACAAAATATTACAAGCTAACAACAATTATCACCCGACGGTAACTCATAGCGCCTTTGGGTGTGAGATAAATTAAACAGAGTCAGTGGATAACAATACAAAAGTTATATATAGCTATTCAAAGGGGAGCTAACTAGCTAAAAGAACTCGAAATCCAGATATTTACCCCCAGACTTGGCATCCATCCCCACCGGTTTTTTACTGTTGTTGACTGGTGCAACTGGGTCAGGTGCCCGGAAAGTTATAGGTGGAGGCTCTTCCTCCATAGGTCTCGGCACTTCAGGTGGGGTGCTGCAACGTATCAGAGCCCAATTCACACCTTCAAAGAAAGGGTGCTGTTTGATTTCAGTAGCTCCCCTTTTGACTCCAAGCCTGTTTTGCGGCTCTTTGGCTAGCAATCCCCTGATTAGATCCCGACTTGCATAGCTAGTAGCTGGTGAGTCTGGAAACTTTAACTGCTGTCCAACCACATTAAACAAAGTGGCTCGGTTTCCTGCACCTTTAAAAGGGGTTTTACCATATAACAGCTCGTGTAAGAATATCCCAAACGTCCACCAATCGACGGCACTTCCATGTCCTTCTCCTTTGATTATTTCGGGAGCCAAGTATTCATGAGTTCCGACAAATGACATGGACCTGGCAGCAGTTGGTTCTGCAACAAGTTCTGGTAGTGGACCGAACAATGGTGTTAGATCAGCACGGGATTTCCAAGTGCTTCTTTTTTTGCTTTTTTGAGGGAACATGCGTGGAAGGAAACACGAGGGTTGGATACAAGCTGGTTGCGCACATGAACCATCACCAGTACCAGGGCCTAGTTTGGAAGGGTCGGAATCTAAAGAAGATGATTTCACAAGGGTAGGTGACACCGTACACCTTAGAGAGAGGTCAAAGTCAGACAGCATTATGTGGCCATCATCACGTACCAAGACATTTTCAGGTTTCAGGTCTCTGTATACAACTCCCAGCATATGTAGATACTCCAGTCCTAATAGAACCTCTGCAGCGTAAAACCTGTTTGAAAGATTAATCATATTAAACTTAAACACGGCTCACATTGACAGTTATTAAGTTACTGTAAGTTAAAAAGTAAATTAATATGTTCAGTAGAAAAAGCTAAGGAAACAAAGAACCAATGTCGATTATACCTTGCTGCATGTTCAGAGAAATGTCTTCCAGGTTGACGTTGCCTTAAAGTGTGCAAATCACCTCCAGGACAATATTCCATGACCAAACAAGTGAACCGGTCCGTTTCAAAATGGGTATACAAAGTGGGTAAAAAAGGATGGTCAAGCAGTTGTAATATCTCTCTCTCCGTTTGGGCTCTTGATAACTTCTTTCTGCTAGCAAGAGACGCCTTGTCCATCACCTTCATTGCAAAGTAGCAACGGGTCCCACTCAGCTCAGACAGATACACGCTACCAATGTCACCACAACCAAGCCGTCTCAACAACCTGAAATGACTCATACCCAAAAGCCGATCACGTGCCCTAATGGCAAGAATAGCCTTCCACCTAGGATCATTCCCTTTGTGAGGCTTGTTAGAGCTCTTTGTAAAATTACTCCAGTTGCTATCGTCACTTAGCCCACTACTATCACTTGCTCGACTAATGCTCGTTTTCCCACTTTCAAGTGAATCCCCTCGATTACTCCCTTTTGTACTCTCATAACATCCAACACTAAGCATCCCGTCACTTGTAATCCCATCACTACGGTATACACTGGTGCAACAGCTATTCCCCACACTCATATTGACGCTACTAAGCGGGCTTACATTACCGCTAGGAGGCAAAGAAGCATCCCAAATGCATTCTTTCTCAGAATCTTGACATAGTGGTGAGCTTGCAGCTTGTGACGGACGCATACCTAGATCACTCGCCTCCTCCATCACGATCTCAGGAGGCGAGAATTTAGAAACCCGTAAAGAAAGATCTTCTATAAACGGACCCTTAGTTGACAAGCTTTTCACCAAGGATTGAGCATCAGGTGAGTTCTTTTGATCCATGGGTACACAAACCGGGCTCATCATGAGATCAGTGTCATCTGGTTCAGGGGGATGACTGGCTCCTGAAAACGATGTGGAACCTATATCATCAAATGAATCTTCGCTTCCTTTTAACGTAATCACATCTAGCATAATCTCTTCATTCTCATGTAACGAGTTTTTCCCCTTCCATGTTCTTACGGACACAGGATATACAGGGTCAGGAAAATCACCTCCACCGGGTCGACCAATGCCGTCTCGTACTAAACCAAATTGTGTACTGGATAACTTATCCATGTTGTGCACTTGCTTCTGAACCGGGAGATTTGTTGATTCATGAACCCTTCTCATTTACGTTTCGATAACTAATACCAATCACATGTCCCGCAACTGCAGTTGACAATCTATCAGGCAAGACTCTGAAAGGGCAAAACACAACAAATTAACTTCATTTTTCTAAACATACACATACAAACAAATTGTTATTAACTTATTATGTCTGACTGGTCATATAAAAACATAGATTCAAAACAATCATATTTTATACTAAAAACACCAAACTTGATACTACATTTTATTGACTATGACTACAATTAGGAATCAGGTTTGCTTCAGACAAAAGATATACACAACAATAATTAGAAAGAAAAAACTATAAAAATATCCCTAACTTCATTCACAATCAAGTAAGACAAAACTATAAGTATAATAAATAATAAATCTATCCAAAGCACACCACTACTTCAGCAAATTAATAAACAAATAAGTTAAAAAGCAAAAGACAAAAATAAAAAAATAACTAACCAGCAATGTTCAAAAACAGCTAAAATTATTATCAGCAAAAGTGAAATTGTAAATGTAGATGATGAACTAGGGTTTGGAATAAATGCAGTCAAATGGGTATTGGGTGTAGATGAAAATAAAAAGGAAGGAAAGGTGAGTCTATGAAATGCAGAAGGGGCAAGAGCTGCAATTAGCATGATAGCTTTGACAGTACATATGTTGTTGTATATGTGACTGATCATCAACAACACTTTGCTTTTGCTTTTTTTTTTCCTTTCACTTTTGCTTTTTTCTGTTTGAATATTGACAAATATGTTGTGTTTCCTTCCCTAATTAAACTATTTTTGTCTCCATCACTCTACTATTGCTTCTTTTACACCGCACTTAGCGGCATCGGTTTTTAGCGGTAGAAAATTAACGATATGCGAATATTTAAAATAGAACGTGAAAAGATTAAACTGTAATTGCAAAACAAATTTTTTTAACATGGTTTGACATTCACGAATTGTATGAGAGTATATGGTATGACAATTTTTTTTGCAAACCATGAATACTTTCCAAAGTTACCATGCAAACCACATTTTCTACTTTTCACATTCCACTTTTCCAATTCTTGACTTATTGACCATTTTTGTATTTTATGTAGTATAGATATTTAAAATAGAACGTGAAAAGATTAAAATGTAATTGCAAAACAAATTTTTTTAACATGGTTTGACATTCACGAATGGTATGAAAGTATATGGTATGACAATTTTTTTTTTCAAACCATGAATACTTTCCAAAGTTACCATGCAAACCACATTTTTCACTTTTCACATTTCACTTTTCCAATTCTTGACTTATTGACCATTTTTGTATTTTATGTAGTATAGATAATGATTTTTATAACTTAAAATTTAAAAGTTATAACTTATTTCTGTTTTACCCTTTTTCTATCATTTTATTTAGAGTAAATTACATGGATGGTCCGTGTGGTATGTCAAAAGTAACAACCTTCGTCCCTCGAAGTTTGAAGTTGCACTGCTAGTCCCTAAACTGGTAAACAAATAACACCACCGGTCCGTCACTTAACTAGTGTTAAGTGAGTTTCGTTATAATTTACACTTTAGCCCTTTTGGGTTAAAGACCGTTGCATCATCTATCCTCTATAATAACGGATGTTTATAATTTAAACTTTGGGTACGTTTTTATACGTTCTCATAAGTTTTTATCCGATTTCGTCCGTTTTTTTACGTTTTTGTCCGTTTTCATACGTTTTTATTTGTTTTCAAACGTTTTCATACGTTTTTATCCGTTTTTATACGCTTTTATCCGTGTTGGTCCGTTTTTATACGTTTTCGTTCTTTTTCTTACGTTTTCATACGATTTCACACGTTTTTATCCGTTTTCATCCGTTTTTTAACGTTTTCGTCCGTTTTTTTACGTTTTTATCCGTATTCTTACGTTTTTATCCGTTTTCGTCCGTTTTTCTTAAATTTTCATTCGTTTTTATATGTTTTCAGTTCCGTTTTTATTATGTTTTCATATGTTTCTATCCGTTTTTATACGTTTTCGCCCGTTTTCTTATCGTCCATTTTTTACGTTTTCATCCATTTTATACATTTTTCTTATGTTTTCATACGTTTTTATCCGTCTTATTACGTTTTGAAAAGTTTTAATCCATCTTTATACGTTTTCATACGTTATTATACGTTTTCTTACGTTTTTATCCATTTTCGTCCGTTTTTCTTACGTTTCATACGTTTTTATCCGTTTTTATACGTTTTCCCACGTATTTATCTATTTTTACACATTTTCATTATACGTTTTCGCCCGTTTTCTTACATTTTCATACGTTTTAAAACGTAAGAAAAACTTATTAAAACGTAAGAAAAACATATAAAAATGTAAGAAAAACGGACGAAAATGTATAAAAACGTACCTAAAGTAGAAAAGGGATGAAAACGTATAAAAACGTACCTAAAGTAGAAAACGTAAGAAAAACGGACAAAAACGTATGAAAACGTATAAAAACGTATGAAACATAAGAAAAACGGACGAAAACGTAAGAAAACGTTTAAAAAACGTATGAAAATTGACAAAAACGTAAAAAAAAAATGGACGAAAACGTATGAAAATGTAAGAAAACGGGCGAAAACAGATAAAAACGTATGAAAACGTATAAAAACGTAGGAAAACGTAAGAAAAATAGACAAAAACCTATTAAATGAACGAAAACGGATAAAAATGTAAGGAAACGAATAAAAACGGATTAAAAGGTAAGAAAAACGGACGAAAACGGATAAAAAAAAGTACGAAAACGTTTAAAAACGTATAAAACGGACAAGAATGTAAAAAAACGGAAGAAAACGTAAAAAAAGGATAAAAACATATGAAAACGTAAGAAAAATGGATGAAAACGTATAAAACGGACCAACACGGATAAAAACGTATAAAAACGAATGAAAACGTAAGAAAAACGGATGAAACATATAGAAATGTAAGAACACGGATAAAAACGTATAAAACGGACAAAAACGTTAAAAATGGATAAAAGCGTGTGAAAACGTATAAAAACGGACCAACACGGATAAAAAACGTAAGAGAACGTATAAAACTGTATGAAAACGTAAGAAAAACGGACGAAAACGTATAAAAACGTATATAACGGACGAAGACGTAAACAACGGACGGCAATGTCAGAAAACGGATAAAAACGTGTGAAAACGTAAGAAAAACGGACGAAATCGGATAAAAACTTATGAAAACGTATAAAAGCGTACCTAAAGTAGAAAAACTTTAAATGATAAACATCCTTTATTATAAAGGATAGACTATGTTAATACAAATATCGTCATTAAACGTTATTTATATTTTTGATCTTTGCCTAAGTTTTGTTAACGACAAAAGTAAATTTAATTTATAAAAGCTTAAAGCTTGTCAAGTTTATTAGATATTAAAACAAGCTTTCTTAAACAATATATTCATCATTCAAGCATTTACATTTATGATTAGTAACATCTTGATATGACTCTAATCATTATGTATGATAATAGTTTGTAGAATGTGTTAGGTTCTTAAAACCAAACACTACTTAAGCATTTGCATATTTCTATTAATAGTAATACAACATTTGACATCATGTATTACATCATGGAGATCATTGGAAGATTCCATTAGATATTTTGTGAAGATTTGTACTCTTCATATCTTGCACAATCTTACTTAGATAGAGTTGACTTTAGACCAGATTTGATATCTTGATGCCGATGGCGGTACCATTTTGGTACACGGGCGAACCCTTTTAGGGGTCCGCGGTCCGTGGACGCCTCGTCCAATTTGGCTATAAATAGCAATGCCAAGCCAAGTAGTTTCTCATCCCTTTCTAACAAACTCTCATACATATCTCTCTCTAACCCTTCTAACTCAGTTTCATATCATATTAGTGATCTCTTTTGTAGCAAAGAAGATCAAGTCATATTCAAGCTTCAACGAGAAGTTGGAAGTCTTGTTTGTTTAGTGTTGTATGATCTAGTGTTGATTCATACTTCATTGTTGTATCAAACCATCATAATCTTGTGAGTGTGAGTGGTTAGTATTTTAGTCCTCAAAATACATTGTGTGTGGGAGTAGTTGTACCCTTGGAAAGAACTCGACATCTAGCTTAGTGTCGGAAATAGTGTAATGTAAAGGTTTTCTCCGGTGAAAGGAGCTTGTTGACTAGTGAAGTTAAACTCTCGAGTGTGAGACTCGGGAGTGGAGTAGGGCAAGGAAAAAGAGTCCTTGTAGGCCGAACCACTATAAACAACTTGTTGTGGTTTGATCATTTCTTTCCTTATTTACTCATTACATATTGCTTGCATATTTCATTAACATACTCAAGATCAATATCAATTGATCTTTCAATAAGTTTCAAAACAAAGTTTTTAATCGGTAAACTATTCAACCCCCTTCTAGTTTTCTACAATTGGTACCAGAGCCTCGTTGCTCAATAATTTCTAAAATAACTTGTATTTTATAAACTTGAAACGATCCATGGATTCTCAAAACTTTAAAGAAGGGCAATCTATGCAAAGACCACCACTCTTTGAAACCAATGGATTTATCTATTGGAAAAACCGCTTTGAAACATATGTAAAATCAAAAGATATAGATCTTTGGTTTATTATTGTTAAAGGAGATTTTAGTTCTACAACAAAGGATATTTCCGTTGATGAACAAAAGAAATTAGTTGCTAAAAATAATGAAGCTAAAATGATGCTTTATAATGCTTTACCTAGAAAAGAATATGAAAGAATTTTTATGTGTGAAACCGCTAAAGATATTTGGGAATCTTTAATTGTTACACATCAAGGTAATTCACAAGTCAAGGATAACAAAATTGATCTTCTTGTTCAACAATATGAACAATTTGTTATCCCTCAAGATGAAACCATTGATTGTGGCTTTGCTCGCTTTAACACTATCATTACATCACTTAAAGCACTTGATGAATCTTTTCGTAGTAAGAACTTTGTCATGAAATTTCTTAGAGCACTCCATCCCAAATGGAGAGCTAAAGTGACCGCTATTGAAGAATCAAAAGATCTCTCAATAATGTCACTAGACGAGCTAATTGGCAACCTCAAAGTTCACGAAATGGTAATGGAGAAAGATTCTGAGATCATCAAAGGAAGAAAGGAGAAGATCAAATCCGTTGCTCTTAAGGCAAAGGCGGAATCAAGCGATGATGGTGAATCTTGTTACGATAGTGAAGATGAGGAGTATGCTATGGCCGTTAGAGATTTCAAGAAGTTCTTTAGAAGAAGAGGAAAGTTTGTAAGACAACCTCGAGAAGAAAAGAAGCCATTCCAAAAAGATCGGGATGATAAGAAGATTAAAGGTGAAAGAAAGTGTTTTAGATGTGGTGATGCAAGTCATCTCATAGGAGAATGTCCCAAGCCACCTAAAAACAAAACTCAACGAGCTTTTGTAAGTGGTGCTTGGAGTGATAGTGAAGACGATGAGGAAACAAGCAAGGAAGAGATCGCTCTAATGGCACATGAGTCAAATGAGGTACTTTCCGACTCTTCTTATTCCTCTATAGATGATGACACCTTGCAAAAACAATATAATCAATTGTGTGAGCTAAGTCTAAAAATCATAACTAAAAATAAATTTCTAAAAACCAAAAAGGAGTTTTTGGAAAATGAGGAATATGAGTTAAAAGAAAAAGCAAAACGACTAGAAAAGGAAAAGCAAATGACGATGATTGTAAATCATGTCAAGAGCTTAATCTTGAAATAGAAAAACTAAAGCTCACACAAGAAGTTTTAATAGAAAATAATTCTAAGTTTAAAAGGTTTAACAAAAACATCGCTCTTGCCGATGAAATAGTTAAAATTCATAAAACACCATGAGACATGAATGGGCTAGGTTTTAATGAAGTATTAATTCCAAAGAGTCAAAACAAAACGGCCAAAAAGACGAACATTCATCAAAACTGAAGATAAAGACGGACCGACGGAACCAAAATAAGGGTTCCGTCCGTTATGCAAAATGGTATCGCTGGTACTTCAAAGAAAGTAATGTTCGCATACGGACCGCATCAATTTGTTAAAATAACAAAGAAAACCAATGATAATGTTAAACTAAAACCAGCCATTATATCTGGAGTAGGACTTGTTAAAATGAATTTAGATCAAAAACTACTCAACAACGATATAAAACTTCTTTGCCAAACGCCCTTTCCTAAGAGCAACCACAACGTTCAACCTAACTACCAACACAACGGTTGGAATCAAAACTTTCCTAGACCATATCAAACTCCAGATTACATGCCATGGAACCCTTACCCATCATTTCCATACATGAATCAAATAAATGGTATGTTTAACCCAAACGGACCCATGAGATATTGGGGACCAAATGTTTGAGTTATTTGCTTCTTAGGTATGCTTGAAAGTTGGATTGGAACCCGATGAATGGATAAAAGATAGTGGATGCTCACGACACATGACGGGCAACAAAGTCTCTTCTCATCATACCAAGAGTATGACGGAGGTAATGTCACTTTCGGTAGCAATCTCAAAAGCAAAATCATTGGCAAAGGTACGATTGCTCATAACTCTCTAACTATTGAAAATGTTGCTCATGTGGATAGGTTAGGATTTAATCTACTTAGTATTAGCCAACTATGTGATAAAAAGTATAAAGTACTATTTGATGAAAATGGTAGTAAAATACTAAAAGATGGTATCACTATAGCTAAAGGAGTTAGGAAAAATAACATATACGCCATGAAAATAGATAAAACATATAATGACAAACTTTGCCTAACAACATTAGACGATAGCTCATCTCTTTGGCATAGACGCTTAGGTCACGCTAATATGAGACTTATACAAAACCTATCTTCAAAAGAGTTTGTTAGGAATTTACCAAAACTTAAATATGACCAACACTTTTGACGCTTGCAAAATTGGTAAACAAACACATAGTAGTCACAAATCTAAAAATATGGTATCCACATCTAAGTGTCTAGAATTATTACATATGGACTTGTTTGGACCATCCGCTATAAGAAGCTATGGAGGCAACTTATACACTTTGGTCATAGTAGATGATTACTCAAGGTTTACTTGGACATTATTTTTGAAAACCAAAAATGAAGCTTTTGATAAATTTGAAATACTTAGCAAGAAAATTCAAAATCTTCTAGGTGTCAAAATTGTGTCGATCCGAACGGATCATGGTCGTGAATTTGACAACGAAACTCAATTTGGAAACTTTTGTGATACAAATGGTATAACACATAACTTTTCGGCTCCACGAACACCTCAATCAAATGGAGTAGTAGAACGTAAAAATAGAACAATTCAAGAAATGAGTAGAACAATGCTTAATGAACAAAACATTCCTCAAAAGTTTTGGTGTAACGCCGTTGACACTTCTACATATATTTTAAATAGAGTCCTAATACGCCCTTTCCTAAACAAAACACCATATGAACTTTATAAAGGTAAAAAGCCAACATTAGGATATTTTAAAGTCTTTGGTTGTAAATGCTTTATTCTTAATACTAAGGATTATCTCACCAAGTTTGACCCAAAGTCTTATGAAGGTGTATTTCTTGGTTACTCTCAAACTAGTAAAGCTTACATTGTCCTAAATAAAGAAACAATGATAGTCGAGGAATCGTTGAACATAACATTTGACAAAAGTCCACCTCCCTCTAAAACATCACCTTTGGTAGATGATGACTTAGTTGAAAGTCAAATAATTGAAAGTCAAATTAATAATAACAAGGAGGATGAACCATTAAATAAGGAAATTATCAATATAAAAGAATCTAAAAGTCATCCATTAGAAAAGGTCATAGGAAAACTTAATCAAAGAACCTTAAGATCACAAGCTCAAAATCAAAGTAATCATTTTTGTTTTGTATCCACCATTGAACCCAAAACCATAAATGAAGCAATAAAAGATGAATCATGGGTAATTGCCATGCAAGAAGAATTAAACCAATTCGTTAGAAATGATGTTTGGAAACTAGTTCCAAAACCCAAAGATCAAACTATAATTGGAACAAAATGGGTCTTTCAAAACAAAATGGACGAAAATGGTGTAGTATCTAGAAACAAAGCTAGGCTTGTTGCACAAGGTTATAATCAACAAGAAGGAATTGACTATGATGAAACTTATGCACCGGTAGCTAGACTTGAATCTATTAGAATATTACTTGCTTATGCATGTGCTTATGATTTTAAATTATTTCAAATGGATGTTAAAAGTGCTTTCCTTAATGGGTTTATTAACGAAGAAGTGTATGTTGCTCAACCTCCCGGTTTTACCGACTTTGAGAAACCACATCATGTCTTCAAACTCAAGAAAGCATTATACGGCCTTAAACAAGCACCTAAAGCTTGGTACGACCGCCTTAAGACTTTTCTTATTGATAACAAATATACTATGGGATTAGTAGATAATACTCCTTTTACTAAGAAAAAGGAATCACAAATTATTATTGTTCAAATATACGTTGATGACATTATATTCGGATCAACTTGTCAAGAACTATGTAATGATTTCTCTAAAATCATGCATGACGAGTTTGAAATGAGTATGATGGGTGAGTTAAACTTCTTTCTAGGACTTCAAATTAAACAACTAGAAGATGGTATTTTCTTTAATCAATCTAAATATATAAAAGACATGCTTAAGAAATTTGGTCTTGAAGATTCCAAACCAACTAAAACACCCATGTCCTCGGACACTAAACTCATCAAGGACGAAGAAGGTGAATCCGTAGATAACACTAAATATAGAGGAATGATTGGTAGCCTACTCTATCTTACGGCTAGTAGACCCGACATTATGTTTAGTGTTTGTCTATGTGCTCGCTTTCAAGAAAACCCAAAGGCATCACACTTAGAAGCATTAAAAAGGATTTTTAGATATATTAAGGGAACAACGTGCTTAGGATTATGGTATCCCAAAGGAACGGGTATAGAAACCATAGTGTATGCCGACTCGGATCATGCCGGTGATTATGTCGATAGAAAAAGTACAAGTGGTATTTGCACTTTTGTTGGACATTGTCTCACCTCATGGTTTGCAAAGAAGCAAACGGCATTAGCCATCTCTACTATCGTTTAATACGCCTCAGGAAAAGCATGTCAACAAGCTCTTTGGATGAAGCAAGCTCGTGAGACTACGGAATTCATCTCAACGACATTGTGATACTTTGCGACAACAAAGGAGCCATCGATCTCAGCAAGAATCCCGCTCAACATGCTCGCATACAAAGCACATTGAAATCCGTCATCACTTTCTTCGCGACAATGTTCAAAAAGGAAACATTTCAATCGAGAAAGTATCCTCCTAAGACAACATTGCCGACATCTTTACTAAACCTCTTAAACGAGAACCTTTTAATCTTCTTAGACTTGGTTTAGGGTTAATGGAACCAAGCATGTAGGATAAACATAGCCTAAAACATTAGAATAGTCAAACCAAAAGAATTTTGTCTTGTTTCGCATCAGAGCCACGGCACCAAACGACAACACGGACGGAACCAAAATTTGGTGCCGTCGTCCGTGGTGTCTACGTAAAAAAACGCTTTATACATAACATCTTCTTCCTCACAACTCACTTTACCAAAACGTGCAAAACTTAAACCAAGCTCATTATTGTCATCTTCCCACTCACTAATCAATGAAGATAACATCATTGTAAGTATCCTAACTACATTTCATCTCTTAATTCCGAGTCTAGGATTCTTATTTATGCACAAAACTATCACAAATCATTACATGGGGTTTTATGTATGCTTCTATACCAAATATGAATTCAATTGGCAAATTGCATAACTAGTCATTCAAATTAGGTACTACATTATCATATTGCATAAACAAAATCATGTTTCCCACTAATTGATAGATAATAAATATAAGGCCTTATTCAAACAACCAAACACCCCATGTCAAAAGTTTTGAAAAGCTTCTCACTTATAGGAAAACATTCTTTCATTGCTAATACAAATAGAAACGTTAGAATTTTCATCACTTGCATGCTCTTGAATACTAAAGGTATTGCATAACTAATATGCACTTCCGGGTATATTCAAATATAGCCACATTGAATTAGGAGCATTTGGGTTATCTCATGGTATTTGCCAAACACTCCACTAAAACCATTTTGTGCATAAAATGAGTCGAGATAACCGCAACTCCAAATTGTTTTCATATAGGCACACACTAGAATCAAAAACGTTAAAATTTATCTTAATTTTTTTAACATGTTAACTCTTGTCCTTAGGAATAACCATGGTAGCCGCAAGATTCTATGATCACAAAGACACTCTTAACTACATTCCCAAACACCACAAAACCAAAGGACTCACCAAGGAACAAATAGAAATATTTAGGGGTCTAGAATCAAGGTATTTCCACGAGGGAAGAACCATTCACTCATCCTTCCTTGAGCATACCAATCTTCGTGAAGAACTAGCCGCCATTCAATTCGATTGTCTTCTTGACATTGATGAACCAATTTGTCCTAGGTTCGTGTTAGAATTCTATGCTAGTGTGACCGGTTTTAGTGATGAAGATGATAATGAGTTTTGTCTTAGCTTTAGAATCAACCAAAATGACTACACCATCACTTTAAGTGAATTTGCTAGAGTACTAGGAATTCCCAACCGAGGAACTTGTGTCTACACGGATAAGTGGTCACTCACCGCCCTTGATGCAATCAATGACCGCTCTCTTCCCTACATAACCCGCTTAGCCGATAAGGATGTCATCCGTGAACACCTTTTTAACCCAAAAACGGATACAACCCGAGTAACCCGAAAGGGAAAAGAGGTAGACCGAGATCCATATGGAATGGAGCTCAATGAACTTAAGCACAAATTTAAGAAATGGGAGGAGTTACTTAGAGCAAACGTCATTAGCACCATAGGAATAGGGATCACATAAACGCTTGTCTTTGTCACATGCTTTACAACTTGTCCACCCGACAACCATTCAACTTAGCCTACTACATAGCTAGGAGAATGATTGATATTCCAACTCAAGGATCCGTTGCTCTTCCATACGGGATGCTTCTCACCCGTCTCTATAGAAACTTCGCTCCAATTCCACCAACCCCAAAAGGGATGCACCTTCACTATGAACTCATCCCTCACATCTTTGTACCTTTAAGTGATGCTCGAGTTGCTAAGACTAAAGGCAAGAGAGCTAAACCTCCAACTCCTTCATCATCATCATCAAATAGCTCCGAGGATGGTCTTCCAAGCTCTCATCTTCCACCTCATGAGTATTACGCATCTCTTCCCGAGATTGAGAATGAATCATCAGAATTCAAGCAAACTAAGGGAATGTTCAAGTGCCTTGGTAGGATGATGAACAAGATTTACAAGAAATTGAACAAATAAGGGTACTTTAAGGAGTGTTTGGAACAATGCTTTATCATTAATGTTTGATACTATTTAGTTGTTTTATTATGTAGGATGATAATATAACTTAAAACAATGGTGTATGCTAACAAACTCATGGGGGATAGCACAAGTATGCTATCAAATTTTACCCATTTTCACTATATTGTGAAAATCAATAAGCCTTGCTCTTAATCTATGCTCCACTATGTTTACATATGTGTTATTTACTTTTCCTAACTAGAAATGTTTAGTATAACAGCTTTTGAGAAAAATTTCGTGTTTCGAAAATTTCGTGTTTTAAGAAACATTCTGTCCAAATTTCAAGACTCCACGGATCGACGGCACCATTATCTTGGTACCGTCCTTTATGTAATTTGGTACCGCCATATCTGACAGGACCGACGGCACCCTTTTTGGGTTCCGTGTATGATTTTGGTGCCGTGGATCCTCCGTAATTTTCAATTTCGACTCTTTCGTGATTCCAAATTATCTTCCATCACTTAAAAATCAACCTTAACTAGTTTATACTGTTATTAGAACTAGTATTATTCACTAAGGGATGTAAGAAATCCATTTCCCACCAAAATTCAAAAATTTGAAAAATCCACCCAAGGAGCCCTTTGGCATAAAGGAAGGAACCAAATTTTGGTACCTTCAAATCCGTGGGTAATCTGAATATTAGGAAATTCCACTCACTAGAACACATTAATTGCATATCTTTTCTTCTTCACTCCATCTTCTTTGTATGGATTGACTTGGGTGATATGACTAGCATTCAACCCACTTCCAAATCATTAGGAACCTCATCTCTTCAATGGTTCAACATCAAATCAAACCTTTTCTCAACAATTTCTTACCTCTATAAATTGAAAGGCTTTACCATGATCATCCTCACACCTTCTTCATTCTCATTACTATCTAGCAAATCAAAACCCAAGTTAAAAATGACTAAATCATCACCAAAACCTTGCAAGAAAACCGCTAGAATGAGCGTAAGGCCTTGTTGTTTTGTCAATCTTAGCTCATCATCCGAATCTTCACCACTCACAATCTCATCTCCCATTAGAGATGATACACACCTTACCTTAGCTACACCTACTTCATCACACATTGTGATCACCACTCCACAACCAATAAAAACACCTACTTCACCTCCACCCGCACCCATCCAAACATCCAAAACACCCTCACCACCTTCACCAAGGTCTCCCACTCTCACTCCCATGGAGTTATTTTCAACTCCACCAACATCACCAAATCCTTTCCTAGAGGACTTGGAAGACTTGCCTCCTAGGCCAAGTCATCCACCACCATTGCCATCCTTTGGCACCATTGAGCGAATCGCTCATGAATCACCTCGGTCATCCATTGACCCAAACGCCCCATTAGGGCCAAGACCTCTCCTTTTCCACCCCATTCACAAGGACATTCATGGTCCTTTATACGGGGATCATCCACTTCCATCATCAATGTTCCCTCATATTGAGGACATTCCGGAGAGCATGTGGGATGACAATCCCACTAGAGAGGAGATTCAAGCCGAACTCCACAACCTCCACCAATTCAAAGGCATGGTGGATTCTCACTTAAGTGAGACAATGCAAATGCAAAGTGCTTTGCTTGCATCCATCATGACCACTCCAAACATCCCCAACACCACCAACACATCCACCATTCCACCACCACAACCTCCACAAACTTTCTACCCTCCAAGGCATGGTTGCTCTACTTGTGAGCAAACGGGTCAAACCGTGGATCGGACCCGGATTATGGTCCATGACTTCCACGAAGAAATGAGGTTCATCCTCAACCACATTCTTGAGCGCCTCAACGCTCTTTCCCATCCACCATCACTTTAGGATGGTTTTAAAATAGGCTTTCTTTTATTTGCTCTTTTAGGATAATTTTCATTTTCTTGTACTAGAAACACATCATTGTGTTCTCTTTTCATGATCTTTACTCATGAAAAATTTTAACTAATGAATGTTGTTTCTTATATTGTTGGTGTCATTACATAGTGTTTGGAAATACTTGTGAATGATCATTATTACTAACAATTTTTTGCTTTATTTTCACAATCCATGTATCTTCCCACAAAAGCACCCAATTTAGGGGGAGCTTTGAACATGGGGGAGATAATAGCTCGGCTCATTACATTCAAGATAGCCTCTTCTTTTGTTGAGACAAAAAGGGGAGAAAATATAGAACTTGAAATTATTTATATTTGACTTTTCAAAAGTCAAACTGCATACTTTGACTTTCTGAAAAAGTCAACATCATGCATCAACTAGTGAATTCTTTGACTTTCATTAAAAGTCAAATTTCATACACTTGCATTATCATTTTCTTTTCAAGCTCTAAAACTAATATTTTTATAACTCTTGTACAAACTTTGTATCTTTTATAAAATAAAATTTATATTTTGTCCTCAACAAAAAGGGGGAGATTGTTAATACAAATATCGCCATTAAACGTTATTTATATTTTTGATCTTTGCCTAAGTTTTGTTAACGACAAAAGTAAATTTAATTTATAAAAGCTTAAAGCTTGTCAAGTTTATTAGATATTAAAACAAGCTTTCTTAAACAATATATTCATCATTCAAGCATTTACATTTATGATTAGTAACATCTTGATATGACTCTAATCATTATGTATGATAATAGTTTGTAGAATGTGTTAGGTTCTTAAAACCAAACACTACTTAAGCATTTGCATATTTCTATTAATAGTAATACAACATTTGACATCATGTATTACATCATGGAGATCATTGGAAGATTCCATTAGATATTTTGTGAAGATTTGTACTCTTCATATCTTGCACAATCTTACTTAGATAGAGTTGACTTTAGACAATATTTGATATCTTGACTGCCGATGGCGGTACCATTTTGGTACACGGCGGAACCCTTTTAGGGGTCCGCGGTCCGTGGACGCTCCTGTCCAATTTGGCTATAAATAGCAATGCCAAGCCAAGTAGTTTCTCATCCCTTTCTAACAAACTCTCATACATATCTCTCTCTAACCCTTCTAACTCAGTTTCATATCATATTAGTGATCTCTTTTGTAGCAAAGAAGATCAAGTCATATTCAAGCTTCAACGAGAAGTTGGAAGTCTTGTTTGTTTAGTGTTGTATGATCTAGTGTTGATTCATACTTCATTGTTGTATCAAACCATCATAATCTTGTGAGTGTGAGTGGTTAGTATTTTAGTCCTCAAAATACATTGTGTGTGGGAGTAGTTGTACCCTTGGAAAGAACTCGACATCTAGCTTAGTGTCGGAAATAGTGTAAGTGTAAAGGTTTTCTCCGCCGGTGAAAGGAGCTTGTTGACTAGTGAAGTTAAACTCTCGAGTGTGAGACTCGGGGAGTGGAGTAGGGCAAGGAAAAAGAGTCCTTGTAGGCCGAACCACTATAAACAACTTGTTGTGGTTTGATCATTTCTTTCCTTATTTACTCATTACATATTGCTTGCATATTTCATTAACATACTCAAGATCAATATCAATTGATATTTCAATAAGTTTCAAAACAAAGTTTTTAATCGGTAAACTATTCAACCCCCCTTCTAGTTTTCTACAGACTATGCAACGGTTTTTATCCCAAAAGGGCTAAAGTGTAAATTATAACACAACTCACTTAACACTAGTTAAGTGATGGACCAGCGATGTTATTTGTTTACCAATTTAGGGACTACCAGTGCAACTTCAAATTTCGAGGGACGAAGGTTGTTACTTTTGACATACCACATGTAAATTAAAAGGTTTGATGTTTAGTGGGTTTAGGTTGTTTTTGGGTGCTTAGTGGGCTAAGTGATTAGCTTTAGTTTTAGGCCCCGTACGTAGCTTTTTTTTGTTTGCCTTTGTTTTAGGCCCCGTGTGTTTCCCCCATTGGTTTACATGCTTTATCTTGCCCCTTGCGTTTTTGGTTTTTGCTTTGCCTCCGCCTTAGGCCCCGCGCGTTGCTTCGCTCTGCTATGTGTTGCTTTGCTTTGCCCTTGCTTTGATATGTCCGCGTGTTTTGCCTACTTTTTTGCCTGCTTGTTGTATGTTGTCTTCTGCCTTTCTGCTCTCTCTGCTTTTTTCTCTCATCCGCACACCTGCACTAGCCGGAGGTCTCGTTGGAAGCAGTCTCCCTACTCCCGGGTTTATCCTGGGTTAACGGTGGGATCTGTTTACATTCTACCTCCCCCATATCATGCCCCAGTGGGATTGGGTTTGTTGTTGTTGTTGTTGGATAATAATGGTGATTATTTGTCAAAGTGTATAAATGTTAGAGGTAGCGAGGATTGTATCATTTTTTTTATCATTTTATTTTATCATGTAAATTAAAAAGTTTGGATAATAATGGTGATTATTTGTCAAAGTGTATAAATGCTAGAGGTAACGATAAGGGTCTTATTAACGTTATTTCAGTATTACATTATCTCACTTAAACACACAAAAAACTCACTGGCACACCCACAAAACTTTAGTTTCTATCGGTGGTTTACACCATCGGTTGGGGAAAAAATAGGTCCTTTACACGTAACCTTCAACCCACATAATGCTATTTCATACGCGAACAACGGATAATAAGTCTTCATAAGCATGGTGAAGGGCATCACTACATTGGGTTTGAGTACGACAACAAGAAATGAAGATGGAGTAACTTGATATTGAGATAAGTATGTTACAACGCCCTCATTTAACCTGGGAAATAAAAGATGTACACCTTCTAAACTTTGTTTCTGCTAATCTTCTTAATCGTATAGTTGTATGGTAATTTTACATAAAAAAAAATGTTCACGAGACAAATGACAAAAGTAAATGATAAGGTGACGAAAGAGAATAAGTTTATGGCACACCTCTTAACCATGTTAACAAAGAATGAATCACAAATTAAAGCAACTGTCATGACTAATTGGTATGTCTATTGTATGCCTAAATCTACTTGTCATTAATCTGTTGGTGATAGTATAGAGACCCACTTTTTCACAAACTAAGAAACCAATGTCGCATACATTTAGGCACAAATTAGTCACACATTTAGGCATCGCAATCTTTTTCTTTAAAAGTATATAACGTTACGATAAAAACAAAAAAAAGTTGTTTAGGATCAATCAATTTAATAGAGCTTGCTTTGTTCCGATGATTCTTCGTTGCTTTTATTCTTAATATCAATTTTACCTCAAATGTGCGCAACTTAGCTAAAGTATCACCTTGGTCATTTCTGACATTTTTTCTGACCATCCCAAATATGTATCTAACGAGGAACTAGGTTGTTGCACGTAGCGGCGAAGCTAATTTAAGTATGATATTTGTTCTAAATTATCTTCAGTTTCTTTGATGAGGGATTGGGTGTCTGCGTGTTGTAGTGAAGCTAATTTGTTTCAGTTGTTACGTTTGGTTTCAGTTTTAGGTCTTTATGAGTTTGGCTAAATTATATGCAAAAGGTTGTTCGTTGAATGCCTCATGTAAAATCCTTATATATAGAGAGAGAGTGAGAGAGAAAGAGAGATAGAGAAAGATACACTCCGTATATATGAACAACATTCCATGAAATATATTAAAGCAACTAAAATAATTAAAAACAACAATCCTATGATTTTGGTAGTTCCATTTGTTCTTCCTATTTAGGATACAAAAGGTCAGTAGCAGATAAATAAAACTTTCAAGCGGCATTAATTGTCAACCCATCTTCAATATTTTATTCCCGCGTTAAGTTGTACCACGTGTCCAAATATTATTGCGTTAATTGTTGCTAGAATGTACTCAAATACTTTGATTCACAATTGCAACACTTACGAAGCGTTTACGAATCTGGGTGTGTCAAAATATGAAGAAAAACTACACGAAAACAAAATATAATGTCAGCAAGATAAAGATAATTTGTAAGACTATTCTTTGTTTACTTGTAGTCGCTCTGCATCTCCCCATACTTTCACGTTTGTAAACATGTGAAATAAGAGGATTTATCTGCGATGGCTAATAACCTGCGAAGTTTCCCTGCCAAGGTGTGGGAAAAAGTTCATCACAACAAAAGTGACGTGTTGATGGATACCATGGGAATTCTTAACCTTTAAGGCTCAATTTCTCAGCTGCTATAATGGCTTATCTTTTTTTTCTAGAACCTCTAAGTCACTTTATAGTACTGATGATAGAGGCTCAAATATGTAGGAATGTGTCAGTACAAAAAGAAAATAAACGACATGGCTGCATTAATATGAATGGCCATATAAGATACGGTTATTGTCAAACTTTGACCAACTTCAGAGACACACATTACAGATTTATCACAATGCCTACTCAATTAAGAATGTCTGAACATGAAGGTTTTGTATGACGCCTGTAATGAGAAGTTGGTCACAAAGAAACTTAGGTCAAGACTTCTGTGGAAAACTAGAAGGGGGGTTGAATAGTTTACCGATTAAAAACTTTGTTTTGAAACTTATTGAAAGATCAATTGATATTGATCTTAGATATGTTAGTAAATGATAATCAATATGCAAACAATATATAAATAGTAGATAAGGAAAGAAACAATCAAACCACGACAAGTTGTTTATAGTGGTTCGGTCTACAAGGACTATTTTTCCTTGCCCTACTCTACTCCCCGAGTCTCACACTCGAGAGTTTTAACATCACTAGTCAACAAGCTCCTTTCACCGGTGGAGAAACCTTTACACTTCGCTTACACACTATTTCCGACACTAAGCTAGATGTCGAGTTCTTTTCAAGGGTACAACCACTCTCACACACAATGTATTTTAAGGACTAAAATACTAACCACTCACACTCACAAGATTATGATTGTTTGGTACAACAGAGATGTATGAATCAACACTAGATCATACAACAACAACCAAATAAGACTTCCAACAACTTGTTGAAGCTTGAATATGCCTTGATCTTCTTTGCTACAAAAGAGATCACTAATATGATATGAACCTGGGTTAGAAATATTAGAGAGAAGGAATATATGTGAATATGATAGAAAGGGATGAAAAAAAACTTGGTTTGGCTTTGCAATTTATTGCCAAAATGCTCAGCAGGCACCACGGACCACAGATCCCTCAAAAGGGTTCCGTCAGTGTTAAGTTTTTGTCGGTCCTGACAAGATCACCAAAATCTTACCAAAGTCAACCATATCTATCCAAGATTGTGTAAGATATGTAGAGTCTAAATCTACACAAAGTATCTAGTGGAATCTTCTAAGGATTTCAATGATGCACTACATGATGTCATGTGTTTGTTTTCTATTTTTATAAATATGTTAAAATGTAAATACATATGTAATGTTTTGTTTTAAGAAACTAAAACATTCTTGATCTAAAAATATTAACATACATTATAGTTTAGAGTCATATCAAAAATATGATTAATCAAAATATAAATGCTTGAGTGATGAATATATTATTTGAAAAGCTTGTTTTAATATCTATTAAACTTTGACAAGCTTTAAGCTTTATAAAAATTAAATTTACTTTTGTCGTTAACAAAACTTAGGTAAAGATCATAAAATATAAATAACGTTTAATGACGATATTTGTATTAATAATCTCCCCCTTTTTGTTGAGGACGAAACATAAATTTTATTTTTATAAAAGATGTAAAGATTGTACAAGAGTTATAAAAATATTAGTTTTAGAACTTGAAAGATAAAGATGATAATGCAAGTATGTCCAATTTAGACATGATGTTGACTTTTCAGAAAGTCAAAGTGTGCAGTTGACTTTTCATTAGAAAGTCAAAGTCTTCATTAGTTGAAGTATGATGTTGACTTTTCAGAAAGTCAAGTATGCAGTTGACTTTTTATAAAAGTCAAATTTAACCAAGTTCTATATATTTCTTCGGCTTAGGGAGATGGAGTAGTCGGTTTGATTGATCCTAAACCTAAGAGCCATTTCATCGTCCTCATCAGTGAAAGAGGTAACACTAGCATAGAATTCCAAAACAAACCTAGGACAAATGGGTTCATTGATGTCAAGGAGACAATCGAAGTTAATGGTGGCAAGCTCTTGACGGAGGTTAGTTCCGTCGACAAAGGAGGAGTGAATGGTCTTACCCTCATGGAAGTACCTTTGCTCTAGACTCTTAAAGATTTCGACTTGTTCTTTGGAGAGGCCCTTGGTTTTGTGGTGTTTAGGGATGTAGCTAAGAGTATCCTTGTGATCATAGAATTTTGCGGCTAGCATGGTTGTTCCTATGAGCAAGAGTTTACATGTTAAAAAATAAAAACAAACTTAGCGTTTTGGTTCTAGTGTGTGCCTATATGAAAACGATTTGGAGTTGCGGTTATCTCGACTCATTTTATGCATAAAATGGTTTTTAGTGGGGGTGTTTGGCAAAAGGCATGAGATAACCCAAACGCTCCTAATTCAATGTGGCTTCATTTGAATATACCCGGAAATGCATATTAGTTATGCATTACCTTTAGTATTCAAGAGCAATATGTGAGTGATGAAAATTTACGTTTCTATTTGTATTAACAATGAAAAATTGTTTTCCTACAAGTGAGAAGCTTTTTAAAAATTTTGACATAGGGTGTTTGCTTATTTAGAATAAGGCTTTATAGTCATTATCTTTTGATTAGTGGGAAACATGATTTGTTTATGCAATGTGACAATGTAGTACCTAATTTCAATGACTAGTTATGCAATTTGCCAATTGAATCCATATTTTGTACAAGAATATACATAATCCCCATGTAATGATTTTGTGCACAAATTATAATCCTAGACTAAGAATTAGGAGATGTAATGTAGTTAGGATACTTACAAAGATGTTATCTTCAGTGATTAATGGGTGAGAAAGTGTCAACAATGAGTTAGGTGTGATGTTGAAACGTTTTGGTAAAGTGGGTTGTAGGTGGTATTTTTGCTACTGTTGTCACCACGGACCAGACGGCACCAAAAAATTGGTTCCGTCTTTGTTGTCGTTTGGTGCCGTGGGAACAGGAGCAGAATTAAACTAATTTGTTTTGTTTTGTTTGTTCTAAGGTTTAGACTATGTTTTAACTACATGTTTGGTTCCATTAGCCCTAAACCAAGTCTAAGAAGATTAAATGGTTCTCGTTTGAGAAGCTTAGTTAGAATGTCGGCAATGTTGTCTTCGAAGGATACTTTCTCAATTGAGATGTTTCCGTTTTGAACATTGTCGCGAAGAAAGTGATGGCGGATTTCAATATGCTTCGTACGAGCATGTTGGACGGGATTTTTGCTGAGATCAATAGCTCCTTTGTTGTCCCAAAGTATAACGATATCGTTGAGATGAATTCCGTAATCCACGAGAGCTTGCTTCATCCAAAGAGCTTGTTGACATGCTTTTCCGGCTGAGACGTATTCGGCTTCAGTAGTTGAGATAGCTAGAGCCGTTTGTTTCTTTGCAAACCATGAGGTGAGACAATGTCCGACAAAAGTGCAAATACCACTTGTACTTTTTCTATCGACATAGTCACCGACATGGTCCGAGTCGGCATACACTATAGTTTTTACACCCGTTCCTTTGGGATACCATAATCCTAAACATGTCGTTCCCTTAATGTATCTAAAAATCCTTTTCAAGGCTTCTAAGTGTGATACATTGGGATTTTTTTGAAAGCGAGCGCATAGACAAACACTAAACATGATGTCGGGTCTACTAACCGTGAGATAGAGTAGGCTACCGATCATTCCTCTATATTTAGTGTTATCTACCGATTCACCTTCCTCATCCTTGGTAAGTTTAGTGTCCGAAGACATGGGTGTCTTAGTTGGTTTTGAGTCTTCAAGACCAAATTTATTAAGCATATCTTTTATGTATTTAGATTGGTTAAAGAATATGCCATCTTCTAGTTGTTTAATTTGAATTCCTAGAAAGAAGTTTAACTCACCCATCACACTCATCTCAAACTCATCGTGCATGATTTTAGAGAAATCATCATATAGCTCTTGACAAGTTGATCCGAATATGATGTCATCAACATATATTTGAACTATGATAATGTGTGATTCCTTTTTCTTGGTAAAAAGAGTATTATCTACTAATCCCATGGTATATTTGTTTTCAACAAGAAAAGTCTTAAGTCAATCGTACCAAGCTTTTGGTGCTTGCTTAAGACCGTATAATGCCTTCTTGAGTTTGAAGACATGATGTGGTTTCTCAAATTCGGTAAAACCGGGAGGTTGAGCAACGTATACTTCTTCGTTAATAAACCCATTAAGAAATGCACTCTTAACATCTATTTGAAATAATTTAAAATCATAAAAACATGCATATGCAAGTAAGATTCTAATAGACTCGAGCCTAGTTACCGGTGCATAAGTTTCATCATAATCAATCCCCTCTTGTTGATTATAACCTTGTGCGACAAGCCTAGCTTTGTTTCTAGATACTACACCATTTTCATCTATTTTATTTCGAAAAACCCATTTCGTTCCAATTATAGTTTGATCTTTAGGTTTTGGAACTAACTTCCAAACATCATTTCTAACAAATTGGTTTAACTTTTCTTGCATAGCAATTACCCAAGATTCATCTTTTATTGCTTCATTTATGTTTTTCGGCTCAATGGTATATACAAAGCAAAAATGATTACTTTGATTTTGGCCTTGTGATCTTAACGTTCTTTGATTTAGTTGTCCTATGACCTTTTCTAAAGGATGTGTGGAAAACTAGAAGGGGGGGGGGGGGGGGTGAATAGTTTTACCAATTTAAAACTTCCTTTTAAATATTTAGATCGACTTATGTCAATCTATTTGATTGTTTATGTTGGACGTTGATAGATAGATATATAAACGTGTAATGAAATATAAAGAGTAAGAAGCACATCACCACGACACAAGTTATTTATAGTGGTTCGGCTACAAGGACACCTTCCTTGCCCTACTCCACTCCCCGAGTCACCTACTCGAGAGTTCGTAAGCACTACACCAACTCCTTGTGGCGGAGAAGCCTTCACAACGCCGCTTAACCTTTTTCCGGTACAAAGCTAAATACCGAGTTCTTTCACACCAAGGCGAACCACACCTAACACAACGTCGCCTACCCTTTATACGGTGCTAGGCTAACCACCGAGTTCTTTCACACCTTAGGAGAACTAATCCTATCACAACGTCGCCTACCCTTTATTAGGTACTAGGCTAAGCACCTAGTTCCATTACTATGGAGGAACTACTACCCTTCACGACACAACACCTAATCTCAAGGAGATCTACTCCTTGTTACAACACCATCAAGGATATCATCATCCTTGTAGATAAACAAATACATATATGTATAACGATGCACCTCATCGATTATACGACCTAGGCATTCTTCCCAAATGCAACTTCATTTGATTCTTTGGCATCCTTCACTAATGCCTTTGACACAACGCTTGGCACCCTTCACTAATGCCTTCGTCTTGACACCTTTAGCATCCTTCACTAATGCTTTGACACGGATGATGAGCACCTTTCACTAATGCTTTCGTCTTGACACTTTCGGCATTCTTCACTAATGCCTTCAACCCAACATCTATGGAGAAAGGAAGAACTATCAACAAGAGAACCTTAGTAGTCTTGATGATTACGAAGCATGGCAACTCATGGACTTGAGCTTGCACGTCTTCAAGAAGTGGTGATCTCTCCTTTAAGAGGAACCTAGAAGATCACACAAAAACAAAAGACAAACTGCATAGATCACTTAGATCTGAGGTTAGAGGGTTAGAATACTTTGGGGAAGTATGTGTGTAAAGTCATGCATAGAAAGGGAGAAATGGCTCTCTATTTATAGAGGAAATTCTCTTCTGTTCCCCGGGTCCCACGGATCCCTACCACAAGGGATCCAGCTAGCACAAAGCTAGGGATCCGTGGTCCGCTCTTCTTTGCCCATGGGTATTTTTGGTTATGGGTCATGGGTTATGGGTTGATCCATGGTTTTATTTCTAGATACAATGTATCTTAAGGATACAATGAACTTGGTTAAGTGGTATATATAAAACCATGGGTTATGGGTCAAAACCATTTGCTAGTATTTACCCATTTAGTATATATTTGTATTTACCCATTTTAGCATATACTTAGTTTTTACCCATTTTAGTAAACTTAGTTTAAGTATATATTTAACCCAATATGTAAACACTAGTTGTTGTACATATGTATCTAAATCATAAAATCACTTAAGCTTGTTTTAGTGTTTTATGTGAAAACGTAAGTGTGTTAGAAAACTATTAACTCAAACTATTTACGTACTCTATTTGTTTCGTTAAAATGATTTTACGTTTGTTATCGACAAAACATTAGAAGATCGTAAAATATAAATAAACGTTTTTACGGCTTATTTGTATTAACAATCTCCCCCTTTTTGTTGATGACAAAACATAAAATTATTTTAAGGAAAAATCTAAAATTCGTAAAAGTTTGAATTTGTAGTTTTTACTTTCTTCTCCCCCTTTTTGTCGAAACAAAAAGTGTTAAAAGAAACTAACACAATTTTTATAAGAAAAAATGTAAAAATGTAAAGAGAGCAAGGGACGGGAATGGTACTCGTCTTAAATCCCCCTTGACGAGTCCATCCCTTTGAAAGGGCGTCAAGGACATAACGTAAAATGAGCTAATTGTGTTTGCAATTAAGTTTGCAAATGGTTCGTCTAAGTGAGGAAAGCGTGCTCCCCCTTGAATATTGCAATGTTGCAATGGGGTGTCATGAAGTGTAATCCAAAGTTGGATTAAGTTGCAAATGATTTTGCAATGTTGTTTGACACAAAGCTCCCCTTAGCTTTATGGTGTCAATATCTTCATGTGTATTTTGAATAACTACAAAACAAAGGTTAGAAAACAAGAGTATAGTGCATAATTTCGTGCAAATAAGACTCAAGTTAGCAGAAATTTGTGCTTCTGTACCACGGATCCCACGGTTCCCTTCAAGGAGGGATCCGTCTAGTTATTTGGAAGGGATCCGGCTATCTGTTGACAGTATCTTCAGCAGTGAAGAAATGTCAAGCAATGTTATTTGAGAAAATGAGATATATGTACAATATATCAAGCACAACACAAAATAATCATAGCATATAAGTATTCATTCAATAAAACAAGAGATACACGACCAAATCTCTAAAACTAAGAGAATGAACTAGCCAAACAAGTGCTACTAATGCTAAATGAGTTACCCCAATTCAAGGTTCAACTAAAACTAAATGATGATCAAGGATGAGAAAGGTTTCCTAAACGTTCTAAGTTTGAGCTTTTGAATGTGATGCTCATTGTAGTTTAGGCTTATTAACCTCTTCGAAACGTTCGAGGAGGTGATAAAACATGAAACGTTGCTCTTCACGTAGTTCATGTATCAACCTTTCAACATGTTTACAATGATAGCAATCCTTGTCATGGTTTTGAGTTTCTTGAAGTGAAAGTTCAAGTGAAGTGGGTTGAGGATCTTCAAATGAAGGAGGATTTGGTGAAGGCTTATTAAGTGGTGGTTCTACAATGTTTGAGGGTAGAGGTAAAGAAGCATCAACTTCCATTTGGTCGAGTGGTTGCCTTTGATGTCTTCTCATAATCCAAAATGGACTATTGGGAGGAATGATAGAGTTTGCTTTTGGAGCAAGTGTTGATTCAACACTTTGATTTTCTTGCTCAATCTTTTCAAGTGAATTAGTTGGTAATGGTGAAAGATGAGATGGCCAAGAGGGTAAATCTTCTACATTGTGAGAGTGTGGAGATGATTGTGAGGTGGCTCTAGGCACTAATGATGTTGGTTGAGTTGTGGAGGGTATGTTTGGTATAGTAGAATTTGGTGATGAAATATTAGTGGGAACACTCTTCTTGGGGATTAGTTTGATTGGTTTCCTTGGTGTAGGGGAAATTCTAGCATTGGTGGACTTAACCGGAGATGATTCGGTTGAGGAAACTTCGTGTATGATTCTAGCAAGTTTCTTTGGTGGTTCTTGAGTGGATGAGTAAGCACTAGGATCTTTTCTCATGATGAGATGACTAAGAAGAATGGTTGCAATTGCTGATAATTATGTTTGTGTTTGATGACTAAAGTGTTCTTGGCAATATGGGTTATAAAGGGAAGAACTTTGCAATTGCATTTAAGACTTAATCCACTAATGTTCTTGGAAATGTGATGATTAACATGCACAAGGTTGAGATTTAGAGTTTCACTGATCTAGGAACTCATTTATGATGAGATGAAGTGTTTGAGTTAGGAAGATGAGTTGAAATGATTGTTTTAGCTATGTTTGACATAAACTGTCACCCGGATCCCACGGTTCCCTCCTTGAAGGGATCCAGCTAGGCTAATCCTAGGGATCCGGCTCTCAGCAGTTGTGACAGATTTGAAATGAGGTTTCTAGGAGCTAAAGCCTATCTCATTTTGAATGTTTCAGTTCTCCTAAGTGTTTAAGATGAAAGGGTACTTGAATGATTAAAGGTAATAAGTGTTATAGCAAATGATTGCTTTTTATGGAAGAGGGATGAGACAAGATGACTACCAATGGATGTCCAAGGATAACACTAAGAGTTATGAAGGTGTCAAGTCATAATAAATGATCCTAGTGATCAGATTTAAGCTTGAGGTGATATTAAGAAAAATTCTTAAAAATCACAAGAATTGAAAAACTAATTTTTGTCTTACTTTAAGATAGAAATGACTAGAAGCAATTTCCTAAAACTGTTTAACTTGTCCTCTTTAAGTGTTTTGAGAGATGAGAAATAGTTTGTGAGTAGTTGAAGCGGAAATATGGTGAGTTTAGATGTGTTGATAAAATTAGACTAAGATCTTAAGTAAGCCTTTAGTGAGTTTAAGCCTTTCTCATCCTTGAAGTGGACTTAGTTGGGTTCTAAAGTCACATGCTAAGTTAATGTGGTGTTATCTAGAAAGCTATTTTGATGTAATTAATGTTGTATTGCTGATCTGATGTCACGGATCCCACGGTTCCCTCAAAGGAGGGATCCGGCTAGGCTAATCCTAGGGATCCGGCATCTGCAGATCAGAACCAACACAGAAATGATGCGCAGTTTATGCACACTAGTAAATCCAAAGATAAACAATAGAAACAAGCATGTTTATCACAAAACACTAGTTAAAGAACCATGATGAAAAGATAATATCCAAGTTACCATAAAACGAAAGTGCTAAAAATGTTATCATCCAAACATTAGAAAGTAAGCATAATCCTATTGTCTCTTTCTTCAATCCTTTTTTTCCTTTTTGACGGCTTAGTGAGGTTGTATGCGAGGTTTTGAATCATGCCCTTCAATTGCTTAAATTCGGCGGTCTCGTTTGGAATGGTTGGAAGTTGTTTGTGGTATTCAAGGATTTCCAATTTGATGTTGGCTACGGGGTCGACATCTTCTTCATCTTCTTCTTCTTCACCGGCCGAGGAGTCCGAGAGAGCTTCCGGTTGCTCTCCATTGACCATGAACCGTTTAGAGGGTCGTTTGGTAAGAGGTACCATGACGTGATCGGAAAGGTAATGATCATCGTTGATAGGAGATGGTTGCAATGTACCAACATACTTACAAAGTCGTGTTAGAAGCATACCATACGGAAGTACCATGTTGGAAGCTTTGAATACCCCAGACATTCTCCTTACCATGTAATAGGCAAGATTAAATGGCCTTTGGTGGATAAGACAATAGATCATTTGCACAAGACATGCGTTTGGATGATCTTTGTTTCCAACTAGGCTAATGACATTTTCCCTAAGGATTTCTTCCCATTTTCTAAACATGGGATGCATTTCGAAAAGTTCCATTTGAAAGGGATTACAGTGAATGAGCTTCTTGTTTGGTCGAACGGGATTGGTCGACTCTTATTTTGAAAATAGTGTCTCGGATGGTTTCGGGTTCATCAATAGGAGTGTTATAGAGAGGCTTAGGATCAAGTGCAAGGTTTTGAGCGTTAATTGCCCAATCTTGAGAGTACATACAAATTCCTTCACAAGGAATGCGAAGAATTTGAGCAAAGGTGTTGAGAGGAAGAGTGAAGTTTTGTTTATTGATGATGAAAGCGATTGAAATGCTATCATCGACGTTTCGAATGATCCTAAAGCTTTTGTAAAATTCAAAAATGAAAACCGGACAAATTTGTTCATCTATGTCAAGGAGACAATCAAAGTTGATTGTCGAGAAAACTTGACGAATGTCGGTATCTTCAAGGAAACATTCCTTGACTACACGACCTTCGTGGATAAGTCGTTTTACAAGGATTTTGAAAATTTTATGGTCGGTTTTGGTCAATCTCTTTTTACGATAGTAATGAGTTAGGTAGTGGACGGTGTCATGATGATCTTGTTGAGTAGCTTTGGGCATGGTTGGTCCTAAAAATACAAATTTTCCAATTAGGTAAAATTAGTTGGGATGGGTTTATGGTTTTGATTTGTATTAACAATGTTGTGAACACAATGTGATTTTGTTAAAAGCCCCTTTTCATGATTAATTTAAAAAGCCCTAATTAAATTAATTGATTAAAAATTAAGAAACCATAAACCCTAGGATGAGGATGATGAAAATTAGAACAAGTTAATCTAATTACTTACAATGATGTTCTAAGAAGGAATACTTGAGGGTATGGAAGCCAATGAGGATGGATTCAGTAGCTTAGTCGTTTTAGTGTTATGTGAATAGAGGGAAAAAGATCAGTGGTGAATTTTTGAAAGCGTATAGCTGAGTTCTGTTCCACGCTTCCCCCGGATCCTTTGTATTTGGGATCCGGCTAGTACAACTAGAGGGATCCGGCTACTGTGCACAGAAAAGGAGTTGTTTGGTATTACTTTTGTTGTAGGCTTATAAATTAGCTTGCCCAAAAAAATGGAGGTATTAGATGAATATTGTTTTTGAATGATGATTTTTGATGAATTACATATCGAGGGTTCATATGTGATGACGGCGTTAGTTTGACGAAAAAATAATATCATTCCCTATGTTGAAAAAGACGAAAAGGTGACGAAAGAGACTTCTAATGATGTTAGTGATTAGTTAAGCAAAGAGAACTTATGACAATAAATGGAACTCATGTAACCTATCTAATGAAGAGTAAAACATACCTCTATGCTTCTTGATTTGGTATAATACCAAAAATACTTCATGAGCTTTTAAAGTAATCCTTTGTACTTGGTGTACGTAAGTTGTGATTACCTTTTAGATCCTTCCTTGAATGTTGACTTCATTATTCTTTGAATGAAGATTTTGAAGAGATTCTAGCATGAAGATTTCTTAAGAGCAAAAGTGATTAGAATCATCTATCAATGTCCAATAAAATGATTTAAAATAAAATATGACGAACAAAAAAATCCTTCTTTGTAGTTTTCAAACATACACGGATCGTATCAAGTCTTTAAAGTACAACATACTTTGAAAAACTTGGTAACGAAGCTCTGATGCCAATTGTGGAAAACTAGAATGGGGGTTGAATAGTTTTACCAATTTAAAACTTCCTTTTAAATATTTAGATCGACTTATGTCAATCTATTTGATTGTTTATGTTGGACGTTGATAGATAGATATATAAACGTGTAATGAAATATAAAGAGTAAGAAGCACATCACCACGACACAAGTTATTTATAGTGGTTCGGCTACAAGGACACCTTCCTTACCCTACTCCACTCCCCGAGTCACCTACTCGAGAGTTCGTAAGCACTACACCAACTCCTTATGGCGGAGAAGCCTTCACAACGTCGCTTAACCTTTTTCCGGTACAAAGCTAAATACCGAGTTCTTTCACACCAAGGCGAACCACACCTAACACAACGTCGCCTACCCTTTATACGGTGCTAGGCTAACCACCGAGTTCTTTCACACCTTAGGAGAACTAATCCTATCACAACGTCGCCTACCCTTTATTAGGTACTAGGCTAAGCACCTAGTTCCATTACTAAGGAGGAACTACTACCCTTCACGACACAACACCTAATCTCAAGGAGATCTACTCCTTGTTACAACACCATCAAGGATATCACCATCCTTGTAGATAAACAAATACATATATGTATAACAATGCACCTCATCGATTATACGACCTAGGCATTCTTCCCAAATGCAACTTGATTTGATTCTTTGGCATCCTTCACTAATGCCTTTGACACAACGCTTGGCACCCTTCACTAATGCCTTCGTCTTGACACCTTTAGCATCCTTCACTAATGCTTTGACACAGATGATGAGCACCTTTCACTAATGCTTTCATCTTGACACTTTCGGCATTCTTCACTAATGCCTTCAACCCAACATCTATGGAGAAAGGAAGAACTATCAACAAGAGAACCTTAGTAGTCTTGATGATTACGAAGCATGGCAACTCATGGACTTGAGCTTGCACGTCTTCAAGAAGTGGTGATCTCTCCTTTAAGAGGAACCTAGAAGATCACACAAAAACAAAAGACAAACTACATAGATCAATTAGATCTGAGGTTAGAGGGTTAGAATACTTTGGGGAAGTATGTGTGTAAAGTCATGCATAGAAAGGGAGAAATGGCTCTCTATTTATAGAGGAAATTCTCTTCTGTTCCCTGGATCCCACGGATCCCTACCACAAGGGATCCGACTAGCACAAAGCTAGGAATCCGTGGTCCGCTCCTCTTTGCCCATGGGTATTTTTGGTTATGGGTCATGGGTCATGGGTTATGGGTTGATCCATGGTTTTCTTTCTAGATACAATGTATCTTAAGGATACAATGAACTTGGTTAAGTGGTATATATAAAACCATGGGTTATGGGTCAAAACCATTTGCTAGTATTTACCCATTTAGTATATATTTGTATTTACCCATTTTAGCATATACTTAGTTTTTACCCATTTTAGTAAACTTAGTTTAAGTATATATTTAACACAATATGTATTTAACCCAATTTAACCCAATATGTAAACACTAGTTGTTGTACATATGTATCTAAATCATAAAATCACTTAAGCTTGTTTTAGTGTTTTATGTGAAAACGTAAGTGTGTTAGAAAACTATTAACTCAAACTATTTACGTACTCTATTTGTTTCGTTAAAATGATTTTACGTTTGTTATCGACAAAACATTAGAAGATCGTAAAATATAAATAAACGTTTTTACGGCTTATTTGTATTAACAGGATGACTTTTGGATTCTTTGATGTTTATAATTTCATTATTTAATATTATTTCTTGACTTTCTGCAAGTTGACTTTCAACTAAGTCATCATCTACCAAAGGTGATGTCTTAGAGGGAGGTGGACTTTCGTCGAATGTTATGTTCAACGATTCCTCGACTCTCATTGTTTCTTTGTTTAAGACAATGTAAGCTTTACTAGTTTGTGAGTAACCAAGAAATACACCTTCATAAGACTTTGGGTCAAACTTGGTGAGATAGTCTTTAGTATTAAGAATGAAATATTTACATCCAAACACTCTAAAATATCCTAAAGTTGGCTTTTTACCTTTATATAATTCATATGGTGTTTTGTTTAAGAAATGACGTATTAAGACTCTATTTAAAATATATGTAGAAGTGTCAACGGCGTTGCACCAAAACTTTTGAGGAATGTTTTGTTCATTAAGCATTGTTCTACTCATTTCTTGAATGGTTCTATTTTTACGTTCTACAACTCCATTTGATTGAGGTGTTTGAGGAGCCGAGAAGTTGTGTGTTATACCATTTGTATCACAAAAGTTTCCAAATTGTGTTTCATTGTCAAATTCACGACCATGATCCGTTCGGATCGACACAATGTTAACACCTAGTTGATTTTGAATTTTCTTGCTAAGAATTTCAAATTTATCGAAAGCTTCATTTTTAGTTTTCAAAAATAATGTCCAAGTAAACCTTGAGTAATCATCTACTATGACCAAAGTGTATAAGTTGCCTCCATAGCTTCTTATAGCGGATGGACCAAACAAGTCCATATGCAAAAGTTCTAGACACTTAGATGTGGACACCAATTTTGCAAGCGTCGCAAAAATGTTGGTCATATTTAAGTTTTGGTAAATTCCTAACTAGCTCTTTCGAAGATAGGTTTTGGATAAGTCTCATATTAGCATGACCTAAGCGTCTCTGCCAAAGAGTTGAGCTATCATCTAAGGTTGTTAGACACAGTTTGTCATTAGATGTTTTATCTATTTTCATGACGTATATGTTATTTTTCCTAACTCCTTTAGCTATGGTGATACCATCTTTTAGTATTTTACTACCATTTTCTTCAAATAGTACTTTATACTTTTTATCACATAATTGGCTAATACTAAGTAGATTAAATCCTAACCTATCGACATGAGCAACATTTTCAATAGTTAGGGAGTTATGAGCGATCGTACCTTTGCCAATGATTTTGCTTTTGAGATTGCTACCAAAAGTGACATTACCTTCGTCATACTCTTGGTATGTTGAGAAGAGGCTTTTGTTGCCCGTCATGTGTCGAAGCATCCACTATTTTAAAGATCGTTTATGAGCTCATCTAGGGATAACAATAACAAAGACAAACATGAATGCACAGCGGAATAATAAGAACATCAATGTTATTGCTAAAGGTTTCTCGTCATCATCTCTACCACTAAACACTATAATACTAATCGACTACTAACTATCCTAGGCATTTATACTTTACGCCTAGGCTAAACACACACCTTTACTAATGGACTACATATTGACACACTAAAACCTAATTCCCTGCCTCTCTTTATATACTAGAGAGTCTAGGGTTATAATTGATTACTAGGGACTAAATAATAAAGTCTTCTTTAACAAGTAAGTCCCTTTTCTTTCTTTCTTCATCAATTGTCTTCATAAGTCCTTCATCTTTCATATTTTGTCATAATCAACTCAAATATAATTTCCAACAATCTTCCCCTAGTTGATAATGACAAAACCAAATAAGCACGAACTTCCCCTGAAGTTAAGATGTTATGAAAGATAAGAACTTCCCCTTAAACATGCAATATCACCAAGGATCTTCAAGTTGCAAATCTTCTATGTAATGCCTTCTTCCCCTTTTTGTCATAATCCACTAGGAGACGCTAAGTAGAAGCAACTTTGATTCCAACCATCACGAACCAATATCAGACAACTAATCCATCTTTCCAATGCCTCAAGATACTCTCCATGAAGATCACCAAAAAGCTTGCCAAAAATGAAATCAAGGCAAAAGAAATCTGAACCAGGAGTATAAATACCAACAAGTAGTAGTAAAAATCTTCCCCTCGAATGATGCATGTAAATAAACATAAGAACTTGTCGAATAACTAATCACTGTGATCACCAATACGTTGTAGTTCCAACCATGAAGAACATAGTACCTGCTAGAATACTAATAAAGATGACTACAATAGCATTTGTGACCAAGCATTAGTAGCATGAAGAATAGTTCTTTATCTTGAACCTGATTCATGAACATCAGGTCACAACCAAAAACTCAAAATCCAAAACATCATACATGTGTCGTCCGATAATCAAGCCAAAACCAAATTTTGAACAACTTCCCCTCAAATCCAAACTTTAGTGTGTGTCCAACTCATCCAGAAACAAATATCTAAACAGTGTGTGTAATCCAATAACCAAATCCGAAAACCAAATCGACTTGAGCATTCAAACAACTTATAACCCATCTCCAAGTCGAATAATCATTAAGTCCATATAACATAAATATTCAGAACTCAGTCCAACTCAAACTCTTACGCCACCGTTTTCATTCAAAACATAGTCAATAAAAAATCATATACGCATAATTGTCCTTCCAACCAATCATACATAACTCCTTCTCGTATAACATAATCACATGCATGTGAATATCTTAAAAACCATGTGAATAACCGATCTATGTTTCTTAACCACCAAGATTCAAAATCATTGACATTTAACCCCCACTGTCCCATGTGATTAGATACATATACAAATTAATATACTTCTGTCCCATGCACCAATAGGAATGTCAAGCGCACATGAGAGGAGGTCAAATTCATCACACAAAAACCAACCTTTTTACGTGATCCCAATCATAAACAAGTCAAACATGTCAAGCACCGTCCCATGATAAAGAGATCAATATTAAAATTTCAAACAGTCAAGATCATGCTCCAATGTCACATGAGAATTTTACACCAATCAGCTTAGTCCCACGTTTATTCACAATTCACAATTTAAAGACCAGCCAATGGCATGTCCATGTCTACCGTCCACCATCTAATATTAACATGCACATAAAACTGTCCAATATCAGGTTACACCATTGAGCTCCAATCACTCATCAAAGAACCTCTTAAAAATCTGTTTCTGTCTACCAAACTAATAAATCAACAAGCAGTACTGAGTTGGGACCAACAGTACTTGTATTCCTTCAACATATAGGAGCAGTACTTTGAACTTATACGGGCATAGCAGTACGTAATCAGAAACCAACAGTACTTTGATCAAACAGTACTTTAAATGTCAAGCAGTACTTTCGTCTCGTGGAGCAGTACTTTGTAACTAAGTAGCAGTACTTTCGTCTCGTGGAGCAGTACTTTGTAACTAAGTAGCAGTACTTTCGTCCATAACCTTAATCACCAGTCCATATCACGCATGCACTCATTCAGCAAACCATCAAATACAAACTCAACTCAACATCTTCTATGTGTGTGTTATCACCATACCACATACCAATAAATCACAGAATATAAACCTGATTAGCACATGTATCCAAAGCCAACTGTTGGAGAACGAGCAGTAGTAAGTCGCTTATGAGCAGTAGAAATCAAACATGTTTCGAATAGCACGAAAAACCAATTTGTCAATATTAACATGATTCAAAGATCTTAGGGATAACACCATGAGAATAATCAGTAATACCCATACCAACGCTCGTTAGACTTGTTTCGACATCACTACAAAAATCATCTTCGGTCACAGATTATATGCCAAAAACAATAATCCAAGACTTTGAATGAACATCACTCAACTTTACAATGATCCATCATGCATGCTACGATTATAATAGCAATAAAAACCCTTCCATGATCTCGTATATCAAAAGCAAATATTAGTATCTTTTAGCACCGACCAATTTAATGCTTGTAGTACCACCGACCTCGACAACGCAACGTAATAAAACTAATATCATGCGATATATACAAACTTTGTCTCCAAGTATAGAATATCAACCAATCAATTTTCATCATTCCATTAGCAGCATGTGATCAAGAAAGTAGTACACCGAAAAAAATACGAACAAGGGTTAATAAGATACTGACCCACTCCTCAATTTATAGGAGGTTATGGAATTATTATGCACAAGATGACAAATCAGAATAAACCTCATGGTGTTAGGGTTTCAAAAGTGAGCAAAGTTTAAGACCAACACCCTAAAATTCGACTTTGAAAAACTCCTTCAGCAGCCAACTTCGACATTGTATATCTTTTTACTGGAAGTTCAGATCGAAGATCCCTTCGGTGGAAAGTTAGATGGCTATATAGAGAACGTCCACCCAAAATTTCGTCACGATCCAACGGTTAACTAAAAAGTTATGATCGTTTCAAAACAGTGCTGTAGTAACCTTACGATTTTTTTTTTCAGTTTCAGCAGCAAACTTCGACAGCTTATAACTTTTGATTGAGAGCTCAGATCAACAATCTCTTCAGTGAGATTAAAGATAGATATACCAAGAAGCTCCAGTTCGAATTTTAGCCCGATCCAACGGTTCATTAAAAAGTTATACCCTCTTGAAAACTGTGCTGCAGAAAAGTTACAAATTTTGCAAAAAATCGATTTTCTTCATTCTTTTTCACCAAGAAACCTTGTGAATCCCTAGGTAACGAGCTCCCCAAGCTCTGATACCAATTGAAAAGATCGTTTATGAGCTCATCTAGGGATAACAATAACAAAGGCAAACTTGAATGCACAGCGGAATAATAAGAACATCAATGTTATTGCTAAAGGTTTCTCGTCATCATCTCTACCACTAAACACTATAATACTAATTGACTACTAACTATACTAGGCGTTTATACTTTACGCCTAGGCTAAACACACACCTTTACTAATGGACTACATATTGACACACTAAAACCTAATTCCCTGCCTCTCTTTATATACTAGAGAGTCTAGGGTTACAATTGATTACTAGGGACTAAATAATAAAGTCTTCTTTAACAAGTAAGTCCCTTGTCTTTCTTTCTTCATCAATTGTCTTCATAAGTCCTTCATCTTTCATATTTGTCATAATCAACTCAAATATAATTCCCAACAACTATCTTTTATCCACTCATCAGGTTCCAATCCAACTTTCAAGCATACCTAAGACACAAATAACTCAAGCGTTTGGTCCCCAATATCTCATGGGTCCGTTTGGGTTAAACATACCATTTACTTGGTTCATATATGGAAATGATGGGTAAGGGTTCCATGGCATGTAATCTGGAGTTTGATATGGTCTAGGGAAGTTTTGATTCCAACCGTTATGTTGATAGTTGGGTTGTATTTTGTGGTTGCTCTTAGGAAAGGGGCGTTTGGCAATAGGTGTTTTATATCGTTGTTGAGTAGTTTTAGATCTAAATTCATTTCTAGCAAGTCCTACTCCTGATATAACAGCATGTTTTAGTTTAACATTATCATTGGTTTTCTTTGTTACTTTGACAAATTCACTACGGTCCGTATTACAAACATTACGTCTGCTGCGGTCCCACGGCACCAATCTTTACAAAGGACGGAACCCTATTTTTGGGTCCGTCTGGTCCGTGCTGTACTGCAGCAGTTTTGACATTTTGTTTGTCTTTTTCGACCGTTTTGGTTTGACTCTTTGGAATTAACACTTAATTAAATCCTAGTCCATTCATGTTTCCTGGTGTTTTTTGAATTCTAACTATTTCATCGGCACACGCAATATTTTTTGTTAAACCTTTTAAATTTAGAATTATGTTCGATTAGAACTTCTTGTGTGAGCTTTAGTTTTTCTATTTCAAGATTAAGCTCTTGACATGATTTGCAACCATCGTCATTTGCTTTTCCCTTTTCTAATCGTTTAGCCTTTTCTTTTAACTCATAGACTTCATTTTCTAAAAATTCCTTTTTAGTCTTTAAAAACTTATTTTTAGTTATGATTTTTAAACTAAGCTCACACAATTGATTATATTGTTTTTGCAAAGTGTCATCATCAATAGAGGAATAGGATGAGTCGGAATGTACCTCGTTTGATTCATGTGCCATTAGAGCGATCTCATCCTTGCTTGATTCTTCATCATCCTCACTATCACTCCAAGAACCACTTACAAAAGCTCGTTGAGTTTTGCTTTTAGGTGGCTTGGGGCAATCTCCTATTAGATGACTTGCATCACCTCATCTAAAACACTTTCTTTCACCTTTACCCTTTTTGTCATCCCAATCTTTTCGGAATGGCTTCTTTTCTTCTCGAGGTTGTCTTACAAACTTTCCTCTTCTTCTAAAGAACTTTTTGAAATCTCTAACGGCCATGGCATACTCCTCATCTTCACTACCGGAGCAAGATTCGTCATCATCACTTGATTCCGTTCTTGCCTTTAGAGCAACGGATTTGATTTTCTCTCTTTTTCCTTTGATGATTTCCGAATCTTTCTCCATCACCATTTCGTGTACTTTGAAGTTTCCGATTAGCTCGTCTAGTGACATTTTTGAGAGATCTTTTGATTTCTCAATAGCCGTCACTTTAGCTCTCCACTTCGGATGGAGTGCTCTAAGAAATTTTCTGACAAAGTTCTTACTACGAAAAGATTCATCAAGTGCTTTAAGAGATGTAATAATAGTATTAAAGCGAGCAAAGCCACAATCAATGGTTTCATCTTCAGGGATAACAAATTGTTCATATTGTTGAACAAGAAGATCAATTTTGTTATCCTTGACTTGTGAATTTCCTTGATGTGTAATAATCAAAGATTCCTAAATGTCTTTAGCGGTTTCACACATAAAAATTCTTTCATATTCTTTTCTAGGCAAAGCATTATAAAGCATCATTTTAGCTTCATTATTTTTAGCTATTAATTTCTTTTGATCATCAACAGAAATATCTTTTGTTGTAGAACTAAAGTCTCCTTTAATTATAACAAACCAAAGATCTATATCTTTTGATTTTACGTATGTTTCAAAACGGTTTTTCCAATAGATAAATCTATTGGTTTCAAAGAGTGGTGGTCTTTGCATAGATTGCCCTTCTTTAAAGTTTTCGGAATCCATGGATCGTTTCAAGTTTATAAAATACAATATATTTTAGAATAATCTTGAGCAACGAGGCTCTGGTACTAATTGTGGAAAACTAGAAGGGGGGTTGAATAGTTTACCGATTAAAAACTTTGTTTTGAAACTTATTGAAAGATCAATTGATATTGATCTTATATATGTTAGTAAATGATAATCAATATGCAAACAATATATAAAGAGTAGATAAGGAAAGAAACAATCAAACCACGACAAGTTGTTTATAGTGGTTCGGTCTACAAGGACTCTTTTTCCTTGCCCTACTCCAATCCCCGAGTCTCACACTCGAGAGTTTTAACTTCACTAGTCAACAAGCTCCTTTCACAGGTGGAGAAACCTTTACACTTCGCTTACACACTATTTCCGACACTAAGCTAGATGTCGAGTTCTTTTCAAGGGTACAACCACTCCCACACACAATGTATTTTAAGGACTAAAATACTGACCACTCACACTCTCTAGATTATGATAGTTTGGTACAACAATGATGTATGAATCAATACTAGATCATACAACAACAAACAAACAAGACTTCCAACAACTTGCTAAAGCTTGAATATGTCTTGATCTTCTTTGCTACAAAAGAGATCACTAATATGATATGAAACTGAGTTAGAAATGTTAGAGAGAAGGAATGTGAGTGAATATGATAGAATGGGATGAAAAACAACTTGGTTTGGATTTGCTATTTATAGCCAAAATGCTCAGCAGGCACCACGGACCACGGATCCCTCAAAAGGGTTCCGTCCGTGTTAAGTTTTGGTGTCGCCGGGGTCTGACAGCAAGATCACCAAAATCTTACCAAAGTCAACCATATCTAACCAAGATTGTGTAAGATATGTAGAGTCTAAATCTACACAAAGTATCTAGTGAAATCTTCTAAGGATTTCAATGATGCACTACATGATGTCATGTGTTTGTTTTCTATTTTTAGAAATATGTTAAAATGTAAATACATATGTAATGTTTTGTTTTAAGAAACTAAAACATTCTTGATCTAAAAATATTAACATACATTATTGTTTAGAGTCATATAAAAAATATGATTAATCAAAATGTAAATGCTTGAGTGATGAAGATATTATTGGAAAAGCTTGTTTTAATATTTATTAAACTTTGACAAGCTTTAAGCTTTATAAAAATTAAATTTACTTTTGTCGTTAACAAAACTTAGGTAAAGATCATAAAATATAAATAACGTTTAATGACGATATTTGTATTAACAACTTCTACCGAATCTTGTTCGTGACAAAACTTCTCCCTGCAAGCATCATAAAAACCAAGAAAATTGTGTTAGCGGTTTTGCCCATAGCAAATAGCACTTACTTATACCGTCCCTTTCATCCCAATATTAATATGTCTACTTGACATATCTTGATTGTCCTAAACACAAAATGAACAATCTGTTAGGTAACTTGTTTTAACAATGAGCTAATTTCCATGATGCAAAAATTGATATATGAGAATGATGAAATGAAAAAAATCATTTACAAAATTCAACAACAATCGAAAAGCTACATTGAAGGAATTTATTAGCTACATCTTGAAGAAAATCAATGTAAAAATCCATTTAAACCACAAAACACAACACATGGATTCTCAGTCAAATTTCCTAAATCAACACATTTATATCTCAAAGTGTAGGATTCTAATGGCCTAATTACAAAACGACATGGTTAAAACCATAAAACGACATGCTAGATCATAAAGCTAAGCGGCATTGTTTGCCCGCATAAAACTATCATGCATTCTATTTTTCAGTGTTAACGCTCCACATAAGACCTATTTTTTGGCCAAACCTGTAGACACGACACTAGTGTACGAAATTGTTAAACATCATTCGGTGTTTCACATTACATGAAACTGATAATTACACAAATCATGACCATAATTAAAGTGCAACATTGCGACTCATATTTGTTAAAACACAAAGACCCAAAGTAAAACAGTTTATAGTCACATCCATAGGCATGAAACAAGAAACATATATTTTTAAACAATTTCATAGCTTCCCAACAAATCAACTGCTAGATTTTCACAATCATACCACCTAAAATAGAAGAAGACAATTTTAAAACATAAACAAAGCATAAGCATACATATACATATATGAATAGCCATGCAACAACAATCCTAGAATCTCCTAACGAGGTACACATTATCATATTTCTAAAACATCCTAAAATAATCAATCAACAATGTCTGAACAAGATGGCAGTTCGCACCAAGACATAAAACGAACCCCAACAACATGCTATATCACAAAGCTAAACGACATTTTTCGCCCGCATAAATATATAAAAGAGGTACTTAAGGCTCAGATCTACGAAAATGTATCTAAAGAAAAAGGAAATAAGCGTCATGGCTGCATTAATATAAATGCCCTGCCCAAATGCAATTATTCTCAAAGTTTGACCAATTTCTATGATAAAACATTTATATCACAAATTTATCATCATTGCCTACCCAACAACTTTAAAAAGCTGGTGGCAATCTGCCATGGGCAAACTTAGTAAGTTTACCTCGCTACGATGGAAATAATCCCATTGCGCCCTAAACGGCGTCTTTCACATGATTAAGGTTTGTATATTGCCTTTCAATAGTGGTTTTAGGTCTTTCTTTCACCAACCCCAATACACATTAATCTATAAGTTCATACCAACAAAATTTTCATTCTAAGGAGGCTTAGATAGGTAAAAATTCAAAAAAGTATGAGACATTAGCCATCGCTACAAACTTAGTAAATCTGACCCGCCATAATGCAGCAAATAATCTCAGCTTTGTTCAAGAACAAATGTATAAAAGGAATGATGGAGGCTCAGATATGTAAGAATGTGTTAGTACAAAGAGGAAATAAACGCCATAGCTACATCAATATGAATGCCCCGCCAAGATTAGGTTACTCTCAAACTTTGACCAATTTCAGAAACATACATTACAGATGTATCATCATTGCCTACCAAATTAAGAATGTCTGAACATGAAGGTCTTGTGTGATGCCTGCAAGAAGAAGTTTGGTCACGAAGAAACTTAGGTAAAGCCTTCTATTGAAGCTTGTTTGTGACAAAACTTCTCCTTATATATTTACCAAACTTTCCCCGCCATGATGCAACGGATAATCTCACTTTTATTCGAATCTATTTTGGGACATTCAAACTCTATCATCACCGCCTATTATATTTTCGTTATTATTCACCTCACTCTATAAACTGATTGAAAAGTGAACAACTAGTTTAACATTTCTGTAAAAAAACACGCAACCCGTATCAGTGACTCATCCAAGCCATTGTATACAGTCGCACATTGGAGAGGATGGGGGAAATCGATATAAAGATTCTGAATGATGCATGCAAGGAAAATATGGATACCATTAACATCAAATACCATTCTACAATTCTGAGCATATATCGAGCTTTATACCAAACCTCTTACAGGAATCATAAAAAACCTTTACGTCGACTTCTCCATACTCATCCATTTGATTTGCATGCCCTAGATAAAAAATAAACAATCTCTCAGACATCATGCGTAAACAATGAGCTAAAATGCATGATGCAACAAAAGAAGAAAGAAAACCTAAAACTAACATCTTTTATAACACTTAAATCACACGTTTATTTCAAATTGATCCCACATATTTTTTGTAGCAGAAACACTGAAACTACAAATTAATCGACACAAAATTTTCAACTAACACTACAATTTAAAAAACCCTCAAATATTTTTTTTAACAAATCATCAGTTCTTTAAAAACAAAAAGGAAATTATTAATTTGAAAACAAAAGACACTAAACCTACTAATTAATCGTCAAATTTTCTTCAACTAATACCACAATTTCAAAAACCTCCAAATATTATACTGTAAGAAAGAGTTTGTCTAACGGGTGCCCGTAGGGCATTGGTTAGATGTTATTAAATAATCACGAACTTTTTTTTAGATGCAATATACATTGAATACACATTAATTAAACATATAATTTACCATAATTATATGTGATTTTTTAGTTTAATGAACTCAAAGTTTCTTTTTTATACAACTATACAAATGCCCTATGATCCGTTAAATTTTTTTCACAAACCATGCGTTTTTTATTAAAGTTTTGTAATAAGGTATGAGATTATAGATTACTGTCATGAAAGTAAAAACCTGAAATCACTAATAAAAATAAGAGCAGACAAACAAATTTTTTTTTGGGGGGGGGGGGGGGGGGGGGGGGGGGGGGGGGGGGGCATCATGGGTCACTAACTCAGCCACATCTGATAGCCCAACTAATGGCCTAACAACCTAAACGACATGGGTAAAATCACAAAACGACTTGCTAGAACACAAAACGATATCGTTTCGTTTTCTTTCCACCTTAAATAGGGTCGTCCACACGCATAATATATAATAGGGTAATGCCATAGAAACCATGTAATGTAACTAATGTGCTGTTAGGTGACCACCGTTAAATCATTTTATAGTTGTTTCTCATATACATTTTATGAATAGTAAATACTAAATAGTATAATAATAGTGACATAATCATGTTCATCTATGGTTAAGAAAACAGAAGATTCCGTTAGATTTGGATTTAATGTCAATATAAGTTATGGTTGTGCTCAGTGGCGTAGCCAAATGGAGTAGCCAAATGGAGTGTAGGGTTGGCCATGGCTCACCTATAAGCCCATAAAACTCTTATATGTTTTGTATACGTATATGCCAATTTTAACTACTAAGACCAAAAAATTTGATTAATGTAGGGTTGGTCATAGACTGATCTTTTCCAATAATAGTTCATATATTTCTTTTACATTAATGGTGCTTGCAAAATGTCTAAAAATTCACAATTACTGTAAAGATTAGTCTATTTTTTTATTATTATTATTATTATTTTTTTAATATATTTATACTCGTTAGTGTGTCGAAAAATGTTTGGCCCACCCAAAAGTAAAATCCTGGTTACGCCCCTGGTTGTGCTACGTGTTTAACTGAACGACATTTTTTCTTTCACTCATTTTTTTAACCCATCAGGTTTCTCTCATCTTATTTGGTAAAAAAAAGTCAATCAAGATACAATATATTCGTAATGAATAAAGAAAGAGTGTGTATAGTACAGTTTGTGGGTCAAAAGTGTAGGGGTGCGGGGCCAATTATGTCATTGCTTTACACTACACTTCTTTTGATGAACATGCATACGTTTGTCAAACTACCTTTCCATCTTAAACATTTCTTATATATTTTCATATCCCAAAAATTCTTTTCCATTTGTATTCTGAAAAAGACAAATAATTAAAAAAAAAAAAAAAAAAAAAAATCCCTGAAACACAACAAATTTTGATGTATACTCCGTAAAATGAAAACCCAAACTCACATATGCCATATGGGTTCACTAAACTCTAGCTTTCACATACACATTTTTCTTTTTTTCTTTTTTTTTTTAATTATTTTTTAAATGTGAAAAATATATTAGCTCAAAACTTATAAACGTTTACAAAGATTTAAAGGAAAAAGATTAATGGACATGCCCATGATCTAACAACATGACAACATAACTTAATCAAACTAATTCTTCACATTTCACGCTAGTAGTAATTACATTTTCCCATAATAATATCGAGACTATAAGCAAATCCAAGTAAAAAAAATTAATAGGCCACATTACTATTAAAACTTACATGCTTTGGCTACATTTCCTTCGTGAAGGTAATCCTATACTCACACTGTAGTCATAATCCTCACATAAGAGAAATATAAGATTAACATCCATGAATCCATGATGATAGGCATCCTCAAAAACAAAAGAACTTGATGATTACATTTTGGGCCCTTCACATACACATTTTGGGCCTCACTTATATCCGTATAATATAAGTCATAACACATTCACTCGATTAGTTAAACTTAAAGGATTGTGGGCAATGGGCATATTAGAATGAATCAGTTATTTATTTCTATATCCCACAACTTAGCCCAACATAGACTCTTCAACAGTTCAACTTTAGTTTTCTACAGACACATTATATATACTTTTACCGGTGTACAAGAAATCATATTGTTATCTTATGAGGAGAGTTATTTTACATACCAAACTTTTCTACATATCAAGGGACTCATCTCCACCATCCATCTAAAAAGAAATCAATGGCTGAGATTAAAAGCATTTTATTATTTCATATATTTTCTATAATTTAAATATCTCTTAAACCATTAATCGTTAAACAAAAATAATTACACAATCGCGACGAGCATTTAATTATCTTTCTATAGACGGGCACTTTGATATACTTTCGAAAAAAGAAAAAAAAATCATTTTTTTCACGTTTTTTCGTCTTTTTTTTCGTTTTCTTCGAAACTGGAATTTGCATGAACTATCATATATGATTTAACACTAACTTGAAGATCACATGTGATATTAGTGTTAAATCACATATGATATGTAATATCATATGTGATACTAGTGTTAAATCATATATGATAAATCACATATGATATACATATCATATATGATTTAACACTAATATCACATGTGGTATTCAAATTAGTGTTAAATCATATATGATTTTTTCATGCAAATTTCAGTAACGTAAAAAAACGAAAAAACATAAAAAAAAAAAAAAAAAAAAAAACGTGAAAAACATGAAGAAAAAAAAATTGTCGAAAGTATATCAAAGTGCCTATCTATAGAAAGATAATTAAATGCTCGTCGTAATGGTATATTTTTTTTTCGCTTGACGATTAACGGTTTGAAAGATATTTATATTTGAAAAAAAATGATGAAAGAGGGTTTTTTTTTAATTGTTGAGATTAATCTCTTCAATTAGATCAAATAAAAAATAGATGGTGAAGATTGATCCCTTAGTATGTAAAGAAATTTTTGTCCTCAAATGATGTTAAATCCTATCTTATAATGAAAGAAGACACTTCTCTTCATTAAATGCATATCAAAACTTAATTTTAAGCAATACAAGTTATAAAGCACATGGTACAAACATTTACTTTTCTCCTAAACTTGATTTTAAACAATACATGTTATAAAGTACTAGCAGGTACCCGCGCGATGCGGCGGCGGGTACCCTGTGACTAAATTTTTCAGCGAACAAATGTTATTTTATTTTGAGATGTTTAATTTCAGATTTATGTTTTGTAAGCTTAATTAGATTGTACATTGTGGTTAAAGAGTTGTATATTTTGGTGAAGGGGTGAATTAAATCGTGTATTCATTGTATGTATTGAATAATGTGTTTTTAGTTTTATTTGTATTTGTAAATTGTACTTAGGTAGTTGTATATATATTTGTGATGAAGTGTATTAATTGTATGTATTTAAGAAATAGTATTTGCTTAAAATCAATTGTGATTTACATAGTTATACATTATGTTTTATAAGTAGTATTTGCTTAAATTCTAATATAGAAAATTTTAAACTCATAAATAGAAGAGAGGGTCATCCCTCCATTATAAGTAGTATAGATATAGATATGATAGAAACTAGAAACATGGTATAAACCTTTTAACACATTTAATTAATGTTATTATTATTTAAATATCTCTTTTTGTATCAACTTTATCATCCTTATCTACGTTTGTAAGTTGTCGTAACACACTCTTACTATGCTATAGGAATTCTAACATAAAAGTATCTATAATAGAAAAATATTATCCGTCAAAAATTATTATTACAAGATATCCGCCGCTACAATGCACGAGTATCATGCTAGTAGATTACAAAGTACGAAGGCATTATCCCCTACTTATAAGTATATCCAATCAAACACTTGGCATGATTATTTCACTTTTAAGTTTTAACTAGAGTGGATAAGACATAGGGCATATGCACGCCACCTCTAAAGTAAAATTATTGTTTGCCGTTTAGAAAAAATTGCACACATTTATCAGATTTCGTGATCAGCCACTGACCTCTTAAGTAATTTCGTAAAGTTAATTTGCATTTCTGCAACGTTCTAGTGATCTAGTCTAAGACACTAATGCTTTTACCGTCCATATTAATAGTTCTTGTTTATTGTCGAATAAAAAAGTACCATTTCACATTCAATAAATGCATTTTACAAGGTGAAAACAAATCAGAATATGTTGGCTGGTTGGTAGCATGTCCTTTTTTTAAAGAATAGACTGATACCATGCTAATTCTGATACTACTATAACATAATTATCATTTTGTTCAATATTCTAATGCTAATTGGGGCCAAGGTGTTTTGCCATATTGGTGACACTTTCTTTCACCCTTCCCCAAATGTTGCCCAAATGTGTATATCACATCTCTATTACATTATAAAGCCTTTGAGCTCTTTCTAAAATAAAAATCTTACAAATATTAAGTCATCACACTTATTTATTATGACAAATTTTAATAAAAATAGCTATAATAGCATTAGTTACAATACTTTAAAGCACTTTTTGTAAACATGTTTTTAAAAAAATTAATTAAAAAATGCAATGTAATTTAATATATAAAAAAAATGGTCTATAACTATAAGTGACTATCGACTTTTTAACTCTTCTAATAAATGTTATTTTTAAAACACTTGTAAAATAAAAAATACATGTTATTATGCATATTGTATAAACTAATACACATAAAGCTTCATATAATTTATATGCAAATAAGTTGATGATATATATGGTTTTAAAAACCGGACCGGACAAGGCTAACGAGTTCAACCGGTTTAACCAAGAACCGGAGTCGTCACCGGTTCAGTCAGCCAATAGAAGCCGTCCGTAAACGAACCAGAAAGGACCATCGGAACCGGTAAAAACGGGTGAACCGGACCGGGTTGGGATCATTTTCTTCTTGTTTTTCTTTGATTAATCATTTTGTAATTATTATTTTGTTAGTAGCTGAACTTTAATCACAGGATATTCGTCGCCAGAACGCGCGAATACCCTGCATTTTGTCTTTATAGGCCTAGTAGGTGCAACAATATATTGTGACAAAGTATATTTAATAAGTTTTTACCAAACTATGTCCTAATTCACCCCAACAAATGATAGTGTAGTATCTGTCTTTATAGATTCTATCAAGTTTTTGGACCGATATTTGCACACTGAAAGCATGTTTTAGGCTTTACCATTATTGTTTTTCTTTTTAATCCGTGATATTGATTTGTTACATCCAATGTAATTAAGCATAACTAATAGTAACTCCTTATGTTGTAGATCTGTCTACACCCCCTATTTACATGTGTCGAGCACCATTAGACATAAAGTACTTATTGCAAGATTATGTAGTTAAAAAGCTAGGTCCAGTGGTTGTTCATACAATGAAATAGAAGCCCTTTGAAAATTCTCCTTAACCTTTTACTATTAGACATGTCTAATCGATTTACGACAACAGAAAATGATGACTCAATCTTATTTGCAACCAACAATTACTTTTATCAAATATTTCCATTTAGAATTTCATGTTCACATGATAAGACATACGGTAACTGCGTTCATACAATTATAATTCCATACAAGTTTTTCACTTTGAGAAATTCTTATTAGACTTTGCCTAATTTTATGTTAACCTAGTGTTTGTGTGTATGCTTGCTAAATGTTTAATCGTTGATTCTCAGTTTTTTCGAGTTGTCTCATATTAATTTTCTACGACCAAAAATAGAAAAGAAATTTTGATCGAAGTTGCCATACTTACCCTCACTTGAGGTTGTTATTTTTTTTTCCTTTTAAAAACACCGGAGATAAAACACTATATCACGGCATAAATTTTTTTTTTATCCCTTGTGGGGTTGACAATGGCTGGTGTCAAAAGGCAGCCGAAATCAGGGTGTTCCCGTCAATCTACACTTTTTTGTGAAATAAAAAAACAAAATTTGTTTATACAATTATTGAATTCTTAATATCTGCAATCAGTCATAATCAAGATAAACTCATTAGATCGAAGACTGTGAATTATAATAATACAAGTAATTAATTCATAAATTTGTTACCAAATGAACTTTTGTTAAAGAGAAGTTAGATTCGTGATTAAACATTATTATCTATATTGTGAAATAATAACTAGGTTACTTGAAAACTCTAATATTTTTTTAAAAGTTTTGAACATATTGAAACCAATTATTTTGACAATTTTGGATAATAACGAGGGTGGAAACAAGCCGAGTCAAGTTTTATCATGTCAAAACTCGAGCTCGGTTTGTTTATGTTTATAAGGTTCAAGCTCAGGTCGATCTCGACTCATAATATATTTTACAAACTCGGCTCGGGTTCAACTCGTTTTTGCGATAATCTTCAACGAAATAAAACTTGACGTACATTACACTCATTCTTGTTTCTCTAGTTTAAGCTAATTTATATATAAATAGATAAGTACATGTACAATCATACGCGTACGAAGTATATTGACATGTATAAACACACATTCTTTAGGTTCGCATGCATAATTGAGCTTTTTCCCTATGAAGCTCGGAATCAAGCTTGTTTATTAAATGAGCCTATAAAGTAGCTTGAGCTAAGGTTCGAGCTTGTCTATGCATAACTCGTTTGAGCTTTTACCGAGTCGATTATATTCCAAAGGTTTAACAAGCTGCTCGGCTCGTTACGGTCCAAAAATTACAGTTATGAATTGCTCAGTTATTTTGTAAAAATATAAAAACACCGACCAATGTGGATACGTTTTAAATACAAAAAATAGGTTGTTATCCTTGTCTTAAATTGAGATACTGTCTTTGCAATCTTATTCGTCTTTGTTTTCATTTAACGTTTATCTTGTCATTGTTCAAAGTCAAACCCGAGTTAATTAATGTAAATCGAAGAATCTATAATACACGTAGGCTCGCTTTTGACTTTTATTGAATTGGAACCAATTGTTTATTAACAAGTGCACATTTTATCTATAGCTTTAATTGCGTATTGATTATTGTCATTGTCAAAAAAATACACCCTCCAAAAACTTCTTTTTCCCTTATTCTATTCACAACGGCACTAAATTCAAACCTGGGTGTAGTACGGAGTAATAGTATCATGTCTATCAGGGACGAAACTACGAGTATATAAAAATTTTTGAACCGTAATATTAGAAATATATTTCGGTAGACCAGGTATATTTAAGGTAGATTAAAAATAAATCGATGTTTTTAAAAAAAAATTAATATATCAAAAAAGTACATGGGGTTCCGGAAAACCTGCGGGAACCCCTGTTTCCGTCCCTGATGTATGTGCATTAAAATTCTTAACTAATTGTCGTTGAAATGGGGTATGTATGTACTACGACTTCGAGATTTCTTTTTGTTATAGTGCCATGCCTTTCTAGGTTCCTCAAATTGGAGAGACGCTTGTACAATATTTTGATTAAGCTAATCGTTAATGCGGTCTTGAAGGTCTTGAAATTAAAATTTGCGTGTAAGGATTTTGCCCTTCTTTCGGTTTTGCACCTTTTACGGTTAGGTATTGCATGAAGTGCTTCCGATAAAGGGGAACTGAGTAACTAGAACGTAAAAGGCACTGGTCATTAATTCAATATAATTGAGTCTATGAAGGTTAGCTAAATTAAACTTTTTTACCTAGCTTACCAACAAATCATGCACACCGTCCATGGTCAACTAACCTTAACTTCACTTATTTTATCTTCTTTGAATTACCGAGTATTATTGACAACAATACTACCATTGAACCAGAGACTTTAGAATACTCCGTAAAAAAGTATTGTCTGTTTTTCTTTTGTACCTCAAAAATAGTCATCTAGTTCATATTTTATTGTCTGTTTTTCTTTTGAGAACATAAAAATAACGGACTCATTTAAAACAAAGCTTAAAAAAAGTCGTGACTTGATTTCGCGATCAACGGCACCAACATCCATATTGGTCTTTGTTAGTTAACAAACAAGCAATATTCGGATTTATAACATTTTCAATATAAAGTGGTGCTCATTTTAAGACATCAGAAGCCTTCGTATTTTCTACATCGTAAATGAGATAAAATTTGACGCAAAGTTAATAAATTTAATAAACATTATTATTATTTTTATTTATTTTTTATTTCTCTTATTAAAACTTGACAATGAAACATTTTACTGTATTTTATGCTAAATAACCTTATGACATGAAAGTGAGGTGTCACTCAGTCATGTGTGACGCCGCAACTTTGAGAAGGTCCCACTCCCAGTTCTCCTTTTAAAATCATCTGGTGCTCACGATGGTGTTTCGTTTTTGTAGCTGATTATTTGCGCACTCTTATTTTTTATTTGCATACTTTAAATTGTGCTTTAAACAGTTGTACATTTATCACATGTAGTTTTTGAAGATTGTGTATTAAAGTCAGAAAGGGCTCGAAAGGGTCGTTCGATCCAAATACGTTTAATATTCGGTTGTGGAGAAACGTACAATTCATTAAATTAACAAACTGTGAAATCTTGATCTTTCAATAACATGTTATGTAATATAATGCAACAATACCTGATTTTTCATCGCGTGTTTATTTGGTAACCACGTGCGGGATGTTGTATAATTCCCCAACAACTTTTTAGGACACCGAAAGCTCGTTTGATATTTTTTCTTGAACTTTCTTGAACTCTATAAACTTCATTGTTTTTCATCCCTTGTAACAGAATATGATTTAACAAATGTAAACCATTGAGGATAAATTTCATTCGCTAAATAGTAACCATTTGCATATGCTTTTCAGTTTACTACAAAATGAGCTTCTGGGGCTATATCGGCAAGAAGGTCATCAAACAACGGTGAACAATATAGAACATTGAGGCCGTTATTTGCCCCCGGAACACCAAAATATGAATGTCAAATCCACAAATCATATGATTGATGTGCTGAGTTCGTGTTCAAGTTTAAAATTTATAAACATGATTTTCCGGATAATTATATTTAACACATACGAGCAAGTATACTCGTATGTGGTAGTAAAGGTGGGTAAGTCGAGATCGTCCAAAGGGATTTGTGGTCATTTGATTCGTTTAAGACAAGAAGGTTTGTCAAGCCTCCTACGCAAATTTGTTATTCTAGCAACCAATTAAAGAAAACATATACTTGTGTGCAAGTCATAGCCAATTGTATAGAGTGTTCGTGATAGTTTGGTGAAAACTTGAAGTAATGCACAAATTGTAAGCAAATGATTAACAATCGATGGTTAATGTCATGTAAAAATCATTCATAGAATACAATCACATAGTTAATCCTTTCGGCCTATTAACCAATTTGATTATTCTTTTGAAATCCATTTGTTTGAAAATGATTCTTATCTAACTTGTTCTAACGAACGCTTTCGGCCATTTTCGTGACGAAATCGTTTCAAGTCAATTTCAATAAGCAAATATGATGACTGTCAATCATCATATCCCATACTAATTCATGCACTAACGTTTTGGAATAAAAACATTAAGAGAAATCCTTTCAGCCTTTTATCTTTTAAATGTTAATACCAACTAATAAGCATCTCAACAAACTCATTAAACAAGAAGAATTCTCATACATCACATAGATAAGAACACTCAAACAATTGTTTACATCTTACACACAAGTATATCCAAGAATTACTCCATCATAACAATCATAACAAAACACAAGTAACAAGCATAAATTTTATATAACTCATAAAAACAAAAGTCCATTGTAAAGTAACAAAGTATACCTAGCTTTGGATTACAAGAACTTAATTCGTGGAACTATAGCAATCCACACTCCTCCAATCGCCTCAGAATAACCGTAACAACTCCAAAACACTACCCAATGATTGAGACTTGAACTCAATACACTCCTGGATGTTTTACAGCTTTTATAAGACTTTTAGGCTGAATAAAACTAGTTGGTAATAGCTTTGGTGTAAGAATATTACTCTCAAGGTTGTGTCACACCTAGTACATTAGTCTAGGTTCATTATATAGCATGAGATACCTTTCTTAGACAAGTAAAAACATCCTACAGGAGTTAATAACTAAAAATGATCGGACTCCAATGATTAAAGGAAGTTAAGTCTTCAATAAATGCGAGAATTTGTAACAACAGACTGCCTAGTCGAATCAGTTGCGGGCTGCAACCGATCGGCTCCTCCCTTTAGCCACCATCCAGCCGATCGGGTTGCAGGCTCCGAACGATCGGTTGGATTCCATCCGTACAGTATTTTTGCTTTTTCTCGTTTCGCCTCGATGCATGCTTTTTCTTTGCTTTTGGCACTGATTTCTTCAATAGAACTTGATATTTTATTGGTGTAGAAACTAAAAAATCTTCGTGCTTCAAATCATTGAGTCCTCGCGTGGTTTCTTCTTTCACCTCTTTCTTGAGAATTATCCAAACGTGCATATATTCATCATTTTCAACACTTTTCTTCGTTTTTTCCGATACCTCGCTACATTTACATACAAATACACTACCTTCGTAATTTCGCAACAAGTATGTAGAAATAATGAAATATAACCAATTATCATGCACAAAACTAACAATAACGCAACTAAAAACATGCTCATTCTAAGCGTTATCAATGATGCAACAGCTTCAAGCATTAGAGTCATGTATTTATAATCACGCCTTTTGAATTGCTTGTGTAAGGCTTTTGGACAGTCTGTCCATTCTCAATGTATAACTGCAGACAACCAATGCTCTCGAGCATTCTCGGGAGTTCATGTTTTTCTTCGTGCAATGCATATATATGTTAGATATAGTTTAAATCAGGATTTCTTAAAAACTCTTCTATGTATAAAGTATATATGCATTTAGTGAAGTTTTGTAAACATTCACGGGAACAACGTTCACCAATTTACAAGTATTGCCAAATGTATCGAGTGTGGTGCCATATACCAATTACGTATGGCCGATGCGCATTTTATGATAGGACTAATACTTAAATGACCCACAGCATCTGGTCGTTGTTTTTTAAAAAAAGAAAGTATTTGGGAAGAGAGTCAACATTGTAATTGGTAATATCGTTAACTATTTGTTTAAAAGGTTTTGAACTCATAAGATACTTTTGCCTAAAATTCCCCTACAGATATATAAGTGGATCATTTTCATCTCCAAAATAATCTTCCAATATCCGTTGTTCCGCCTCTTCTCATCGACGTGGTATGTATGTCCTAGGTATAGGACCCGAACTCTCGGCTTCTTGATTACCCAAAGCTTGAAATTGTTGATAATATTTAAAATGGGTATTTTTTGTTGCTTCAAATGGCTATATTTTAAAAAAAGTGGGTATTTTTGTTTTAGACCGTTCAAGATTTAAAATAGAGAGAAAGAAAAGTGAAATACGGGTCAGTTGGTTTGGTGGTGACGGTGCCATACCTAAAAATGGCACACCTGGTGTCGTCTTGGCGCCATCCCGTTGCGTTATGGGGGAAACGCTACCCACGGTGGAAGGTACCCTAGTCTTTTAAAGTCATAAATAATATTAATTTCATTTTCTATCTCTTATATAATAAGATAATGTACAAATTATGTTGGGTCAAAATTTGACTCGATTGTCCCTTGCATGTATTTGAACATAAAATAATCTAATTCACTCACTGAAAAACAATGAATGTGTTACTCAATGAAGATGTAATGAGTGTGTAACTCACTGATGAAAAAATCAATGAGTGTTGTATAAAGCTCAATCAAGAACAACCTTTAGAGACTTCGAATACCAACAGAATAAACACTTTACGTCACTGATGCAGTGTCAGTGAGTAAAGTACGTGAGCTACAAAAAACATCAGAGTCATTCAGATCCGACAAAGTCTCCCTAACTCTGAATACTCTATCTCAAAAGACAGCTTTGAAATATGGGCGGGTATTTTCTAAAATCAAAAGCAAAAAGTAAAGGGAAGTCAAACAAGTACAAGAGTGGTTGCTAAAAAGGTAAATAGCTGAATTAACTATTTACTAAAGTACATTGGAGGTGAAGCTACATATAGAAGACCATGTGGAAATATTTACTCTTCCACTAGATGTTTGACACATAACCTAGTGTACACATGTTACTTAACCTTTACCCACCTATATAATCAATAAGCCTGTATAGAGATAATTAGAGATTCTAAACAAACAAAAATAATACAAATGTAATATAGGTGATAGGATCCCCAACTCTTAAGAACGCACAAACTTAAGCTAACATACTTGTGTTGTTCATATTAGGAGAGTTTCATTTGTCATTCGACCGAGTTAGTGTTTCGCAACTATCCTTTGTAATTCTCTGATTAATTTCTATTAAGAATTATAAGCATTGAAAAATACAAATTGTGTTATTAATTGAAAAATGTGTTTCGAATAAAACTTGTTTTTATCTTTGTAACATTTCCATGTTTTACTCAAATTTTGAACCAACAAAGCAAATTGATTTTTTAATTAATCAATGAGAAAGCTTAATTTTAAAATCGATTATTATGATTAGCTAATTAAAAGTCAAAATAGACTCCCATTTGGTCAAACTTATCTAACTTTCACTTAACAAAATAAATACGTATAAAAATACATATGTTGATTTTATATAGAAAAAACTATGAAAAAGTAATTGATAAAACTTAAGTTGTTAGATACTAAATAATAAACACTTAAGTAAACTTACCAGTTTTTATGTTTTTTAATAACTTTATAAATTTAATAAATATCCTATATTTTATATTAAGCAAAAAAAATTATTCACTGTTTTTATTATTGTTTTGGCCGTACAATAGCAACATACTTTTTTCAAATGTATCAATTTGGTACGTGTACTGTTTTTCATTCCACTTAATGCTACGTACTTTCATGTTTTGTTTGAATTTGCTCACATGTTTACAGGCTACCAGTTAAATGTTATTAAAACCGGTAAAAAACCAACGTGGCATATTTAATGTTTAGGTTTTGGCCGTACAATATTTTTTTCAAATGCACCGATTTAGTACGTGAATTGTTTTTTGTCTCACTTAATTTAATAGATTGATCGGGTTGTCCAACGATCCCTGGCCTATCAGATCTTGAGTGTCCAATAGCTAGTTTCATGTTAATGGGACTTACGGGAAAGACTAAGCTAGCAAAAACACTTGCTTCTTACTTGTTTAATACCGAGGAGGCCTTTGTAAGGAATGACATGAGTGATTATTTGAAAAAGCATGTTGTTTCTAGATTGATAGGCGCACCACCTGGATATGTAAGGTATGAGGAAGGAGGGAAATTGACAGAGACAATACGTAGATGGCCCTATGTTGTTATCATGTTTGATGAAATTGAAAAGACTCATGCTGATGTGTTCAATGTGTTCCTATAGATTTTGGATGATGGTAGGGTAACAGAGTCACAATTTCGTATAATCGAATTCACAAACACCATTATCAACATGACCTTAAATGTGGGTTCACTCCCTACTTGACACCGAAGATTCCTCCATGCCAAAAGAACGAGCTTACGAGACCATTAAATGTGGAAAACGAGCTTGCAAAAGGTATCTTGAGATGATACTTCAAAGATGAAGGTACCATATCATTTCAAAGATTTTTCCAATGGCCAACTTCCCCAACAAAAGCTAGTATTTAAGAGAGTGAAAATCTGACGCGTAGTGTAAATGTGGCAATAATGAATCTGTCTTAGGTTAAACAAGTTTAAGCGTGCATATTAGTAGAAAACATGAAAGTGCGTAACATTAAGTGGGAAAAAAATAGTACACGTATCAAATCGGTATATTTAAAAAAGTATGTTGCTACCCTTTTTATTAATGAAGATTATTATCACTATATATTAATCGTAAAAAGGAGTTGAAAGGTTTAACAACGCCTGCCTAATTATCCGATCTTGTTTTTATTGTATTCGTATGGAGTTGTAAATATCCAAATGGAAGCACGATTTTTGTGATACGTAAATGAATACACGAGATCGTCCATATATGAAAGACTAATGTTATTCATATTTATTAGATTAAGTAAGTGTAGAAACTAGAAGGGAGGGTTGAATAGTTTCACCATTTTTAATTTTGTTTTAATAGAAGTTTGTTCTTTTAGAAAATCTTTTTGATTCGAAGTTATGTGATATCAATTAACAATGTATGAATGATATAAGTATAACAACTAAACATAAAATATGAAAGTAAATGTTAATACAAATAAACCGTAAAAACGTTTATTAATATTTTGCGATCTCTTTGTCTTTTGTTGATAACAAATATAATGTTATCTTAAGTACAATTATAAGGATACATGTTATTTTTGTAAAGCATTTACATATAGTCATTTAATACAAATTGTTGTAATAAATCATTTGTTGTAATAGTTTATTAGGACGGGTAAAAATCACAACCCATGGTATTGACCCATACCCACTTGACTAGATACATTGTACTCAATAGATACATTGTATCTAAAGAAATACCCATGGACCAACCCATAACCCATAACCCATGACCCATAATCAAAAAACCCATGGGCAAAGAGGAGCGTCCCACGGATCCCTAGGTTTACACTAGACGGATCCCTTGTGGGAGGGATCCGTGGGATCCGGGGAACAGTGGCAAGTTTTGCCTATATATAGAGAGCCATTTCTCCATTCTAACTCACCCCTCTTCTTACTAATTCTCTTATATACTCTCATTCTCTTCTAACAAAAGATCACTTGATCTAGAGAGTACTTCTTTCTTTCTTTCTTTAGTGATTCTCATATAGGTCCTTCTCTAAGGCGAGATCACGAGCATTCTAAAAGTCATCCAAGTAAGGGGTCCTTGATTGATTTGTTCCTCCACAATATTTCTGTAGCAAAGATCTTGTATTTGATATTTCACATATTTATTGTGTAATAGTCGTGTTGGTTTGGTCCACCGTGTTACGGACTCGGTATTTAGCTTTGTACCGGAAAAAGGTGTAAGCAACGTTGTGAAGGCTTCTTCGCCAAGTTGAAGGAGTTTGTTGACATAGTGCTTGAACTCTCGAGTTGGTGACTCGGGGAGTGGAGTAGGGCAAGGAAGGTGTCCTTGTAGCCGAACCACTATAAATCGGTTGTGTCATTTCTATCCATTGCTTTACTTTATTTACTTTCTTTATCATTAGATCTATACTTTCTCTACATCCATACAATTTCACATAATATCGAATCTATAGTTTTTGAAACTAACTTAAAATCGAAAAAACTATTCAACCCCCTCTTCTAGTTTTCCACAATTGGCATCAAGAGCTAAGTTTATAAAAGTTTTAAAGTAAACCGTATTTTAAAAACTTTTCGATCACTATGGGTTATGTTAGGATTTAGAAAATCCAGTCATTAAAGAGTCGGTCACCACAAGTATATGTAATCGTTAGAAAGCTCGTAGTCGTAGATTGTTTAATGTTAAGTAGTATTTAGTTAAGTAACACCGTGGAGGACGGACGGGTCTTTACCCACTGTATGCCTGATCCACAACCCCGTAGGTGGCGATTTATGTAAGAACTATAAATACTCTCTACCTCCCAAGGTAGAGAGTTTGAGCTCATAATAATACTTTCATTTTCTCTCACTAAGTTCCCAAAACCTCTAACTCTTTCTCTTTCTAAAACCTTAGTATACGCCTCTTTGATCTTTGGTTTAGTGTGTTTATGAAATCCAATATCTAAAAATTGGTATCAAGAGCCATGGTTTGATCATCTCTCTTACATATTCTTGGATTTCTAGTGGTTTTAGATGGTTTTTGAGTTTGAAAAAGTTTAGTGGTTTTTGTATCATTTGGATCATTTATAGTGTTAAAGTTTGAATTTTGGGTGTACTTTTGTGTTTAGAATCATTGTAAGTGCTTGGGTTTTGATTTGGTAAGCTTGAATCACTGTGGTTGAGCTTGTTTTGGATTGAAAAGTGTGTTTTGAAGTTTTTCTTCCTAGCGACTTGGTTCTCTGGTGATTTTCATCGTAGCGACTTGCTTCGAATAGTTAGCGAAGTTACAGTGTTAGTTGTTAGCGACTTGAGCCTAGCGACTTGTCTATTGAGACAAGCCGACAAATAATACAAGTTAGTGGATTCTCCACTACGGCTAGCGACTTGGTGAAGTTAGCGACTTTGCTTCAGAATTGTTAGCGAGTTGTAGTGCAAATTGTTAGCAACTTGATACTAGCGACTTGGATCTTAGCGAGTTGTTCTTTAGCAACTTAACTGTGTCTAGCGACTTGGTGCTTAGCGATTTGTTGTTATAATTCTTAGCGAGTTGCTCTTTAGCGACTTGACTGTGTAGCGACTTGGTGCTTTAGCGACTTGTGTCCAGCGACTTAGGTCTTAGCGACTTGGTTCAATAACTCTTAGCGACTTGGTTGATTTCTGTTTGTAATACGGTTTTATCTTGATTTAGTAAAATCCCGTGAAAGAATCTATTTCCCTGTTTAATCATAGAGTTATAAAATCCCGTGTAATCTGTTAACATGTCTACCAACGTACCTACAATCATCTCCACTGTTGTCGAGGATGTTCAAGCAGCTGGTTCAGATACTCGTCTACGCATGCTTGACAACAGAATCGACTACGACTCTTGGGCTTCAACGAATCAGATTGTATCTGTCTTGGAAAGGAAAATGGGGTCAACATTCTCAAATCAATTGATGAAGGACCGATCGATTGAGACTACAAGAGACATAATTGATACTGCTGCAGATGGAACAATGATCTTTGGATTGGATGCGGACCAAAGACGTATGATGAGCTCGATGATAAGGAGAAAAAGAGATTCGATGCTGATATCGTGGCCTCAAACATCATACTACGAGGTCTTCCAAAAGACATCTACAAGCTCATCAATCACAACACTGAAGCCAAGGCGGTTTGGGATAATGTCAAGATGCTTCTCTCGTGTCTCAATTAACCAAGGAAGAAGAGAATCACAACCTGTATGATGAGTTTGAGCACTTCAAGATGAAACCCGATGAGAGTGTCTATGAGTACTACGTGAGATTCCATAAGCTTGTGAATGACATGAGGAACATCAAAATGACCATGCCAAACATTCAACTGAACTCAAAGTTTGTGAACAACATGAATCCCAAATGGTACAAATTTGTCACCGTTGTGAAGCTAACCAAAGGATTGAAGAATACAAACTATGAGCAACTCAGATGCCTTTCTTCTTCGAATGAGAGACATGCTATGTTTGAGAAAAGGATTCTAGAACAGTTCAAAACCAACCAAGGAGAAACAAGTTCCTCAAATGACTCAACAACCTTTTACACAAATGTTGGTATTACTACCAAAGCTTCTCAAGTCATACCCATGGGTAATGGTAATTACAAACTCATCCCTGATCCAACATATAAGCCTCAGGCACCCAAACACATTCATGGAAAACTTCATCAATCAACTGTCTCTCATGGTCAGTCAAAACATGAACTCTCTTCCACATACCAACAATAACCTCGATAAAGATCCAATCCCCACAATCAAGCAACTGTCAAAGATGGGAAGGTTATGGTGCAACCTGTTCAAGAATGGCAGTATGAACAAGGAAGAGTAGGAGTCGGTAGAGGAAATGTGGTAAATCAGAATAGGGGAAGGAATGTGAATCAAGGTCAAGCAAAGCCAATTAAGTGCTACAACTGTGGTAGTGAGGGACATATTGCTAGGAACCGCACATCTCCAAAACGCCCACGAATGCGTAATACTTGAGATAAGATGTTGCTTGTGCAAGCTCGGGATAATGGAGCAGCTTTGGATGAAGAGGAGTTGTTGTTTCTTGCTGAGGGCAATGCCAAGACATATGATGCAGATGTGAATGAGCAGCCAATTCAGGAGATAGGTCATAATCATCATAATGCCTTTCAAGTCGCCGACTGTGATGCATACGACTCTGACGTTGATGATGAACCTACTGCACGTAAAAATCTTCATGGCTAGCATTTCTCCAATGGTCTCTCCAAAGGTCTCTTCACCACAACAAGCTGGTCCATCCAAAGACAAAATCATTTCAGAGGTATTAAAACTATATGATGATGTTGATGGGCAAAAGATGCATAATAAAGTACAAAATCTTGAAACTTTTGAATCAGATATTGATGATGAGGGTAATAGCAATATTGTCCCATATGATCAATATGTGAAGCAAAGTGAAAGTGAGGATGTACCAAGTAATGCATCTTCCGCAGTCAATGATGACTATATTTTTGATGAATACACTGCATGTGCCCCCTGATGATCTCTGTACCTCAACTAAATGCCTATAAAGAACAAGTTGCTATTTATGAACAACGTGCTAAGTTTGAGTTAACCACCCGTGAGCAAGAAATGGATGACCAAATGCATACAATTATTAGAAAAAGTAATTTTAGAGAAGAAGTATTAAAACAAGAGTTAAACTCCTTACAAGAAAAGCTTTCTAAAACTGCTAAGCAAAAACAAGAACTTCAAGAAAATGTTAAAATGCTTAAGCAAGAATTCAATGCTAAGGAATCAAAACTTTTGAATGATTTTTCCAATCTAAAACTTTGAAAAACAAGCTTGAAAATAAGTTGTACGTACAAGGGAATACCATTCAGACCGCTCACTTGATCACTAAGCATAGAGTCTTAAGCGATAAGCATAGCATTCCCTTGTTGAGGAACCAAATCCAGAGGTCATTAAAAAGGCTAGCTAATAAGGTACTTTATGATGGTAATGAAATCCTTAAGCCTAGCAGTAAACCTAGTCTACTGAGTAACTGAGGAAGATAAGAAAATTGATGATGTCACTAGGGAGAAAATGAATAAGAAGCTAGAAGATCCTAAGTGTAAAATGAATAAGATAACGATAAAACCCCATGATTACACTAAGGAAAATTGGATATCCTTAAACATGTTTAAGCCTCAAACTCTATTAACCCCTGAACAAGTGTTCGGGAAAAAGGATATGGATATGCAAAAAGCTGAAAACCTTGTTGAAAAGAATCTCCCTTGTAGGAAATTGCCTCAAGCAACTGTGTATCCTCCTAACACACCAATGCACTTAGTTCCTAGATCTATTGCCACTAATAGCAAGACCTTAATCAGCCTGTATGTTGTTTATCAGCTATTTGTTGATTTTGAGAAAACATGTAAGAAGAGAATCACACCTATAGGGATAACTGAAGGGGAAAGGGGTTTTGAGCAAACTAAAGAATGTTATTTAACCGAGGTCATGCCTTTCTTTAAACAATTAAAAGGTCAATTTGAGAGTCTTCTAAAAGGGATAAATTCAGATATTAAAGAAATGGAAAAGGAATTTGATGCAATGATAGTTGAGGTCAATGATTATGAACAAGAACTCAAATATAATGAAGTTGAAAGGAAGAACTTGCACATCTTAAATGAGAATTTGATTTCAAGTTGTATTACTCAAGATGTGTTTTTATATCACTAAGCACTCTATTATGCTTCTCGATTTCATGAATTATCTATTGCATTGAAAGTTTCCCATGATCGTGTCATTGAGCTTGAAAACAAAAACTCTAAACTAAATGAGAAAATTGATCAGGATGATCATGATAATTTGGTAAAACATCTTTCTAAACTAGAAGTTGAACATTTTAATTTACAACTAAAATATCAACATCTTAAAGAAAATGTCAAAACCTCAAATATCAAGACATCCTCAGATGATCCAGAGTTTGATGCGCTTTTTGATAAACAAACGTGACGAACAGATTCAAGCTCATTGTAACACGATCATAAAGTTGAAAGCCCAAATCTCTCAATTAAAGGGTCAAAAGAACAATGTGTCTGATCCCAAATGCCTCCTCCTTTAGATTCTCAGTATTCTCAAACTTTTCATCTTCAAAACTTAGTTAATGCTTTACAAAAGGAAAACGAGAGTTTTCTAGAATAAAATGAAAAAGTTAAACGACACTTTAAAGAGTTATATGATTCAATGAAAGTCACTCGTGACAAAAACAACGAAAAAATAACGTCTTTACAAAAATATATTGAGAATCTGAGGAGTCAGGAAAAGGGAAACCGCCACTTGTTTTAATGAGAATGTTGCATCAAAGTCATCCTCGACGCAAATATATCACATTAAATACATTCCTCCTCATCTTAGGAATAATGAACCTGTGTTTCATAACTATTGTGCTCACCTTAAGGATAGTCTAGAATGTCTCCGTGAGATTGTGGAAGAGGATTTCATTAATAAACCTCTTGATAGAGAAATTAGGTTTGCTTGCATTCAAGCCAAACGATCTCAAGAGCTGCTAGAATGTTTAATTGCAACATGTCCTAAATCCTTAGGTGCTAAAGGTAAAGCTGTGATGCCTTGTTCTATGCCTAGTGCCAAGCATACAAACCATTCTATGCCCAGTTTTAAGAAAGTGAACACTAATTTGCCTTCAAGTAGTTCGATCCCCTGCACGTCTAGTTCAGAATGCAAAAGTAGATCAACCAACTAATGTTCCCATAATTCCCCTACAGAGTAATCAATGACATAAAAGCAAGCGGTCAAAGCCTCCAGGCAATACCAAGCAAGATAGGACCTCGCAAGCTAAGAATGTGCATTGGAAAAGAGTAGAAGATCACCCTAGGAATATTAAGTTTGAGTTGAATAAAACGAATCGTGTTGATTCTTGTATTAGCTATAAGCGCATCGTAATTAATTCAATTCTCGCTACTATTCGCAAACCATGTAATGATGACTGCTTGATTTCTGTTACTAATCATGAATGTGGTGAGAATGTTTTGTCTAATGCTGTCAAATGCCCTGATAAAACTGTTAATGTTAAAATTCAAGCTAAGAAGGCTAAAAGGCAAAGACGAAAGAAAGTTAGAAAATAGTGGAAACCCACGGGAAGGAAATTTAGTAATATAGGTTATCAATGGATACCCTTGGCCGTAAGATTAATGAGCTTTGCCCTAAAGTTGCTAAATCAATGCCTACTAGAAAATGGATGCCTACTGGTAGAACTATTCCCTTAAGAAGTGAACATACTTTGAATAGGTCAAATATGGACACTAGCACTGCATCTATTTCTAATGATTCCATTGTTTCTACTTCTGATGTGGGTATTCCAATCATCAGCACTAACCAAATGGAACCCATTCTTGCATGGGGATCCCAATTATCCGCTTATCCATTCTTGTCTGTGTTCAACTGCAGATCGTTCAAATCGTCTCGTGGTACGGACTCAGCCGCTCCAAGCATATGACCTGAGACCGGTCACGGCTCATGAACTTCGTGAGTAAATTCATCGGGACTGTTAGATTCGGGAACGATCATTTTGGTGCAATTATGGGTTATGGAGATTATGTTGTTGGTGATAGTGTTATCTCCGTGGTATATTACGAAGGTCTTGGTCATAACTTATTCTCTGTCGGTCAATTCTGTGATTCCGATCTAGAAGTGGCCTTCATAAAACATACTTGTTTCGTTAGAGAACTTGATGGTAAAGAACTTTTAAGAGGAACACGTGGTTCAAATCTATACACCATCTCTATCGAAGATATGATGAAGTCTTCTCCAATTTGCTTGTTGTCAAAGGCTTCCAAAACAAAGTCATGGTTATGGCATCGTTGTCTCAATCACTTGAACTTCGGCACCATCAATGATCTCTCCCGAAAGGACTTAGTTGTAGGTTTACCTAGACTAAAGTATGAAAAGGATCATCTTTGTTCAGCATGCCAATTGGGAAAATGCAAGAAGTATGCCCACAAACCCAAACCTACAAACTCGGTTACTGAAGTTCTTCATACAATTCACATGGATTTATGTGGACCCATGAGAGTGCCGAATATCTTTGGGAAGAAATATGTGTTAGTTGTGGTTGATGATTACTCTTGATTCACTTGGGTTAAGTTCTTAAGGACAAAGGATGAAACTCCGATATCATCATCAAACTTATCAAACACCGCAGGTTCGACTTAACAAACCGCCGAATCATCCGAACATACAATGGAACCGAGTTTGTTAATAAACAACTTAGTGAGTTTTATGAAAGTGTTGGAATCAGTCATCAAAGAAGTGTTCCACTAACTCCTCAACAGAACGGTGTAGTTGAAAGACTAAATCGAACTCTTGTGGAAGCCGCAAGAACAATGCTGATTTACTCAAAGGTTCCAATGTTTCTCTGGGGTGAAGCCATTGCCACTGCATGCTACACTCAAAATCGATCCCTAATTCACACTGCTCATGGAAAACTCCATATGAACTTGTCCACAATAGAAAACCTAATCTCTCATTCCTTTGCGTGTTTGGTGCATTGTGTTATCCAACTAATGAGGGCCAAGATTTAGGCAAACTTAAAGCTAAAGCGGACATTGGAGTTTTTAAAGGATATGCACCAAACAAAAGGATAGAATCTACAACAAAAGAACCCGAAGTATCATGGAAACAATTCACGCTACGTTTGATGAGTGACCGGTCAAATGGCTCGGACAAACCAGCCTGACCCGCATCTCAACTTTCATCAAGTAGTCCATCGCTTCTACTCATTTCAAATCCCTCACCAAAGAAATCCTTATGTACCTCCATCAAGATGATTTAAAGAAATTGTTTGATCCAATGTTTGATGAACACTATGAGCCAAATGCTAATGAAATATCAATTCCTTCATCGAGGTCGCTCTTATCCCTCGTCAATGAAGTCAACCCTTCGTTTCAATATCATTAAACCAAGAAGCGCTGCTCACGCTGATCACTGCTGTCTCATCAACAAATCATCAATCATCGAATGTACATCATGGAATTGTTTCTGGCACCCATGATGAAGTTAATCCCTTTGCTACTCCCAAAGATGCTCCATTTGAAAACATATTTGCTCCTGAATCATCATCATAACCATCTTCATCGAGACATCGACTCGCTACGCCAGCCTCAACAACAACCACATGAACACATTAGAAAGTGGACACATGATCATCCATTGGACAACATCAATGGAAACCCTTCTCGCCCAAAGATCTACAACTTGCAACCGATGCCTTATGGTGCTTCTTCAACTCCGTGCTCTCTAAGGTCGAACCAAAAGATGTTAAAACCGCCATGAATGAAAATAGCTGGTTCAATGCCATGCAAGAAGAAATTCATGAGTTTGATCAACTTGATATATGGGAATTAGTACCGCCCAGATTGTCTATGATCATTGCTCTAAAGTGGATCTTCAAAGTGAAACTTGATGAGCATGGTGATGTTTTAAAGAATAAGGCTCGATTAGTTGCAAAAGGATACCGCCAAGAGGAGGGTATTGACTTTGAAGAATCATTTGCTCCGCTGCTCGATCGAGGCAATCAAAATCTTTTGGCTAATGCCGCAAGTAAGAACATGGTAGTCTATCAGATGGATGTAAAGACGGCTTTTCTTAACGGAGATATGAAAAAAGTCGTATACGCCGCCCAACCTGAAGGCTTTGTGAATCCGAGCATCCTACTCACGTCTATCGCTTGAAGAAAGCTCTTTACGGTTTGAAGCAAGCTCCAAGGGCATGGTATGATACGCTATCAAAGTTTCTTCTATCTACCGGATTCAGCAAAGGAGCAGTTGATCCGACATTGTTCACCAGAAAGTCGGGCAAACATTTAATTCACGTTCAAATATATGTTGATGATATTATTTTTGCCTCGACCGACCCCAATGAATGTGATCGCTTTTCAAATGAAATGGGTTCCAAATTTCAAATGTCAATGATGGGACAAATGTCATTTTTCTTGGGATTACAAATTTCACAAAGTCCCGGAGGCATTTTTATAAATCAATCTAAATATGCAAATGAGATTTTAAAGAAATTTGGATTTGATTCTAGTGACCCTGTTGACACTCCCATGATTGAGCGTACTAAACTGGATGAGGACCACTCAGGATCATGGTAGACCAAACGAAATATCGTAGTATGATTGGATCCCCGATGTACCTCACGCCAGAGACCGACATATCTGTTCATCGTTTGCATGTGTGCTAGATATTAGGCTAAGCCTACCAAAAAGCACCTTGAAGGTTAAACGGGTCTTTCGGTATCTCCAAGGAACCATCAATATGGGACTTTGGTACCGAAGGACACCGGTATGTCACTAACACCTATGCGATGCCGATCATGCGGGATGTCAAGATACACGCCAAAGTACGCCCGAGGTGCTCGCTTTGGGTGATAAGCTTGTGAGCTGGTCGTCAAAGAAGCAAATGAGTACTTCTATTTCCTCTACAGAGGTGAATACATAGCCATGTCATCTTGTTGTGCTCAAATCCTATGGATGAGATCCCAATTATCCGACTATGGCTTTAAATTCAACAAAATCCCTCTGCATGTGATAATAAAGTGCTATTGCTCTCTCATGCAACAACGCTCAACACTCAAGAGCAAAACACATCGACATTCGACATCATTTCATCAGGGAGCAAGTAGAAAACTGCGTGGTGGAACTTTATTTTGTGAGGACTGAATACCAATTAGCGCACATCTTCACCAAAGCTCTTCCTAGAGAACGCTTTGAGTTTATCCTCCCACGACTTGGTCTAAAGAGTCTTCAACCGGAAACACTTAAACGTCTTCAAGAAGAAGAAGAGGAGTAAAAGGTCTTTCTTCATCCATATCTTGTAAATATTTATTCAAAAAGAAAATACAAAATTTCAAAACCTTCAAAAAGCAAATAGAAAAATATAAAACTTTCAAAAAAATCCATAAAAATCTGAAAAATCTTGAAAATTTTCAAAAAATATTGTCATTTTGTCATGTTTTTCTCTATTCAAAAATATCTACGGTCTTTGTGTTGTCATTCAAAGAATGACACGGGACTTTAGATATTGTTCGAATGTTCTTAAAAAAAAAATTGAGAGAAAATGAAACTATGGTTTATTGTCATTTCAGGCAGTAACCCGTTTTTCAAAGAAAGACCAGAGCCATGCTTTATCTTGTTTTTCAAAACTCATGCTCTGATTATTTAAAACAATTACTTACCATCTAATGAAAACTAATTGTTTTGTTAAATAACTTGAACTCTATTTTTGAAAATCATCTGGTCTTAACTTTTGTCAAAACATCTATCTCTCAATCAACAACTTATGTCATTGATTAAGAGGGAGAATGATTTCAATTAAATCAAAAGGTTGTTCGACATACAATTGTTTTCAAATAGATAATCATGCATGTTTAATCAATGGAGTGTAAAGTCTCAAAATCCGATCCTTATCAGTTAAAATGTTCTCATAATCAAGTCACAATTCTCCTCGAAAGCTTTCAAAATCAATTTAAATCTACCGAGATCACAAATCTCAAATGATTTGAAAATTGTGATTAGGGGAGAATTTGTGATTTAAATTGGATTTAAACTGATAATTTGATAAATGTCTTCGTAAGTGTTTAAGCTTTCTCCCCACATGTGCCAAACAATTTCAAATTTTCCATGAACATGTTGAGGGGGAGCATCCATTTTAAACCACAAATAATTGAAACGTGATTGATTTGTATCTAAGTGCAGGTTCCTTCTAATATGTGCAAAACTCTTTCAAACCTAGAAGTACATATTGAGGGGGAGCAAATTTATGAAAACCTCATCCTTCCTTAATATGCTTTATCTACTTAATTTAATCCGGGAAGTGATGTTGATATTTTTTAGAAAATGGTAATCAAAGAAGTTAATTCTTCCTCTTGCCTCCGTGTGCCAAAATGATTTCAAATACATGAGGCACATGTTGAGGGGGAGCTCTTTTTCTAAAATTATCAAAAACCATTCAGGTACAAAATGCTTTGATAATATATCACAAGTATCTGAATTGAGTTTCAAATGGTTTTCAATTGGTTCCAATGGCAGATGAACAATACCAAATAGACCGACCAAATTTACTTTATGTATGGTGATATAAGGATGATAAGGTTAGGTATTTGTTCCCATGATCCGCCAGAATCGGAGGGATCTACCCAGGGACAATCCACTAGATAGTGTAGAAGTCCTTAGGTTTGATGAAAAAAGGAGAAAAGTGAGATATGGGAAGAGTGCGGTCTGAGACTGAGCTAGTATTGGAATAAACCCAACAAGGTTCTAGTTATGAAGTCTCGGTAAGCACAAGGGGTTGAAGAATGAAAAAGAAATGAAATGAGAAAAGGGTGAAAAGAAATAGCCCTCCAAATAATTCAACCTTAGGGCGTAAACCGGTTCAATTCATATGCTACTGGTGGTTACCAAGGTAACATCGGTATTGAAGACAAGACGTCATGGACCCAGTGACGCACTACACTACAACTTCCCAAGCTACTCAAGTTCCTCTTAAAAGGACTTGTTTCATTCTCACGGGGAACCGACATTATCTATCGACTTTCTCTTAGAGTTTGTTGATATTGAAGAAGGACACCCTCTCCCTAGTCTCCGGCATAGGAACCAAATATGCACAATTGAGTCTAGAGCCACGAGATCATCATATAAATCTCTTTAGGACACTGTCATTGAAGACTCTCTGCTTCACACAATGTGGAAAGAGAGATTTTATCTTATGAGTCCTACGCATTATCCTTGTGGTATTGCGTAACATCTGAAAGTGATATGCAAACATATTTACAATGAAGATGGAAAGCCTTCTGGAGCCAACATCAAACAAGCCTCTGGTGGGTGGCATGTGAGATCTATCCAATAGATCAACCATGTGACAACTGAACAGAAACAATGGGAGATTCAATTTTTTGAATCAATCCCGGTTCAGTTATGGATTGACGGGTACCTTTGAAAACCGGTCGTTGTGCTTAAAAACTCTTTTCTTTAGCACATCGACCGTGTACTAATATTTCAAAATAAAAGGTGTTTATGATTGATAATTGATTTTCATTAAAACCTTCGTTGTATTGCAAAACAATTTCTATTGTGCGGTACTCGATTGTTTTTCAAATCTCTTTTCATCAATCAGTGAATCTCAATTCGCCTGGTTCACTCACTCGTGTTGTCTTCTTTGAGACGCTCCGGTTTGAGAATAGCTAGAGCAACGAAACCCTCGTCAAGGAAATTCTTCGAATTTTACCCGATCACAAAGATACTTGTACTCATCAATGGGGAATCGTGGGCCTTGTACCTCAATTCAACGAAAGTGATCAAAGACACTTTCATATGTTTTATTGCTAACTATTATTGTATGTACGTACCGTCGACGCTTTGTACTGATCGAATGAAGCGGTCAATCCATAGCCGCATGCTCACACATCACACTCATTTCAAAAGAAATCATGATTAGTGCATCAATGACTCGATATTTCACCCATGCTTCGCTACGCCGCCAATATCATGAATCAACGAAAGCTTTCGCTACTGGATGAGAAGAAATCATGATCCCGAATGTGAGCATGTCGGTCCAAAAGTCACAACATCACATAATACCAACACCACAAAGGATGAGTCAGAGATTTATGATAGCCGATGATCTCAAAGCTGGCTCAAAACTCATTATCACGTGGATCGCTTAAAGACCTCCACTTGGATTCACCAAACATGCAAAATGAAGAATCAATGACTACGAGCTGCAGAGCAAAGAACTTTAACAAGAATCCAAGAACAATCTTATTGTAATATCTGTTTGTATTCAATGTATTTTTGAGGTGACCTCCCTTAGGGGAGATTGTTAGGATTTAGAAAATCCAGTCATTAAAGAGTCGGTCACCTCAAGTATATGTAATCGTTAGAAAGCTCATAGTCGTAGATTATTTAATGTTAAGTAGTATTTAGTTAAGTAACACCGTGGAGGACGGACGGGTCTTTACCCACTGTATGCCTGATCCACAGCCCGTAGGTGGCGATTTATGTAAGAACTATAAATACTCTCTACCTCCCAAGGTAGAGAGTTGGAGCTCATAATAATACTTTCATTTTCTCTTACTAAGTTCCCAAAACCTCTAACTCTTTCTCTCTCTAAAACCTTAGTATACGCCTCTTTGATCTTTGGTTTAGTGTGTTTATGAAATCCAATATCTAACAGGTTATGAAAATTACAAGGAAGGGCAATCTATGCAACGACCACCACTACTTGAAACTAATGGTTTTATATATTGGAAAAATAGATTCGAAACGTATGTGAAGTCTAAAGATATTGATCTTTGGTACATTATTGTTGAAAGAAATTTTGAGGCTACCTCAAAAGATGATAAAAGAAATTTAGTTAACATACCTTATGATAAACTAAACGATGAAATGAAGAAAAAGCTTTCTAAAAATAGTGAAGCTAAAATGGTTTTGTATAATGCTTTACCCAAAAAGGAATTCGAAAGAATTTCTATGCTTAAAACCTCTAAAGAAATTTGGAATTTTTAGTTGTAACTCATCAAGGTAATCAACAAGTTAAAAATAATAAAATTGATTTATTTGTTCAACAATATGAACAATTTTCAATATCGGATGAGGAAACTATAGATCATTCATTTGCTAATTTTAATACTATTATTACTTCTTTACAAGCACTTGATGAATCTTTTTCTAGCCGTAACCATGTTAGGAGATATCTAAGGGAACTTCCATCCAAGTGGAGATCCAAGGTGATGGCGATCGAAGAGTCAAAAGATTTGACAATCCTCACCCTTGATGAACTCATAGGCAACCTAAAAGTCTACGAGCTTGCCCTTGCTAAAGATTCCGAAGCCTCAAAGGTGAAAGAGAAACACAAATCTCTTGCCCTTAAAGCCAAAAAGGCTTCAAGCGATGAAGAGAACTCCCCTTCGGATAGTGACGACGAGGAGTATGCTATGGCGGTAAGGGACTTTAAAAAGTTCTGTAGGAGGAAGGGAAGATACGTCAAACAACCGTATGATGACAAGGGATGATCGTGCTTGCTTTAAATGTGGGGACCCAAACCACTTTATTAGTAAGTGTCCCAAACAGGATGATCAAAAGGCGTTCGTGAGCGGCACGTGGGGAATAAGCGACGAGGAGGACGAAGAAATTTGTCTCATGGCAAATGACGAGGTATGTCACGAATACTATAGTAGCTCATCACTAGATGATGACTCATTGCATAATGAATATGACAAACTTTGCAACATTAGCTTAAAACTAATTAACAAAAACAAGCTTTTAAAAAGTCAAAACCAACGTTTAGATAAACAGGTCATAGAATTAAAAGCAAAATTGAAACGTCTAGAAAAGGGTAAAATAGCAAGTGGTGAATGTGAACTTTGCGTTCAACTTCAAACACTAGTTGATCAACTAGATTCTAAAATTGCTAGAATGAGTACGAATACTTTAGATATGATATTAGATAGTGTTAAAACCTGAAACAACCAAAAAGGTTTAGGTATTCAACAACTTGATCCATCAACTAGTGAAAATAAAGAAACACAATTTGTTAAGGCACTAGAAAACAAGCCACTGTTGTGGCGGATCCCACGGATCCCATAAAGGGAACCGCTAGTGTAAAGCCGGGGATCCAAGGGTCTCACAGAGCAAACAGTGGTAACAACATAGCTTCTTCATCTCGAACAGATTTTGCTATTGTTAATAAGAAGAAACCAACTCATTTTACCACTAGAAAACCACCTCCAAAACATAATCCTATTTTTGTAAGAAACAAAGCTCCATTTTTTTCATCTAGGAGACCTAATAATGTTTACCCAAGAAGTAACCATCAAATGGGATGGAACCCAAATATGCAAAGCGGTTTTCCTTTTCAAAACTTTGCACCATGGAATGCATATTCACCTTATCCATACATGTCTAACATGAATGGAATGTTTAACACTAATGGACCCATGAACAAATGGGGACCAAAATTTTGAGTTAACTGTTTTCTTAGGTGTGTGATTCGAAGGTTTAGGTTTAGGGGTTATGTGTGGGGATAAATCCTCAATATCAAAAATATTCACGAAGATAGATTCAAATTCTCTTAGGAAAAAGAATAATAAATCAAATCCCGTGTGTGATCGTGTAGTACGGATTAGTCAACCCGAATCGTTTTCCCAACGAGGCGTGAATTGCCAACGTCGTTCTTAGTTTGGATTTTATGCTTGATGATATGGATTATAGATTTTGATTATAAACTACGGGAATGGGAGAGTAATTAAGGAAATCTATCCTACGGGAAATCCTAAACGCGAATTAAACTAAAACGTGATTAACAAACGCGACTAAAAATGCAACTACGTCTAAACGATATCCTAAGAATGCCTAAATTTACTTTTACTCTAAAAATGTGATTAGAAAACTATTTTAGAATTAAAACTATTTTTTTGGAATTTTCTTGATTTTATAAAAATTAAAAACTAATTTAAACTAATTTAAAATTGTGAAAAATACCAAATAAAGGGAGAAAAATATGGAAAAATCTTTTTTATGCTTTTTATATTTTTCTTAAACTAAGAAAATTGAAAAATTATTTTTTGGAGCTTTTTCTCAATTGTTTTCAAATTAAAGCTATTAAAAAGTGATTAAAATCTATTTAAATTTTGAAAAATAGTAAATAAAGACCAAAAATTATGAAAACTTCAGGAAAATTCTAAAATGATATTAAGATTCTATGAAAAATGAAAAATCAACAGGCTATGTGAGATTAATGAGTCTGTGGTAACCGATTATCAAAATAAGCTAGAAAAATAAGCAAACAAGCTATAAAGCTAACCAACAAAGGACTAGAGCTAATGTAGGCTAAAATAAGCTAATTGCTACAGAAAGTACCTATTCCAAACAAGCCTAAAGCTCAAATCAGTGAAATAAGACAACTGCTTATTCCACCAATCAGCTTAAACACCCCTACCGGTTGGGGCTTATGCACAGTATATAGGATAAGCTAAACCAAAAACTACTTGTGCAGTCCTATAGACCACCTGGCCAGCTACAATTCCACTAAATTTCAAGTCCTAACTCCTAGAATTGAACTTGATGTACCAAATGCAAATCTGCCTGATTCACACTCAAGTGTGAACAGGGCAGATAGCAGCTACTTGAAGAGCTTATTTGAAGCTTAAATTGACCAAATCAGATGAAGCAAAAAGCAGTTATCAATTAAAGACCAGTAGAACTTGTTAATTCCAAAGTCTCAAACTCTAAAACTCAGTGATGAATCAATGATTTGATTCACCAGTTTTGTGAAAAACTGTTTTAGCAAGGTTTTGACAGATTTTGACTTATTGAAGAACATAATCAAACTTTGACCAAACTCAGTTTTAATCCAATCTAATGAACTGATATTGATGTTTTAACACTAAATATGATTACTAAAAGCTAGATCTAACAAATCCAAAACAACTTGCAGCTAATGACTACTACTGATTTATAACAGAAACAGATTTAAGACCAGATTCAAATGAGTTTGACTTTTAGAGTGAAACTGCTCTTGCTAAGACCTCAATTAACTTCCAATAACCTATTTAAACAATTATCCACTACTACTTACTGATTAACTAGCCTAAAACACAGTTATAACAGTTGAACCAAACACTACTTAAGCTATTTAAATGAGAACTAACAAGCAGATTAATACTAGATTACTCTAAACAAGCATCAATCACCAATCAAACAAGAACAATAAACACATAATAAATGATTCAAACCACGATTCAATAACCAAATGTGTATAATGAAATGAGTACTTACAAGATAGCCTAGCCACTATGGCTTGCACTTTGAAGAAACTAGAACCACTAACCTAACCAACCTCTAACCTATTTCAATTCCAGCTTATAATCAACCCAAAACAGCTACTGAACCAATCCAAACCAGATCCAAACCAAGCAAATCTGTCAGCAGCTACTGTAGCATCTGTTCTAACTTGAGATTTTTGTGTTTTGAGAATGAAATGAATATAAGCTCACAATAAGCTACTAAAAAGCTTAAATGAACATATGAAACAGTAAATCAGTACAGGATTACTCCAAAATACAGATCTAAAGTGATTTTTGATTTTCAAATGATTTCATGTGATTTTTTTTTGTATTTTTGAGATTTTGAAAAAGTTAAGCTAAAACAAATTTGATAAAACTATAATGAGTACTGAAGTAAGTTTATAAGCAGATTGAGATTAATAAAAACTTAAACAAACAATTTAAAGTGAAATACTAAATTTTATTAATAAGGAAGATTGAGTACAAATACGAATTACAAAATGATTTAAAACATTGAAATATGTAAATAACCACTTCAAATAAATCTAGAGAGATGAAAAATACAGGAAATTAAGATACATCAAGTGAATGAGAAATAAGGTCTATATATAGCCAAGCTAAGGATTGGAAGCTTCTCGAATTTCTTCAATTTGTGCTTCTTCAGAGCTTGTGAGAACCCTTGGATTGAATCCCACACATCTCCTTCTCATCACAACCCTTGGATCATCTCTGGTGACAAGTCTCAACCAATTGGAGAGCGACAGGTGTCCAATGGCACACGGATTGATGAAGTGTAAGTCCTCTTGTCAGTGGGGTGTCAGGGGAAGTACGAAAATACCCTTAATTACGGTTAATTTTGAATAATCACACGGGTGGGTAAATTAGGGTTCATGTAATCTGGGTTTGGGTGAAAGAGGGTAAAAGTTTTGGCGCGTATGGTTTTTTTTATATTATTTTGATTGTTTGACTCGGGTTAATGGTTCGTTGACCTGGTTTAGTGGACGGGTTTGGTTGGGTTTTTCGGGTTAGGATTAAACCGGGTAGGAGTAGTTTTGTTTGGGCTCGGATCTTATTTTTGGGCCGAGAGGTTTATATTGTTTTTGGACTTTGGATATAATTTGAACCCAAGTGATATTTAAGGGACCAATCTTGTACAATTCGAATTTCCAAGGGACCACAAGTGTAATTCTGAAAATCTCATTAAGGACCAATCATGTAAAGCACAAATAATCCAAGGGTGCATCTCTCGTAATTTCTAAACTTCAAGGATCAATTTTTCCAAAGCTCAAAGTGGGTCATTCTTGACTTTTTCTTCAAACTTTTCTGATACTTCAAAAATCATCTTTTGAGAATAGAATCTTCCAAAATACACAATCTTAACCTTCCAAATCAGCTCAAAACTCTCTTGATCTCGTGTTCGGATTTACATCGATTTGGATCCTTTTTTGCGTGTTTTTTGCATATCCGTACCTGCACAAGCACAAACTCAAGAAAACCACAAATATTAGCAATAAACAGCTTTTCCTTGGTTGTTTTGGGTCTATATTGATAAAGAAAAGGTATGTGTTTAAGCACATATCAAAATACCCCAGACGAGACCATTGGCGTGTCCTCACGCAATGCAATCAACTCACGCTTCTAAAACCAAGGATTTCAATCTCTTTCTACTAAAACCTATGAAGAAGTAGCAAAGATTCCTCAAAAGAGATTAAGAATCCTTAATTCTAAAAACGCCCCGTTTACCTTTTTAATTCACATGTAGATATTACGGTTAAGCACTTCGACATGAATGACGGCTTGTTGAACTTTCATGTCGATCAATAACTCCAACATTTTTCAAACGACACGTTAGGATCACGGAGTAGAAAACACAACACAGCGTGAAGTGACCATACGGATAGAATACATCGTCCCTGATTTTTTACAAGTCCCAAACTAAGCGTAAAACCGAAATCATTGTTACAAATGACTCTAGATGCTAACACTACCCATGGAAGTTACTTGTGTACTTACTTTTCGTTCCCATTTTCCTATTTCCTCTAGATTCTTTTATTTTTGTGAGAAATGAATTTCTTCAAATTCTCGTTTTGATAAGAATTATTCCGATAAAGATACAAAGCTAAGTCGATAATTAGTTATCCACCTTCTCTCAAGAACCATTGTCGTAAAAATGAGGTCCACATCAAGGAATTTTATTACACTTATACTTTTGATTTTTTTCACTTTTCAACATTTTTCATTTTTTTTTTTTTTTTTTATTTTATATGGTTTGAAACCACGAGAGCACAAAGGTAATTCAAGACTATAGGCTTCATGAAATGAGAGTCCCTTTGGCTAGGCTAAGACCTCATACAATCCGGCTAAAGATCCAAGGGTCCGATCTCGACACCATGACTCACAACTTTACTTATTACATTATCACTTATCACTGATTACTCATTTATTCATTACGGATCCTTGATGTGTACCCAATTTTAAAACAAAGATTCTTTTAAGAAGATAAAGAACTAACTATCGCCAAAACTCAACATCTCTAATTATTTAGACAGATATGGGGTGAAACAATTTTGTGGGAACAAAAAGCCATAAGTACCTTTGATGGGCTCTAAAGAGAACCAACTACTCCACGCTTAGCATCTAAACTCATAAGTAACTCTATCATTTCTCGATCTCTGCAAATTTAAAATCCCAAATAATGAGATCCATAGATGCTTAGCCGATAATTTTAGATTATCTATGGTTAAGGGAACAAGCTAGGGCTCAACACGCCCGGTCAAGTTAAAATTCTATTCCTACTCACAGTAGAAGAAGTCAATCAAGGAGTCAAAACATATATTAACTTAGCAAATGTTTCGTCTAATGAAATCAAGTAATGCATATTTAAAGTCCTCAGGAAACTTGCAAACTCTTGGCCTTGTGAGCTAGAATTCGCATTTTATAGCTTCTAATCTAAGAGACTAGCAAAACTTTTCAATCAAAAGACTTAACAAAAGCTTACAAAAATTTTAAAATTTTTCTCATTTTTGCACAATTTTTCATTTTCTAAGGAAAAACGGGGTTACGAGAGAAACACGACGAAATAAGCAAGTGGGTCAAATCAAATCGAAGATTACCCTACGGAACTAGAATGGAACATTGTCCTCAATGTTTAAAGCAAGGGTATCACGAAAATCTAAAAGCCGTTTATTAAGTATGCTCAAAGATAAGCGTTAGTCGATAAGATTAGGATATCGGATTTCCATCAGCATCGATCATGAGACTCGAGTGGAGAAATGACAAACTTCGAGCACGAGAGTCTTCATATCGGGAAAATCCTACACAAACATCACAAACAACCAAACACGAGAAATCGAAGAGGCAGACCTCTTTGCGTCACTTATTAGAAAATAGAAAGAAGATAGATGGATAAGCATGGGGTGCCTCCCACGACGCTTGTTTTGGTTACAGTCGCTAGCTTGACTCGATCCCTGAATTCAGTTGTCCTTAGGGAAAGTTTGGAGATCCGGGACAACCATGGATGGAATGTTCCCTCCGAAATAGTGTTTCACACGATGACCATTCACCTTGAAATTAGGACCGTCGGTGAGCTCCACCGTTCCATACGGGAAAACTTGAGTGATGGTGAATGGTCGGGACCAACGGGTTTGAGTTTGCAGAAAATCTTCAATCGAGAGTTAAGGAGAACTTGATCACCGTTGAAAGCGCGGTTTTTGATTTTGCATCATGAATCCTCTTAGTCTTCTCTTTGAAAATCAAAGAATTCTCGTAGGCTTGATCCCTAAGCTCGTTTAATTCATTCAATTGAACTTTTCGGTGATCACCCGCGGTCTTAAGATCGAAATTAGCATGTTTCAAGGCCCAGAATGCCTTATGTTCGAGCTCGATGGGCAAGTGACAAGCTTTGCCATACACCAACTTGAATGGGGTGCACCCGATGGGTGTCTATAGCGGTCGGAAAGCCCATAATGCATCATCTAACTTATCGGCCCATGAAGCTCGATTCTCTCCTACAGTTCTCTCTAAAATCCTCTTTAAACCACGATTCGAGACCTCAACTTGTCCGCTCGTTTGCGGGTGATACGCGGTAGAAAGGCGATGGGTAACTCCATATTTAGCCATAACTTTAGCAAATTGCTCATTACAAAAATGGGTACCGCGATCACTGATAATAGCACGAGGTGCTCCGAATCGGGAAAACAAATTTTTCAGAAACTTAACAACAACACTTTCGAGTCATTAGTGGGGGCGCCTTCGCTTCAACCCATTTGGACAAGTAGTCGACGGCCACGAGGAGATACTTATTTCCTTTAGATGGCGGAATGGTCCCATAAAATCGATGCCCCATACGTCAAAAATCTCACAGACTTGAATAGCATTTTGTGGCATTTCATCCTTCGTAAATTTTTCCCTTGGCGTTGGCAAGAATCACAAGATTTGACTAAATCATGGGCATCTCGATATATGGTCGGCCAATAGAAACCGGAATCAAAAATCTTCTTGGCGGTGTAACTTGCACCATGATGGCCACCAGTGGGTCCGTTATGGCAAGCATTAAGAATATCAAGAGCCTTTTGGCCATGAACACACCCCGGGATTACTTGATCCGCACAAATCTTGAACAAGTAGGGTCGTCAGAAATAATGCTTAACATCTTTGAAAAACTTTTTCTTCTGTTGGGACGACATCCCTTTAACAATGAAATTCCCCGCATGGTAATTTGCAATATCGGCAAACCATGGGGTGTTTGGGTCTTTCTTAGCAATCATCCCAAGTGTCTCAAGAGGAAATGTTTCCGTAATCCCTTTCTCGAGCACACTTTGATGGGGATTTTCAAGTCTAGATAGATGATCGTGACAAGGTTCTCTGCTCCTTTCTTGTCAAGAATAGTAACATCAAACTCTTGAAGGAGGAGAACCCATCGAAGTAACCGTGGCTTAGCATCTTGCTTTGCCAAAAGATACTTTAGAGGCAGAATGGTCGGGTATACACTATGGTCTTCGACAAGACAAGGTAGGGTCGAAATTTTTCAAAAGCATAGACAACGGCCAACAATTCCTTTTCAGTAGTCGTATAATTGTGTTGGGCTTCAGACAATGTCTTACTCATAGTGTATGGGCTGAAAATGTTTGACTTGCGTTGCCCCAAGGCGCCCCTTGCGTAATCACTAGCATCACACATAAGCTCAAAGGGCAAATCCATCGGGGCAACTAAGATCGGAGCCTCAGTTAATTTCTTCTTAAGAAAATTAAATGCCTCAATGCATTCATTGGTGAAGATAGACATCCTTTTCAAGGAGATGGGTCAGAGGGCGGGCTATCTTAGAGAAATCTTGGATGAAGCGGCGATAGAAACCGGCATGACCCAAAACTCCGAATACCTTTGGCGGTAGTGGGATGGGGAGTTTAGTTATAACGTCGACTTTACCTCGGTCGACCTCAATCCCAGATTTGAAATCTTATGGCCGAGGACAATGCCCTCTCGAACCATGAAATGGCACTTCTCCCAATTCAAGACCAAGTTGGTGTCTTCACACCTTTTGAGCATGTGGTCTAGATGGGAGAGGCAAGAAGTGAAAGAATCTCCATAAACTGAGAAATCGTCCATGAAAACTTCCATAGACTTTTCGATCATGTCATGAAGTATAGCCATCATGCACCTTTGAAGCGTTCGGGGGCATTGCATAAGCCAAATGGCATTCGATCGGTAAGCAAACGTTCCATAGGGCATGTGAAAGTGGTTTTCTCCGATCCTGGATCGATCGGGATTTGAAAATAACCGGAGAAACCATCGAGAAAGCAATAGAACTCATTTCCCGCTAAGCGTTCGAGCATCGATCCATAAAGGTAGCGGAAATGATCCTTCCTTGAGCATCATTCAACTTCCGGTAGTCAATACACACTCTCCATCGGTGGCGAAGCGTGTGGAAATCAATCGTTATCTTCATTGGCAATGCGGTCATTTTCTTGGGAACACAATGAGCAGGGCTAACCATGAGCTATCGGAGATGGGATAAATGATTCGGCGTCGAGGAGTTCGAGAACTTCCTTTTGATAACATCATGAATCTTTGGGTTAACCCTACGTTGTTGTTGAATCACGGGTTTCATCATCCTCCATCAGAATTTTGTGGAGTACGAAAGCGAGGATTGATTCCTTTAATGTCAGAAATTTGCCAAGCGATGGCACTCTTATGTTTACGAAGAATCTCTAAAAGTGCGGTTTTCTCCTCATCTTTTAAGTTTTTAGCAATGATGACAGGAAATTTGTTCGGTTCTTCAAGAAAAGCGTATTCAAGATGAGGAGGTAAATCCTTGAGCTCGGGCTCCAAAGGTTTTTCGTTAGACGTTTGTACTTCTTCAATCTCTTCTATCGTAATTCTCCTTCGGAGGGTGGCGGTAATGGATCTTCGTTCAACAATTGTTCAAGATAAAGAATATCTCCTTCCGAATCATAAACACCATCATCAATTCCCGGTGGAATCGATTCATTACTAGCAAACTCATCGATCTCTTCCAAATCACCTCCCTCGAGCGGGTGAGAGAGGGGGAAAAGTCGGCAATAATTGGTTGAAAAGTGAATCGAGAAGAAGTGGAATTGTTAGCAAAACCTAGAACTTCTTGGCGTACTCCTCAGAAACATCAATACGTCGATTCGATTGATGGAAGCATCGTCGAAATTTGAGGAGTACCTCGTCGTTTGATCAATGTTGAATGTGGCTTCTTTTCAACTCGTAAAGTGATCTCTCCTCCATAGACATCAATCAACGCATGTCCCGTTCTTAAGAAACTCCTTCCGAGGATCAAGGGTACTCGAGGATCGGCATCAAAATCGACTACAACGAAATCAGCGGGAAAATCGAACTCCCCTACTTTGACAAAGACATCCTCGGCTATACCCTTTGGGCCGAATGTAGATACGATCGGCTAGCTCGAGGGTCATACACGTTGGGGTAAGTGGGGGTAACGAAAGCTTTTCGTAGATTGAGTTTGGCATTAGATTGATACTCGCGCCAAGATCGGCCAAGGCGGAGCATTGAACAATTCCTTGAAAATCACATGGAATGAGGAACTTTCCGGGGTCTCCTAACTTACGGAAGTTTCTTGAGGATAACCGCGAACAATTCTCATTCAGAGATGTCGTAGCAAGCTCATATAGTTTCTCCTTGTTTGTAAGCAATCCTTTTAACGTAGAAGCAAGTTTGGGCATCAAAATAAGGGCATCCATGGCTGATCTCCACATTCAAGTCTTTGAAGATTTGGAAAACGTTTCCATCGATGATTCGACTTCTCACGAAGAGTTTGATCTTTAAGGCGAGACGGATATGGGATAGGCGGTTTGGTTAGCTTTCTTCACATTAACGGGAGCATCTTGGGCTCGAATCTCGGACAAGTGGGTTGGACATTCACGATACTCCCCTATCGGTAGGAAGCACGGGTCCTTTGTCACCGGTCTCACGGTCTACCACATGAGAGGAAGAAGAAGAATTAGTGGTAGGAACCGTAGGTCCATCATAAGCACATGGGTAGTGATAGCTTTCATGTCACCTCTCGGGTTTGGAATCGTATTGCTTGAAGAGAACCCGAACAGGGTTGAGAATAAGATGTGGGCGGTTGGTGGCTTGAAAAACTAGCCATCATATTCTTTATTTCAGACATCTGTTTGTTGCTTGTAGCTTCCATCTCCTTTTGGAAGTCCGTCCTCATGCCGTTAATTTGATTTTGCAAATTTTTGATGGTGTATGTCGAATTCTTCATGTAAGTTAGAAAATCGTTGTTAGGCGGCTTGAGGTGCTTGATAAGATTGTTGAGGAGGAGGTGGTTGTTGGTAAACTTGAGGTGGAGGAGCTTGGTAGTGTTGATTTCCATGATTAAAATTAGCTCCTCGGTTCTGATTAACATGATGATTACCATTGAAGCGGTTTTGATTATGGTTTTGTTGTTGAGGTTGGTTGGCAAGGTCGAGATAATTGTTTGAGCGGTAGCTAAGAAGATTCGATCTCCTTGCGGTTGATTGTAGTTTTCGTAGCATAAACATTCTCATGTGCGTAGCCACCGACGTTTGGGCACTTCGAATAAGAATGTGGACCTCCACAAGTCTCACAAATCGGTGTCCGATTCCACTTGTTGTTGTTGATTACGATTGTTCATCTAGTAATCAAGTAAGATATCGTCGATCTTTTTGTTCGGTCGGCTATTTCGAGAGAAGAAGGCGTATTTGATCGAGATGATGCACCCTTTGGTAGAATCCCAATAATTGTAATGAGCGGTCATGTTCTCAATAAGATCGTAACATTCCTCGGGACGTCTTTTCATGAAAGTTCCACTAGCGGCATTAATCGTTTCACGGTGTCTCAACGTTAAACCATTATAAAGCGTATCAATTTGAGTGACAAGCAACATGTTATGATTCGGACATCGATCAATGCGAAGCTTATATCGTTCCCAAGCTTCAAACAAAGATTCGTCGGATATTGCGGAAATGCGATATCGTTCCTCAATTTCGTCACCATCGGCGGTGGAAAGTACTTTGCCGAAACCGTAACCATTTCCTCGAAGGTATGAATCGATTCTTGAGTCGATCAAACCAAGATGTGGCATGATGAGTCAAAGAGTATGGGAAGAGATCTGAGCGAAGGCGTCATCGGAGACCCATTCATTTCATACTCACGAGTAACCGTTAGAAACTTATCAAGATGCTTGTTTGCATCATCATCGGGTAAACCGTGAAATTGACAACTGTTTTTTACTTGTTCTATCATATGATGTTTTAAGCTAAAATCGGTAGCTTGAAAATTAGAAGTTAATGGTCCTCCCCTCCATTACATGGTAGGTTGACATAGCTCCTCCATCGTTAGGAGATGAGAGCTACATTTTGATTATCGGGAGGAGGATTAGGACGGGTATTGGTGGTCCGTTGGGAGCGACCATATTACGTAACGGAGTGCGTTGATTACTACGAAGTCGTCTAGATCGAGATCAGTCGCATGCACTTAAAACCAAGTCAATTAAAAGAAACCGATATTGAAAACACATGAACTTAAACCAATAATCCAGTGAATAAATCACCTCTACAAGACAAGCGCTGTGGCCGGAGAAGCTTTGTAGGTCAGCGAAGCTTATTAAAACCAGCTTCTTCTGATCGCAATTTAATGTCAGACCGTCCTTATACCCACCACACAGTTTGTTTATCAAATAGAAGTAAATCAACTCACAAGCGACAAAAAGGCAAGTTTTTGATCTTTTGTTCGGGAACTTATAATGATAACACCTCCGTTGAGAATGTTATATAATTGGTGTCTTCTATTTATTAGCAAAAACAAAGAGAAAATCTTTTTGTATTTTTAATCTGATATATATATACAAAAGAAAAAGGAAAATATTTTTTTACTTTTTTATTTTATAGAAAAATAGTAACTTCACGAATGAAGGATCTCAAGTCACTAATCGACAAACTTCAAACGATATTGTCGTGACACAACCTCCCCGGCAGCGGCGCCAAAATTTGATTCGAAGGTTTAGGTTTAGGGGTTATGTGTGGGGATAAATCCTCAATATCAAAAATATTCACGAAGATAGATTCAAATTCTCTTAGGAAAAAGAATAATAAATCAAATCCCGTGTGTGATCGTGTAGTACGGATTAGTCAACCCGCATCGTTTTCCCAACGAGTGAATTATACGTCGTTCTTAGTTTGGATTTTATGCTTGATGATATGGATTATAGATTTTGATTATAAACTCACGAGGGGGAGAGTAATTAAGGAAATATCCTACGGGAAATCCTAGCGGAATTAAACTAAAGCGTGATTAACAAACGCGACTAAAAATGCAACTACGTCTAAACGATATCCTAAGAATGCCTAAATTTACTTTTACTCTAAAAATGTGATTAGAAAACTATTTTAGAATTAAAACTATTTTTTTGGAATTTTCTTGATTTTATAAAAATTAAAAACTAATTTAAACTAATTTAAAATTGTGAAAAATACCAAATAAAGGGAGAAAAATATGGAAAAATCTTTTTTATGCTTTTTATATTTTTCTTAAACTAAGAAAATTGAAAAATTATTTTTTGGAGCTTTTTCTCAATTGTTTTCAAATTAAAGCTATTAAAAAGTGATTAAAATCTATTTAAATTTTGAAAAATAGTAAATAAAGACCAAAAATTATGAAAACTTCAGGAAAATTCTAAAATGATATTAAGATTCTATGAAAAATGAAAAATCAACAGGTTATGTATGAGATTAATGAGCTGCTGTGTAACTGATTATCAAAATAAGCTAGAAAAATAAGCAAACAAGCTATAAAGCTAACCAAACAGTGACTAGAGCTAATGTAGGCTAAAATAAGCTAATTGCTACAGAAAGTACCTATTCCAAACAAGCCTAAAGCTCAAATCAGTGAAATAAGCCAACTGCTTATTCCACCAATTCAGTTAAACACCCCTACTGTTGGGGCTTATGCACCAGCTTATAGGATAAGCTAAACCAAAAACTACTTATGCAGTCCTACACACCACCTGGCTAGCTACAATTCCACCAAATTTCAAGTCCTAACTCCTAGAATTGAACTTGATGTACCAAATGCAAATCTGCCTGATTCACACTCAAGTGTGAACAGGGCAGATAGCAGCTACTTGAAGAGCTTATTTGAAGCTTAAATTGACCAAATCAGATGAAGCAAAAAGCAGTTATCAATTAAAGACCAGAGACTTGTTAATTCCAAAGTCTCAAACTCTAAAACTCATTGATGAATCAATGATTTGATTCACCGGTTTTGTGAAAAACTTTTAGCAAGGTTTTGACAGATTTTGACTTATTGAAGAACATAATCAAACTTTGACCAAACTTCGGTTTTAATCCATCTAATGGCGATATTGATGTTTTAACACTAAATATGATTACTAAAAGCTAGATCTAACAAATCCAAAACAACTTGCACTAATGACTACTCTGATTTATACAGAAAGCATTTAAGACCCGATTCAAATGAGTTTGACTTTTAGAGTGAAACTGCTCTTGCTAAGACCTCAATTAACTTCCAATAACCTATTTAAACAATTATCACTACTACTACTGATTAACTAGCCTAAAACAGTTATAGCAGTTGAACCAAACACTACTTAAGCTATTTAAATAAGAACTATGGAATTAATACTAGATTACTCTAAACAAGCATCAGTCACCAATCAAACAGTAACAATAAACACATAATACAGATTCAAACCCGCAATTCAATAACCAAATGTGTATAACGAAATGAGTACTTACAAGATAGCCTAGCCATAAAGCTTGCACTTTGAAGAAACTAGAACCACTAACCTAACCAACCTCAACCTATTTCAATTCCGACTTATAATCAACCCAAAACACTCTTGAACCAATCAAACCAGATCCAAACCAAGCAAATCTGTCGTGACTCTTGTAGCATCTGTTCTAACTTGAGATTTTGTGTTTTGAGAATGAATGAATATAAGCTCACAATAAGCTACTAAAAGCTTAAATGAACATATAAAGATAAATCATACAGGATTACTCCAAAATCAGATCTAAAGTGATTTTTGATTTTTAAATGATTTTATGTGATTTTTTTTGTATTTTTGAGATTTTGAAAAAGTTAAGCTAAAACAAATTTGATAAAACTATTAGTCTTGAAGTAAGTTTATAAGCAGATTGAGATTAATAAAACTTAAACAAAACAATTTAAGTAAAATACTAAATTTTATTAATAAGGAAGATTGAGTACAAATACGAATTACAAAATGATTTAAAACATTGAAATATGTAAATAACCACTTCAAATAAATCTAGAGAGATGAAAAATACGGAAATTAAGATATCAAGTGAATGAGAAATAAGGTCTATATATAGTTGAGCTAAGGCTTGGAAGGATCTCGAATTTCTTCAATTTGTGCTTCTTCAGAGCTTGTGAGAACCCTTGGATTGAATCCCACACATCTCCTTCTCATCACAACCCTTGGATCATCTCTGGTGACAAGTCTCAACCAATTGGAGAGCGACAGGTGTCCAATGGCACACGGATTGATGAAGTGTAAGTCCTCTTGTCAGTGGGGTGTCAGGGGAAGTACGAAAATACCCTTAATTACGGTTAATTTTGAATAATCACACGGGTGGGTGAATTAGGGTTCATGTAATCTGGGTTTGGGTGAAAGAGGGTAAAAGTTTTGGCGCGTATGGTTTTTTATATTATTTTGATTGTTTGACTCGGGTTAATGGTTCGTTGACCTGGTTTAGTGGACGGGTTTGGTTGGGTTTTTCGGGTTAGGATTAAACCGGGTAGGAGTAGTTTTGTTTGGGCTCGGATCTTATTTTTGGGCCGAGAGGTTTATATTGTTTTTTGGACTTTGGATATAATTTGAACCCAAGTGATATTTAAGGGACCAATCTTGTACAATTCGAATTTCCAAGGGACCACAAGTGTAATTCTGAAAATCTCATTAAGGACCAATCATGTAAAGCTCAAATAATCCAAGGGTGCATTCTGTAATTTCTGAAACTTCAAGGATCAATTTTTCCAAAAGCTCAAAGTCACGGTCATTCTTGACTTTTTCTTCAAACTTTTCGATACTTCAAAATCATCTTTTGAGAATAAAATCTTCCAAAATACACAATCTTGACCTTCCAGCTCGGCTAAAACTCTCTTGATCTCTCGTGCTCGGATTTACATCTGATTTGGATCCTTTCGTGTTTTGCATATCAGGTACTGCCAAGCACAAACTCAAGAAAACCACAAATATTAGCAATAAACAGCTTTTCCTTGGTTGTTTTGGGTCTATATTGATAAAGAAAAGGTATGTGTTTAAGCACATATCAGTGTGCTTAATAGTCGACCTAGATCCGGATAAATGGGTCAAGGATAGCGGGTGCACGAGGCACATGACCGGCAATAAAGATCTATTCTCCACATATGTATCCTTTAATGGAGGAAATGTGGTGTTTGGAAATAGCAAAAGTAAAATCATCGGTAAAGGTACGATTTCTAACAAATCTCTAACCATTAACGATGTGTGTCACGTATAAAACCTAAACTTTAACCTCTTAAGTATAGGACAAATATGTGATAAAAGTGCAATGTACTTTTTACCGAAACCGTAGTAAGATATTAAAAAATGGCATAACCATAGGAAGAGGAATTAGGAAACATGGAGTCTATGTCATTAAAATGGTAATGAACCTAAAGACAAACTATGTCTTACCTCTATGGATGATACTTAGACCCATGGCATGAAGATTGGGTCATGCCAATATGCGACTTCTTCAATCGCTATCATCCAAAGATCTAGTAAGAGATCTACCTAAGTTAAAATATGAACATCACTTTTGTGATGCTTGTAATGTAGGAAAACAAGTTCATTCTAGTCACAAAGCTAAAAACATGGTGTCCATAACTAAGTGTCTAGAATTATTACACATGGATTTATTTGGTCCATCCGCTATCCAAAGTTATGGAGACAACTACTACACTTTGGTCATAGTGGATGATTACTCTAGGTACACATGGACAAAATTCTTAAAGAACAAAACGAAAACATTTAATTACTTTGAAATATTAAGCAAGAAAATCCAAAGACAACTAGGAAGTCCTATAGTGTCTATTAGAACGGATCATGGTAGGGAATTCGATAATGAAGTGCAATTTGGAGCCTTTTGTGACGCTAATGGTATTACTCACAACTTCTCGACTTCGCCACTCCACATATGAGGTAGTTGAAAGAAAGAATAGAACCCTACAAGAAATAAGTCTCACCATGCTTAATGAGCAATCCATACCTCAAAAGTTTTGGTGCAATGCCGTTGATACTTCAGCATTACATATCGAGTCTTAATTAGACCAATCTTAGGTAAAACTCCATATGAGTTACTTGAAAAAAAGCCTATGTTAGATCACTTTAGAGTCTTTGGTAGCAAATTTTTTTTCTTAACACTAAAGATTACCTTACAAAATTTGATCCTAAATCAACCGAAGGTATCTTTCTAGGTTACTCTCCAAATAGCAAAGCTTACGTCATACTAAATAAAGAAACAATGAAGGTAGAAGAGTCATTAAATATAAAATTTGATGAAAGTCCACCCAAACCCTCCTCTTGTGGGGTGGTATAGAAAGTGAAGCTATTGTAATAAAGAAAAAGATTAATGAAGAAGAAGAAGAATCGTCAAATAATGAACTCATAAATATTAAAGAGTCCAAAGATCACCCCGTAGATAAGTTCATAGGAAAGCTAAACGAAAGAACCTTAAAGTCTCAAGTTCAAAACCAAAGTAGCCTATTTTGTTTTGTTTCAACAATAGAACCTAAGAATACACAAGAAGCCATAAAAGATGAAAGTTGGGTAATGGCTATGCAAGAAGAATTAAATCAATTTGGACACTTGTCCTTCCACCTAGTAATCAAACCATAATAGGAACCAAATGGGTTTATAAGAACAAGTTAGATGCAAACGGAGTAGTGTCTAGAAACAAGGCTAGACTCGTTGCCCAAGGGTATAACCAACAAGAAGGAATAGACTTTGATGAGACCTATGCCCCCGTGGCTAGATTAGAGTCTATAAGAATACTTCTTGCTTATGCTTGTGCTAATGATCTAAAGCTTTATTAAATGGATGTCAAAAGTGCTTTTCTAAATGGTTTTATTAATGAAGAAGTATATGTAGCTCAACCTCCGGGCTTCATCGATTTTGAAAACCTAAACATGTGTATAAGTTAAAGAAAGCCCTTTACGGTCTTAAACAAGCTCCAAAATCTTGGTATGATAGACTCAAGTCATTTTTAATCAAACACAACTATACCATGGGGTTAGTTGACAACACACTTTTTACTAAGAAAGAGAGTCACATATAATCATAGTTCAAATATATGTAGATGATATTATATTTGAATCCACTTGTCAAGACATGTGTGATGATTTCTCTAAAATCATGCATGACGAGTTCGAGATGAGTATGATGGGAGAACTTAGTTTCTTTCTTGGTCTACAAATCAAACAAGTAGAAGATGGTATCTTCTTTAATCAATCTAAATACATAAAAAGATGTTAAAGAAATTTGGTTTAGAAGAGTCAAAACCAATTAGGACACCAATGTCATCTGACACCAAACTCACTAAAAGATGAAGCGAATCCGTTGATAATACTAAATATCGTGGCATGATTGGTAGTCTTCTCTACCTCACGGCTAGTAGGCTGGATATCATGTTTAGTGTTTGTTTATGTGCTAGGTTTCAAGAAGACCTTAAAACATCACACCTAGAAGCCGTAAAAAATAATATTTAGATACATTAAGGTACAACACAATTAGGATTATGGTATCCTAAGGGCACGGGAGTAGAAACAATTATTGTATATGCAGATTCGACCATGCATGATTATGTTGACGAAAAAGTACAAGTGGGGTATGTACTTTTATGGGATGTTGTTTAACATCTTGGTTTTCAAAAAAACTAACGGCATTAGCAATATCAAAACCGAAGCGAATACGTCTCCGCCGGCAAAGCATGCCAACAAGCACTATGGATGAAACAAGCGTTAGTTGACTACGACATTCATCTATGTGACATAGCCATTCTATGTGACAACAATGGTGCCATCGATCTAAGCAAGAATCCGTATTACATTCTCGCACAAAGCATATAGAGATTCGTCATCACTTCTTAAGAGACAATGTTCAAAAGGGGAACATCTCTATTGAGAAGGTAGCGTCCGAAGACAACATAGCCGACGTCCTCACCAAACCGTTGAAGCGGGAACAATTCAACCTACTTCGTCTTGGTCTTGGTCTCATGGAACAAACGTCGTAATTTATTTCTTTTTACTCTACAAGGTATGTAAACACTAGCCTTCTTCTTTCTGAGTCTAGGATCTCTATTTCACGCACAACTCACAAACAATACGGGAATTTTCAAAACCCAAGATAAGTTTTTCACTTATAACTCATATTTTTTTTATTTTTTTTATTTTCTTTCAAAAATAAGTACAAGTTGCAAACACATAATTACATACACATCTTCTTTTCAAAGGATAAAACGTTTTATTTCTTTATAGAAACACCTCTTTTTTGAAAACGTTTTCTAAAAATGATACACTCTTCGGTATCAATTTCTATATAATGTCTCCTTCCGTTATCATCTTTGTATATTTCCAAAAAGAGGAAAATTTTGTCTTTGGAATCACGATCCCATGGATCCCGGCCTTAATGTTGGGCGGATCCCTCAAAGAAAGAGAAGGATCACGTGGGATCAAATTGAAGGAAACTTAATTTTATCTTCTAATTTTCTCACTTTAGATGAAAACTCCAATATCTTTTCATTTTGGAGTATGTTCTTTAATGCTTGTGTTCTCATGATCACATGCCTTAAATTCATATCTAATCATTAGATTTTAATCCACATTTTTGGTCAAGCATTCATTACAATGCATTGTTTTTCTATATATAGGACTCCCAAAATGCTTGCATATTCATCTTCACAAACAAACAACACCATGTCATCCAAAAGATCTTACAACTTAGATGAATCACATATTACAAACAATCCTCTTGAAATCCAACCTTTGTACTTCCTTCCAAAATACCACAATCAAACTCTAGGATATCCGCACGGATTAGCATCCGGCCTTGTTGCTCACCAAAACCATCATCAAATGGCTCATCACCAACACATAAATCACCACAAGATGCTTCCATTATAGCACCTCTTTCATCACCAACAAGTACACCAACTTCATCACCTATCAACTCACCACCTAAAGTCACTCTTTTGGAACTCCATAAGACTCCAACAAGATCTCAACAACCAAAACAAAACGAATTAGCCTTTTTGACACCTCCCACTTCTCCAAACACAATTTTCAATGACCTTGAAACATCACAACCCTTAGCTCCCATTAAGCTACAAGAACACCTAGGTTCTTTTCCACCACCACTTCCAAACATTCCGAACTTTGATCCATATTTTCTCATTTTTCCACCACATCTTCCGCAACTCACAAATCAAAACAACCCAAAAAACTTCCGCACTCATTACCCAAATCACTTACATTGTGAACATTGTCAATCCACTAGGGATATTGCAATAGAAGTTAGGGAAGAAATGCAATTCATACTCAACCTCATTCTTGATCGCATCAATACCATTACTCATCAAAACCTCCATCCATAACCTTATGCATGCATGGAAGGAATCATTATTACTATTTTCTATTTTTAGTACTTTTCTTTTTGAGTCATTTTCAAGAACAAGTCTTGTTCTTATTTTTACATGCTTGTATGTGGCATAAATACCACTACATTTTGTTGTTTTATTACAAGGCCTTGTTTACATACCTTGGCTCCCAATCTTGATTCTCGTCAATCACAAGATTATTTATGCATGTTACTAACCTTTTCTTTGTAGGATTTTTTTATTTTTCTTCACTTGACGCCCCAAACTAGGGGGAGCTACCGTCAAGGGGGAGTAAGCGATACGTGGACTATTTTTCCACATTTTATTTCTTCGATGGGTTAACTTTTTGTTTCGACAAAAAGGGGGAGAAGAAGTAAAACTTAGATGCTTTCAAAATATACATCTATTCTTAAGTTTTACTCATCATAACATTATGTTTTGTCATCAACAAAAAAGGGAGATTGTTAATACAAATAAACCGTAAAAACGTTTATTAATATTTTGCGATCTCTTTGTGTTTTGTTGATAATAAAGATAATGTTATCGTAAGTAAAATTATAAGGATACATGTTATTTTTGTAAAGCATTTACATATAGTCATTTAATACAAATTGTTGTAATAAATCATTTGTTGTAATAGTTTATTAGGATGGGTAAAAATCACAACCCATGGATCATATCCATAACACATGGTATTGACCCATACCCACTTGACTAGATACATTGTACTCAATAGATACATTGTATCTAAAAATACTACTATGGACCAACCCATAACCCATGACCCATAACCAAAAAACCCATAGGCTAAGAGGAGCGTCCCACGGATCCCTAGGTTTACACTAGACGGATCCCTTGTGGGAAGAGATCCGGATCCGGGGAATGGCAGAGTTTGCCTATAAATAGAGAGCCATTTCTTCATTCTAACTCACCCTCTTCTTACTAATTCTCTCATATACTCTCATTCTCTTCTAACAAAAGATCACTTGATCTAAAGAGTACTTCCTTCTTTATTTCTTTAGTGATTCTCATATAGGTCCTTCTAAAAGGCGAGATCCGCGAGCATTCTACAAGTCATCAAGCAATGGTTCCTTGTTGATTTGTTCCTCACAAGATTTCTGTAGCAAAGATCTTGTATTTGATATTTCACATATTTGTTGTGTAATGAGTCGTGTTGGTTTGGTCCC
>OU343223.1:69808260-70083446 GCA_910596185.1 Chrysanthemum makinoi | reverse complement strand
CATTTATGTGTATGCAAAGATTGACAATCCTAAGAGATTGAGAAGTTCATTCTCATGCTTAAGCGTAGCTAACCTTCATAATGTCGGTTGATTGTTTGTTTGATTAATCATTGTATGGTACTTTCGGTTATTATATAAAGGCGTGTGAAGGTAAATCTCATGATGATTGCTATTTAGAAGAGCGATAATGTGCATCACTACCAAGTTATGTGTTTCATATGATTTTTATATAGGTATAATCTCATCTCATTCATTTTGTTTTGTTGATACTGGTTAAAAATACCGCAGGCGATAATGTACGTCACTACCATGTTATGTGTTTCATATGATTTTTCTCATTCATTTGTTTTGTTGTTGATACAGGTTAAAAAAATACACACTACCACTTTGGATGATCTTGCTTCAGCTCTAGCATTTGCTCAAGTATGTATACACTAATAATATAATTTCATGTGCTTCACAAAGTCTATAAAACATATGATGGGACATCCTAAATATGTATTACATTATGGTTTGCGGATGCATTATAGGGGACGGTTTTCAGTCCATTTGTGGGTATAGAGTGTGCAACATATGAGAATTCAAAAAGTGGCAGAATATTAAATGTCTTTCGTGAGTATTCAAAAAAGAAAAGATCATCTTTCTAAAGTTGTAAGGTAAAAGGATCATGAATTATGAACTGTTGCATTGACTAATTTGATACATGGCATAAACTTTAATCAGTTGTTGACTTTTACAGTGTATGTTGAATTCATCTCTTGCAGACGCTTTATGTTTTAGGAAATCGTAGGTGGAAAAAATATGATATACCCACAACAAAGAGGTGCTTTAAGCTTGCTCTTCCTACCATGATGAAATAACTAAGTGAACGAACATATGATGGCTATGCTTGATGGTGAACAATATGTTTTATAGTTCGATTCAGAAAATGATACAAACATTGATTTCAACTTTGATGAATCTATATGGACAACCTATTATGTGTTTGGGTGTCAACGAGGTCCATCTTGATGGCGGGAGTCCATAGATGAAAATCATGAGTTTGCAGGTATAAAGTGGTTAAAAGCCAAAGCGTTGACAAGATTTGATGATGCACAATGGTTGTACCATGCGGGTAAATACTCAGCGACATCGATATCACAGTGTAGTGACGGTTTAAAATTTAAAATGATTCTAATTGGTGTAGATATGGATTTTCATGTTATAATTTATAGTCATTCGTATGTTACTAACTCATATTTTGTTTGCGGGTACCTTACATAGGTGCGAGCTTCGGGAGGTGTAGAAATTTTAGTGGCAGCAGGAAGATTTATTGATCATTTACAGACAAGGAAACACGTCTCTCACCGAGATTTCGTATGTTGTTCTGGATGAAGCAAATAGAATGCTTGCTATGGGTCAACTGAATCTCATATGCTCTGTAGTTTGAAGTGTAAATTGAATCTCATATGATGTATTTATTTATCTTCAAGCTTATTATGATTTGTTTTAGTATCATGGCAAGCGAGGTTAGAGACTAAAAAGAGAAATAACGGGTCGTGGTTTCATTGGTGGGGACACAATTCACTCGACTACCACACCGGATGCTATATCCTATACGAATACTTACAGCTTTATTAATTCTGCGAATTAATCTCTTAAATGTGTGTCGGGTGTGAGGTTCACACGAAAGCAATGATACTAAGGATTGATTACAAAAAGATATGGTATCACAATAACATTACAATTTGAGACACTAATCTGGAGTCTATAAGTTTTAACTGTTATATTAACATTTTCAGCTACAAATGAGCAATGTCCACACCTACATTTCATTTAACTAGAGGTGATGTGTGTTAGCATTATAGGATGCACATATTTTTATGTCGTTAGAATGTGTACCTATTTGATCATCAAAAAAATGTAGTTTGTGGGTAGTTTTGACTATTTACGATGGTGTGAATGCACCTAACTCCATACATAAATGAGACTTTTATAGTTGTCTGGTCACTCACTTGAGTAGCTTCTAGTGTCACATTCCCAAAAATATAGTTTCAGTATGCCTTTGGTTTCTGTCAAATTACGTATTTGTCTATTATGAAAATTTAGTGATGCCATTCATTTGGGACAAAAAACATTAATTTATTAATCTCAATGAAGCGAGGAGGCTTCAAAACTGAAACCACAAGGCGACTCGATTCATATAGATAAACATTCACGGAGAATTAATGGTAAGCATCATAAAAAGCATTTGAATAATTGCGAGTTGAGGGTTTTAAAATTGTTATTCGTGTCATACGTGTGCAAGTTTATGTTTTGGAACTGTTTCATATTTGTTAAGATGGTGCGTATAAATAGAATTGTGTTTAGAATCGGGTTCTTTTTTGATAGTGTGCAGTTTTACCGCTTATGGTGTTATGGTTCATGTTTCGCCTTGATGACGTTTTTGCTGTAATTGGTGTTGATGATGTAGGTTCAAGGCCGCGGGTGAGTTACTATCTAAAGACCAGGATTCATTTGAAGAGTTCATAATTCGTCTCATTTACAGGAAATAATATGGTGAGTCCGTTTTTTTAAAGAAAATTACATGCATTTGAACGTACAAGTTTAGACAGACTTAGATAGATCTTTTATTAATGTTTGTTTAAACCAAATGTGTTTTCTGTGGGCTTGATACAAAAAAAGGTCGTTGTTAAAGGCATGTGTCCACTCTAGATGCATCATTGAAGAAAGACGTGTTCCTAATTGTCACATAAATTATATGTGTACGTGGTATTGGTGTTTGGAGTTCACTATGCATACTACAACAGAAGGAGACATGGGGACACAAATTTCAGGTACCCAATTAAGACATCCAGGTTAGTGACTAATAACTTGCATTATGTTCAGTTATTGATCCATTCATAAGCAAATGTGTCAACATTCCGCCTCTTGAATAATATACAAAATTATCACCACAGAAATCGGCCGCATCATTTGATTTTAAAATCAAGAAGTAATTATACTACTTTTCCTGCATCATCACTGAGATTAGCATGAAATAGCGGTAAACTGTCTTATTGGTGATATATAGATATAGATCAGTAGAGGGCAGTAGGATATGAATTTAATAACAAAATGTATAGTTCATCATAGGATTTGTGTGGCACGTGCACCCCTAACGAACATGTAAGTCCTCCCCTGATGCCACTTGACCATATAGAACATATTATGAATCATCAACCATGTTGACTTTATAATGATATAAACTAATCAAAATTTCTTTGAAAAGTTAGCATGTTATGTTAAAACCTGTGTTTCTTAGAGCCCTCTGTGTGGGATTGTACTTTAATTTATTATATATAACTGGATACAGGTTGTTTCTTATTCAGTTATATAATCACAAGTCATGCCCTATGGTTGCTTAGGTTTAATTCGTCCATTAGGTATTCAGTTAACATCTACATTTTTTACTCATGCCTTATGGTTCAATAATCTCAACTAGGGGTACATGTACATGGTATGCAAGTTGCCAATTAATTCTCTTCGAAATAAGTTTAATCTAGCTTGAGGAAAAGAGTGAATACCTCATATGCTAACTGTATTTTTGTAAGTTACTTATCTGAGATATAATCATATAACTTTTAGTAGTAATTGGCGCCTAGGAGTTTGGTACTGTTGTGTTTGTTTCATGAGTATCACTAAAACTTAGCTATTCAAGTGCAGACCGCTGTATACATATCTTGGTAATGTCAGTGATCAAATCGTGTGAATTTTTAGTAATATGCACAAGCCATTGAAGATGGTCAAGATATAATAATATTTAACAGTACTAGGGAGAGAGTGTTATAAGTTATTTTAAGATCTCACCAGATGCCAAGTTTAGGGACTAATGTTGAAGTATTGAACATGTTTGGGTATATTATCTTTGATGTTTAATATCACGGTGTGAAACATTATTCATATTCTGTAGTAGTAGTTATTGACATTAATTAATGTCTTGTGGAAGCCTTGACTAGATTTAAGACATGATTAGAATAAGTAAATGAACAAAATTGCTCTTGATCTTAAATGTCGTCTCAACCAACAAAATCCGAGAGGAATAATTTCCTTGGTAAACTTGAGATAACTTGGCGTGCAATTTAGAGAGCCGGTCGCTTTACAAACACGTGAGATAATTGGCAATGTAAGTGAGCCAATATCTCTTATACAATCTTGAGTTGAAAACGCTTAATTATTTTAGCATGAATATATAAGGTTTTATTTTTACTTGCATATGGCGGGTTGTATTATCCTATACGTAAGAACAAAGTTGCTCAATGATTTGCGACGATCGTTCCACTTGAGCTTTGACTTTTGCTTCATATATGCCAAGATTCTATTCTTTTTGGCCTTCATGGTCATGTATTAGTAATCATAGAATAAAATATGTATTAGTATAAAATAGTGTAGTATCGGGTCAAATTGGTTATAATCAACATTTTGGTTTTTTAATATATAAAAATATGTTGTTCAAGAATACTCTTCATTGTATAATACAAAATAAAACCATAAATAAAACCAAAAAATATTTGGTTTTAATAAATAAAAATAAATTATTCAAAAATTTAGAAAAAACCCCACACGCACGTCTTGAGCATTATAACTTCTTACTTAAATACAATTATTGAAGAATGTGATGTCATAGTGGTTGTGCGTTAATCGAGACCGAGTTCATGATCGTAGATGGTGATTGTCATAGTTGTTGTGTGGTGGCGTTAATTAAAGAAGTATACATGTTAGATAGTTCTAATCATTGAAAAAAAGCTTTGAAACACTATATACAATAACTAAATAAACATAATTAACAAAAACAAAATAATAATAATAAATGTTAATAATATTATCAAATGTAAATTAACAAAAAACAACTAAAAACCAAAGAAACAATTGTTTTATAATATTTATTGACAATTCTAAAAAATGTATTTCAGTTAACAAAAAACAACAAACAAATAGTTATAAGTCATGCCCGCCATTGGTGGCTTCAAATCTAGTATATATATATATATATATATATATATATATATATATATATATATATATATATATATATATATATATAAACATGTTAATAAAACTAAGAAACATAAATAATAAATGGTTTTTATACTAAAACCTTCGATAACAAGACTTGTCTTGTTATTCGCTATTTTAAATGGGAATTAACGACTAAAAACGGAAAGGTTTTCTAATTAATGAGTATTTAATGTTTCGAGTGCACGTTTATCGAAATGTGCCATTTATAAGCATTTAATGCTATTTTCGAGCATTTAATACTATTTACGCCTTGTGCATGGGTTACGGATGACCTAACATTAATAGCGTCGATCCACGTGGATAACAGACTTATTAGGTTGACGAATCTAATAAGAGCCCATTAGGTACGTAGGATAACGTTATTAATGGGTGAATTATCCTTACGACTCGTTAGGATGCGACCGGTTTATGGGATAATAAGCGACACGAATAAATGATTGAGTTTATCGAGTTGACGAATTCGATAAGGTCTAACTATTTATTCCGAAACTTATTGGACTATGTTGCATAGAGTCACATTGTGGTTATTTGAGTGCATTCATGATATCATGTTGAGTCGATACACACACACGACGATACCAAACGCTAGGACTAAATGGTGAAACAAGATATTTTTGGGGATAAAGAAAATGAATACATTGGGGTAGATAACGTTGAATCTGGAATTATATATTAAGAATTTGTTTATATTAATAGGTTGTGCCGAGACAGTAGCTGCTGAGCCGTGTTAGCTGTTATCTTCATTGCTAGTGTGTGTTTGTGCGTTGCTTGCTTGACGTGAGTTTCATAGCCCACTTTTATCTCTGTTTTAACTAAATTTGGGTGAGAAATCATGCTACTCTTTTGGACCTTTTAAACTCTTTGATTTGCTTATGTGTTGACTGTTTAGATAGATATGTGGTAGTTGTTGCCTTAGTCTAGGGTAGCAATCATATTGCAATGACACTTGCCTAGCTAAGTATAGACTTCTACCTCGACCTAGTCCAGGGTAGTATTGGCTACGACTGTGCTTGCTAGAGTCGCTTAGGGCCCTACTATGACGTCGGATATGTTATTGATGGTGTTATCGATTGTGATATTGGTATGTGATTGGTGTGATATTGTGTATCTATTTTAAGTCTCGCATAGAAAATAAACTCCTACTGGTCCACTATTGAATTTGAATTTAAACCTATGAACTCACCAGCGTTAGCTGACCTTTTAGCATGTTTTTCTCAGGTATCTAAGCGATGTTTGGAATGCTTGTTCTGTGGAAGCTTGGCAATGAGGCATGGTTGAAGGATCATATTTAAACTCTGATAATATTATGCGAACCTAGTTTATAAATCATATTGGGCCTTACATTTAATTATTTTGGGATGATTGTATTGGATGATTAAATTTGGGATTGGTTTTTGAGTTATAATATGACTATCGTGTTCGTTATACTTGTGTGATGTACCAATCCATGTAACGCCCCGAAAACTTGTTTAAGTCTTCTGCTGTACCGAGATTTGGGGGTGTTACACTAAATACCCAAAACAAACATGCTTTGTGTGACTAAATGTTACAAAAGGCCACACAAACATAAAATTCATGTGGCCATTGGATGATCAATAGTCACACAAAATACACATTTCTTCACTTTAAACACCATATGGTCACACTTATTAACACTTTTAGCCACTTTATGATTAACTGTATGTGACTAAATACCTAAAACAAACATGCTTTGTGTGACTAAATGTTAGAAAAGGCCACACAAACATAAAATCCATGTGGCCATCGGATGATCAATAGTCACACAAAATACACATGTCTTCACTTTAAACACCATATGGTCACACTTATTAACACTTTTAGCCATTTTATGATTAATTGTATGTGACTAAATACCCAAAAGAAACATGCTTTGTGTGACTAAATGTTGGAAAAGGCCACACAAACATAAAATTCATGTGGCCATTGGATGATCAATAGTCACACAAAATACACATTTCTTCACTTTAAACACCATATGGTCACATTTATTAACACTTTTGGCCACTTATGCTTAATTGTATGTGACTAAATACCCAAAAGAAACATGCTTTGTGTGACTAAATGTTACAAAAGGCCACACAAACATAAAATTCATGTGGCCATTGGATGATCAATAGTCACACAAAACACACATTTCTTCAGTTTAAAACCATATGGTCACACTTATTAACACTTTTGGCCACTTTATGCTTAATTGTTTGTGACTAACTAGCCAAAAGAAACATGCTTTGTGTGACTAAATGTTAGAAAAGGCCACACAAATATAAATTTCATGTGGCCATTGGATGATCAATAGTCACACAAAAGAAACATTTTTTCACTTTAAACACCATATGGTCACACTTATTAACACTTTTGGCCACTTTATGATTAATTGTATGTGACTAAATACCCAAAACAAACATGCTTTGTATGACTAAATGTTAGAAAAGGCCACACAAACATAAAATTCATGTGGCCATTCGGTGATCAATAGTCACACAAAATACACATTTCTTCACTTTAAACACAATATGGTCACACTTACTAACACTTTTGGCCACTTTATGATTAATTGTATGTGACTAAATACCCAAAACAAACATGATTTTTGTGACTAAATGTTATAAAAGGCCACACAAACATAAAATTCATGTGGCCATTGGATGATCAATAGTCACACAAAATACACATTTCTTCACTTTAAACACCATATGGTCACACTTATTAACACTTTTAGCCACGCTATGATTAATTGTATGTGACCAAATACCCAAAACAAACATGATTTGTGTGACTAAATATTACAAAAGGCCACACAAACATAAAATTCGAGTGGCCATGTCACACAAAATACACATTTCTTCACTTTGAACACCATATGGTCACACTTATTAACACTTTTGGCCACTTTATGCTTAATTGTATGTGACTAAATATACAAAAAAAAAATGCTTTGTGTGACTATACAGTGTTTATGGTCACTAATACTGATTAATCCAACTAAATTTGTACCTAATTAGTCACACATGCTAAGGTTTTGGTTATTGTTTTGTAATAGAGACTAAAAAAAGTCAAACATGTGACCGTAGGTACCCTACGGTCATGCGACCTTTAGTCACACACACTCGAAAAATCAAGTGTGACTATATGTATATCGTCACACTTATTGGGTGTAGCCAAATCCACTTTTTGTTCTAGTGATTGATGCGTTGTATTCCATGTTTTAGTCATAGGGCGGTGCCAAATTCCCTAATTCTATGAGTGTAAGTCTCCTCTAAAACACCAGGGATTGCCAAGTACCGAGGTATCTCCCCCGAATATTCTAGATTTCTCAAGCTACAACTCACACACTAAACACAACGGGATCCTACTAGTGCACTCTAGGGCTAATAATCGTTATTTAGGACGTTCAAGCTCACAACAATGAAAGAAGAAGCCAGTTTTCCTTAATCCAGCGTGACAAATAATTAAAACAAGAGACAACCTAACAATAATCAATAACTAGGTTTCATTGGATCTAAGCAAACAATAATTAATTTAGTTACGCTTGATGGATAAGCAAAACACAAGCAAGCAATCAAACATAGATTAAACATGGTGATAGATTGGATAAACAAACTTATCTTGAAGCAATAAAGAGGGTTTAGAACCATAAGGTACTGTCCAAGTCGGACTAAAAATGAACTAGGGTTTGCTCTCCAAAATAATACACACATAATGCAGAAAATTCGAGGTCTATATATAGATTATACAACTGCAACGGCGTCGCCTTTTGCTGGTGACGCCGTCTGATCGTCGTCATTAGGGTTTCGTCTTGGCCAAGTCATCACTGGGACGACGTCAGTATGGAGCTTGTGACGCCGTCTGGGCTGTACTGGACGTCGTCTTGAGAAAGCTTCGGTCCTCTCGTGTAGAAAGATAGAGTGACGGCCATGTGGAAATAGGCGTGACGCCGTCACTTGTTAGGAGCGAAAGATGACCTGAGCTGTCGCTTGAGAAAGTTTGAACACCGTTGTGAGCGACGGCGTCGCCCTTGAGGTTGGGACGCCATCCGAGCTTCTGATTTTGCCTTGTTTTCTTGACGTTGCAATTTTCTTCATATTTTCGCTCCTTTTCGTTCAAATATGCTTCATTCTAGCATTTTGCTTCCAAATGACCTAAAATGTGAAAAGGAATGATTTTAAGCAGTAACGGATATAAAATGTAATGATTTAGGGCTTAAAGGACCCTCTAAAAACGTATGTTTTAAATCCTTATCAAATATCCCTACACTTGGAGTTTGCTTGTCCTCAAGAAAATGTGCTTTTAGCTAATCAATTTATGAGTTAGGGGTCATTTAACATTTGTTTAAAACAATCTATAACAAGTACAAGTGCTACAATAGTCAAAACAAGCACAAATATTATATACTAGCACCTCACAATTGGTGTTTGGATTCTCTCATCTCTCGGGTGTATATGGAATATAACATGTATGGAAATGGTAAATAAACACTCTCTACCTGTCATAGTACACAGATTACCATAGGTTTGAGATTAGATCAAACCTCTACCAATTTGGCGTAAACACCTAGGAATAACTATCAAAGAGGTCTTTACAAAGGGTTTTAATGTTAGGCTTCGGGTAAGGAATAAAAGGGTTTTGTTAGATATGGGAATTTTTAGTGGTGGTAAGTTAAAAATCTAAGTTAGATGCATGAAAAACGCGGCGTTGCTGAGCCAAGACTCGACTCACTAACATTAACTAATAACTTGAAATAAAATCAAAACATAAACATAAAACAAAAAGATAGATGTAGGATGGTAGTCCGTATTATTTTTCCTACGTTCTTGCCCTACCATCCTCAAAGATAACATCAATGTAAAGGGATTTATAAGAGTATCCCAACACTTGAGTTTTTATTTCACTAACAATAATGACCCGATTTGAAAAGATCAAAACACTTGGAGTACTTAATTACGTAGACAAAGGGAATTTGAATTTAACGTTCCTTCCGTTACTCCATAAAATACTGCTTTAACCCGTGAGTCCTAATCGTCCCAAAAATGTGTACAAAAGATATAACTCGACTTAACAACCATGAAAATAATTAGATAATTGAACTAAGGGCTTATGATGCAGGTTTTACTGACCAGGTTTTAATATTTATAAGTCTCGTTATACCTATGGTCTACCCTAATGCACTAACGGGCAGTGTACCCGATCATGTGTAGTGTAGTATTCGGTAAAACTGAGGTCGTCCCAAGAGCTATGTGTGTGGATTTATACTAAGTCTAGGTGTCACAGATTTTAATATGATTTGAATATAGAATTAACTAATAAAGCAAATAAAGGTGAAAAATGTGATTAATGGAGGAGAGTGGTGCTAAACTAGTTACTCATCCTAACTAGTAGTGTTTACGTCTAATTACTTCCAATTACTTCAGGTGGGGTCAAAGTTGCTAGGACAAAGATTTGATCAGTTCGTCCTAACCTATCAACAAAGGGTCCCACTGGAGAAGTCGTGTCCCTCATAAGTCCAGTTGTTCCCTGGTCCCCTAAGCCATGTCATTAAGTACCGCCATGCTAGATTTATAATAGTGTGTGCGGCTAGCAATTTAACACTTACCCCTTACTTCTTAAGTTCATCCAAACGGTAGGTGATCACTTGGTCAAATCGCACAAGTAGAAAGGGTCGTCAATTGGTCATATCTTACCTTCCTCGCCTCAGTCTACTCACTTAGGGTCAGTTGGTCATATCTCCTTAGCAACTAGCCTCTACCGCCATTCAAAACTACTGAAACAAGGGTAGCTACCAATAAACTATGCATGCATACACTTAGAAATAATTACACGGAAGCAATGTAAACGCAAACAAAACAATTAAGGAATCATAACTAGGCCAGTACCAAGAGGTGCTTAGCTGCTCATATTAACTATAACAATCAATTCAATGTTTAATGTTACGAAATACATGAATTGAAAGTAAAGAAAAGATAAAAATTTAATGCTTATCGTAGGGGAGTGATTTCTCCCTTGGAGATAGCTCCGTATGCTCCTCTAGATCTGCCTTCGACTTCTTCTCACGTTCACTGATTTTTGTGTGTGAAATGGGATGATTTGAAATGCTGGAAATCATCGGGTGTTTATAGGCTAGATCTGTTACGTAACTATTAAAAGAGTTTACCGTAAAATACAATTCTTCGTAATTTTCACTAATAATGCCGTTACTGCGTAACCTCCGAAAGGAGTTACGCGTATCTTCAATAAATCTTGGTTACCTGTAGTTGATGCATGAGTTACGACGTAATTAGTAGCGCGCTGAACCTCATTTGACCTAATATGGTTACGTCGTAATCTTGGATAGAGTTACGCCGTAATCTTCTGTTGAGTTGGTTTTCTGAGCCACACTTTAGTTACGGCGTAATGTGAGAGGAGTTATGCCGTAACTTCTTCAAAGTGAGCATACTATGATAAATCTTCAATAAACTCTCCAAATCTGTTTCTCTTAAGCTCCAATGCTCGTAATTTACCTGAAAGTGAAATATAATGGAAAACAAGCGTAAATCCGTATAAATGATATAAATTACAAGCATTATCGGGGGAAATTGACACTTAATATTCAGGATAATTTGATGTTATCAAATATCCCCCCACTTGAACTCTACTTGCCCTCAAGTAGACCTTATTAGAAAGATTTCTAAAAAGATATCTCCCATTTCCTGGAAAATATAAGTTTACAAATCCCTTATGCTAGAATAAAATAAAGCCGAACACCTCACGAAATGGGAACGAAACACTCAAATCTCTAAACTATTCTAAGTGTCAATTTTGGGGTGATCACTCAATCGCATACCATAGCATGTATTCTATCATAAGCTTGGCGGTTACACAAATCTCCACCACTAGAGTTAAGGTCAAAGCAATTCTCGAAGGCAATATGGGTAGACACGACAAAGGTTAAGGGTGATTTGTCATTACTAACATGTCACGACGAAGTGGACAAAATCAATGATACATGACCAAATCCATGGCCAAGACACCAAAGATTGCTCGCTGCATCACCTAGACATGCTTCATGACTAAAGGGTAGGATAAGACATGGGATATATAAATGGTGTAAAATAAAAATCAAGCAAATAGTCTAAATCCATAACCAAGTCATCACCACTTACCGTCCGTCCAAAGTTCAAGTTTCGAAGTTAAGAAACCGGATCATGATACATTAGGTAGATGTGTCATTTGAGGACGTCATGATTGGCACACTACCTTTTCTCCAACTCCAATCTTCAAACGTGACCGAGGTGGCCTCCTCGATACTAAATCTATATTAAGCTCATAACATAGTGCTTATAACATCGCACTTTACAATCAACCAAATAACAAATACATAACTATTTATTATTATTATTATTATTATTATTATTATTATTATTATTATTATTATTATTATTATTATTATTTTCGAATCACACACACACACACACACACACACATATATATATATATATATATATATATATATATTTTGAATCATAAACATAACACTAAACATAACATCCCCCCACTTGAGATGAACAATGGGAATTCGGGGGGTCTTCAATGATCCTAAAGAATATGTCATCGAAAAGCTGATTCCCGAACCTTTCCACTTGAACCTTGAACTTAGGCAAATGATGACTTCCCAATCACAAATAAAGACTACGTGGTAGGCTAAGGTGTATAGGTGTAATGAAACAATATATTGGGTTAACAAAATGAAAGGAATGGCTTAGATGGGTGTATCTAGGGGTATCTTGCACTAAAAGTGAGTGCAACAAAAGGGTTTCACATGGGGGTCGAGAAGTCGAGGTGACTAATCGATAGACACACAATGGTAGGATATTTGGGTGATAATCCTATAATACTGCCTTCTTAAACTAAAAAGTCCAAATACATCGAGCTAACTCAACATACCTCGTCTATGGTCTCGATATGATGCAAAGGCCAAGTTCTAAAGTTTACAAGCTACCGGCACACTCATAATTTGGTGGATTTGGGGTAAAAATATGGAAACGGATAAGGCTAATCTCACCATATAATATCAAGGGTTGTATGTGCTCGGCTAAGGTCTAATCTAGTTAGGTTAAGAAAACATGTCAAAATTTAAAAAATGGCATAATTTTTCAAAATAAACTAGAAAAACGAGGGCAAACTAAAGTTCAAGAGACAATTCTACTCCCGTCCCCCCACTTGAATTGTACAAAGTCCCTTTTGTATTGAGCGTTAAATAAAAGTGAAGAGAAAAGTAGAATTAGAGAGGGAACATCCCTGAAACTTGCTTCAAAAAGAAAGAAGGCCCACAAAAGGGAGTCGTGCCTTCGCATAAGCATCCATGAGCAAAATTTAATCCCTGAAATCACACAACCGACAAGCATAATTCTAAAAATAAAACATGAAAAATGAAAAATCAACCTAACTCACTTTCGTAGGAATCACGGTTGCATTTAGCGCATGCAACAAGCCTTTTAAACCACTTGGTGTCCCAAGTGGACGAGTGTAGTCTCGTGATGGCTTACAGGGAACATACCCACAAAGTTCATATAAAAGATTAATACAAGGTTATTGTGTTTAAAATGAAAGAAGTAATGCAGAGGATAGTTACGTCGTAACTCCAGAAGGAGTTACGCCATAACTAGGCAAAACCGGCATACGCATAGTGTAGCTACGGGCGAACTAACTCGAAATGGGATTACTACCGTAATTTGTAATGCTTCCGAGGTTCTGCTGCAAAAGGGCCTGTTACGGCGTAACCATGAGAATGAGTTACGTAACTCGTCGACAAGATGCTACAAAGAACAACTTTTCTTCGTTTCGCAAAAATGGTTAAAACACAAAACCCAACAGAAATGGAAATAAAACAAATGAAAGGGATAATTCGGGTTGTCTCCGAAGTGCACTTTATTTATTTACGAGTCTTTAAGTTAGACTCGAGCCTCGGGCCTTATGGTGGCCTTTGGACTTGGCTAACTTCCTCCATGTCTTTCATCAAGTTGTGTCCGACCCAGCGACATTTGTGGCGGCGGAGGTATTCTTTAGTCTCACCTTCCTAATTTTGCAAAATTTCTCCTCCGCCCCAAGTGGTATCTAGTAAACTCATATTTTTCAAAGAATAATCGGGGTGTCCTCTTATATGGAATCCCAAGGAGTTTGCACCTCTTTTGCTCATATGCTTCATCATCGTGGTCGATAAATTCATCTTTTCCTTGCAACTCAAGGTAATCTAAAATCCCTCTATGTCATCGTTGTCGATTCGGTGCCTTTAAACCATCCCTCATCGAGCAGATCTTCTACCAGTATACGTTTGCATTCTTCCTTCTCATTTCTCACCGACTCTTTGGCATCCTCAATCGTTATGTCACTCAAGTTGTTAGGACCCTCGTCATTCGGATTTTCTTTACTCATATATTCTTTCTAGATCTTTTCCTTCGTTAACGCATCTACTTTTCCATATTTGATCTTGACCCAACTGTCAAATCCCAAGTTGTCTAACCAAGGCAATTTTCTTCTTTCCGTATCGTTGGTTGAGGTCCAAAAGAATTCATCCTCCCCAACTCTCATTAAGCTGCTTCTCCCATTACATTTATCGTCATAAGGGTTGCATGATGCCCAGAAAACTTCCCCAGGAGTTCTTATCTTTTCACACCAATGACTTCGGGCTTCTTTGTCATCAGTGTTGCTTAAAGGATCTTCCATGCAGTAGATGTCATCATTAACAAATTCATTTTCCAGATAATGATCCTCGTGTCAATCTTGAGCCTTTTTAGAAGATTCGGGTTAATTTTAGTATTCCCGAATTGTATCGCATACCAATCATCGAATGACAAATCTCCGAACTTGACACCGTGTCTTTCAAGCTCGTGAGGGCACGTCCATTCTTCTTCTTTCAGGCTACCACCCCCGTTGCAATACTCGCGGAAAGGGTCGCACGTAGGCCAAGCTCGCGTGGACTCATCGTCAGTTATGATTATCGGAGTGCACCAAAGGAGTGATAGGTGGCTCCTCTTCTTCCTTGAATGAGAGCTTTTCCAATCTTTCTTCATCAGTATATACAGCCCACATGAATTTGTTATTCTTGACCCTATCCTTATCGGTTCCTTCGTCGCAAACTTCATTTCGAGGGTCGCACGAAGCCCAAAGATCATACCAGTCCCCTTTAGCTACGGTATTTTCTTGCACTGATATTTTCTTTTAGATGGGGACAAAGGGCATAAATTAATATCGGGACCATCTCAAGCATTACCTCGGTCCCTCGATTCCCACTTCGAGAAACCCGTCAGCTTCAACGATCGCCGTAATTGTGATATCCGTTACGGCGTCCTCGCTTGAGTTATCCTTATCGACATCTTTCATAATCCCACGATCGTTGTCAAAAACATAGTTATGCCGTAACTCTTCGCACATGTTACGCGAACTTCAATCACACCGAATTTTCACTTGAATCGAATCTTCATGTGAGAATTAGCTTGTAACTTTGAGTCTTCATCAGAAAAGATGACCTTACATTCTATTGTGGGTTTTGTCCCTTCCGGTTTAGTATTATTCTTCCTTACCTTCTCACTAAGATTTTTCACCATGGTTTCAAGGTTTTTTAGGGTTGTATCGTGATTGGAAAGACTTCTATCAGTGTTTTCCTAGAATTCTTTTAGCCATTCATCTTGTTCCTTTTGTCTTTGGGCTGAACTTTCCAGGAATTTGTTTATGGTCTCTTCAAGGTTGGGCCTTTTTCTCCAAAAGGCCCACGATTGTAGTTTCCAGCAGATCCTCCACGATAGCCATTATTATTTTGATTATCTCCGTAAAATGGTCGATTTTCTCCATATTTAGCTTCTTCGATTATGTTATCTTCATTATTGTGAGGAAAATTCTTGGTGAGAGGTCCTCCCCCACAGCTTTCGCAACCTACTTGGATGGCATGAACGGTTTCTATGATTTTTAGCATATCTCGACTCAGATTTTCAATTTTGCTAGTGATGGTTGCAATTCCGTCAAAACTTCCACCTTGGTTTCTTTTGCTTCCTCCATCGTGCCATTTTTGAGAATGATCAGCCATTTTTTGGATGGCTTCAATTGCTAGAGTAGGAGTCATGCTTGGGATTGGTCCCTGATAGTCCAACATCCGTCTTGTAGTTATGTTGATTCCTTTGTAAAAGATGTTGACCTTTTGCTGGTTGTTCAGATCGTGTGTAGGACATTTGTAAAGGAGATCGTTGTATCTATCCCAGGCTTGATACAATGTTTCATCGTCTTCTTGCTTGAAATCATGGATCTCCAAGAGCTGGTTAGATATCTTTGACGGAGGATAATACCTCTGGATGAAGTGCTTCTTTAGTAGAGCCCAAATATTAACTACCCCGGCAGGCAATCTTACGATCCATCTTCTGGCAGCCCCAGTAAGAGTCATGGGGAACACCCTTAGCATAACAGCGTCATGAGACACACCCGAAATGTTGAAAAGGCTTGCAATGTATAATACATTTTTAACGTGCTCATACGCATCTTCGTCCCTGTTTCCTGAAAAAGGGTTAGCACGAAGCTCCCTCATAAATTGGTCTTTAATCTCGAAAATGAAATCCGCTCCAATTGCCGGTCTTATGAGCCCCGGACCTTGTTCTTCTCTTGTCAATGCCAAATATTCCTCAAGAGTGAGGTCATCAATGTTAAAAACTTCCATGGTACCTAAAAACTTGAAAAGAGATCATGAGAATTTGAGAAAATTTTGAAACAAAACAAAAATGAAAGACTTAATAGAAATCCTAATATAACTCCCCGGCAGCGGTGCCAAAAACTTGATGCAAGTTTTACTGACCAGGTTTAAATATTTATAAGTCTCGTTATACCTATGGTCTACCCTAATGAACTAACGGGCAGTGTACCCGGTCGTGTAGTGTAGTATTCGGTAAAACCGAGGTCGTCCCAAGAGCTATGTGTGTGGATTTATACTAAGTCTAGGTGTCACAGATTTTAATATGATTTTAATATGGAATTAACTAATAAAGCAAATAAAGGTGAAAGATGAAATCAATAGATGTGAGTGGTGCTAGCCTAGTTACTCATCCTAACTAGTAGTGTTTACGTCTAATTACTTCCAATTACTTCAGGTGGGGTCAAAGTTGCTAGGACATCATTTGGTCAGTTCGTCCTAACCTATCAACAAAGGGTCCCAACCTGGAGAAGTCGTGTCCCTCATAAGTCCCTGCTGTTCCGGTCCCCTAAGCCAAGTCATTAAGTACCGCTACATGCTAGATTTATAATAGTGAGTGCCCGGGCGCTAGCAACTTAAACACTTACCCCTTACTTCTTAAGTTCATCCAAGCGGTAGGTGATCAGTTGGTCAAATCGCACAAGTAGAAAGGGTCGTCAGTTGGTCATATCTTACCCTTCCCGTCTCAGTCTACTCACTTAGGGTCAGTTGGTCATATCTCCTAAGCAACTAGCCTCAACCGCCATTCAAAACTATTGAAACAAGGGTAGCTACCAATAAACTATGCATGCATACACTTAGAAATAATTATACGGAAGCAATGTAAATGCAAACAAAACAATTAATGAATCATAACTAGGCCAGCACCAAGAGGTGCTTAGCTGCTCATATTAACTATAACAATCAATTCAATGTTTAATGTTACGAAATACATGAATTGAAAGCAAAGAAAAGATAAAAAGTTAATGCTTATCGTAGGGGAGTGATTTCTCCCTTGGAGATAGCTCCGTATGCTCCTCTAGATCTGCCTTCGACTTCTTCTCACGTTCACTGATTTTTGTGTGTGAAATGGGATGATTTGAAATGCTGGAAATCGTGGGGTGTTTATAGGCTTGATCTGGTTACGGCATAACTATTAGAAGAGTTACGCCGTAAAATACAATTCTTCGTAATTTTCACTAATAATGCTGGTTACGGCGTAACCTCTTGAAGGAGTTACGCCGTATCTTCAATAAATCTTGGTTACACCGTAGTTGATGCATGAGTTACGGCGTAATTAGTAGCAGCGCGGAACCTCATTTGACCTAATATGGTTACGTCGTAATCTTGGATAGAGTTACGCTGTAATCTTCTGTTGAGTTGGTTTTCTGAGCCACACTTTAGTTACGGCGTAATGTGAGAGGAGTTATGCCGTAACTTCTTCAAAGTGAGCATACTATGATAAATCTTCAATAAACTCTCCAAATCTGCGTCTCTTAAGCTCTAATGCTCGTAATTTACCTGAAAGTGAAATATAATGGAAAACAAGCGTAAATCCATATAAATGATATAAATTACAAGCATTATCGGGGGAAATTGACACATAATATTCAGGATAATTTGATGTTATCAAATATCCCCCACTTGAACTCTACTTTCCCTCAAGTAGACCTTATTAGAAAGATTTTTTAAAAAGATATCTCCCATTTCCTGGAAAATATAAGTTTACAAATCCCTTATGCTAGAATAAAACAAAGCCGAACACCTCACAAAATGGGAACGAAACACTCAAATCTCTAAACTATTCTAAGTGTCAATTTCGGGGTGATCACTCAATCGCACAGTCATAGCATGTATTCTATCAAAAGCTTGGCGGTTACACAAATCTCCACCACTAGAGTTAAGGTCAAAGCAATTCTCGAAGGCAATATAGGTAGACACGACAAAGGTTAAGGGTGATTTGTCATTACTAACATATCACGGTGAAGTGGACAAAATCAATGATACATGACCAAATCCATGGCCAAGACACCAAAGATTGCTCGCTGCATCACCTAGACATGCTTCATGACTAAAGGGTAGGATAAGACATGGGATATATAAATGGTGTAAAATAAAAATCAAGCAAATAGTCTAAATCCATAACCAAGTCATCACCACTTACCGTCCGCCTAAAGTTCAAATTTCGAAGTTAAGAAACCGGATCATGATACATTAGGTAGATGTGTCATTAGAGGACATCATGATTGGTACACTACCTTTTCTCCAACTCCAATCTTCAAACGTGACCGAGGTGGCCTCCTCGATACTAAATTTTTAGGAATTGGAAATTCCATTGTGAAGAGTCGGTCACCCCAAATATTATCTAGCATAAGTTACCTCGTAGAGTTGTCGTTGTTTACATTATTTAATAGTTAATTAGTTAGTCAGTAGCGTAGAATAGTTTAGAGTAACACCGTGGAGGAAGGACGGGTCTTTACCCACTGTATACCTGATCCACAGGCCGTCAGGAGGTCGTGTAGTTTTGTTAGGTCACTAGTTTTACAACACAAGCTTATAAGAAAGATAGAGAGGCGATTGAACAAGATTCCAAACACACACACACGATAGTATGAAACGGTTATGCGTAGAGGTGAGTGAAAGAGAATAACTTGAACAACCAACCTTCAAATGAAGGTTTACAAGGGGTATTTATAGGAGGGAAGCTAGGGCAACACTCCTAGTTCCCTTCCTTTCCTTATTGGGCTAGGCCTAGGCTTATGGGCCTTCTACATAAGCCTAAGGCTAATAACAAACATAAAGGCCATAATAAGCTAACTATTACATATAAGTAACTAACACTTGAATAAGGTTTAGGAGTGATTCCAACAATCTCCCCCTCAAGTGTTATTACATATGAGTAACAAACACTCAAGTGTTGGTGATGAAAACGGTGAAGGCGTTGATGTAATAGTAGCTTTGACGTCTTCCGACATTCTTCTTTCTTGTGAGAAGAATTGCCTTGATTTAAACAATCTCCCCAGTGTAGAGAGATAGTTTATTTTGAACGGTTATGCTTTGACGCCATCATTAACTTTGTTCTTTGATCATTGTTCTTTGTGGTGAAAGTGATAGTATGTTGTTCTCCGCATCAAGTCCGCCTCAGCCGCTTTGCTACAGTGTCTCCACGCCGTTCTTCAACATGCTCACACGCTCTTTGACGTTGGAATTCAGATCGATGGAGTTCTTTAAGTCTTTAACTTTGTAGATTCTCTGTATTGACGAAGAATCATTCCGACTGTTGTGTTGCTTTAGGATAGAACTTCCATTAGTGATGATGTTGGCATGAGTATGAGAAGAATGCGACGATCATTCGCTGAGCTTCCATAAGAAGAAAACATTTAAACGGTTAGTAATAAGCGGATTCCGCACTTACAAGTTTGAACTTCGAGAGTGTTAACAACATAGTGTGAAAACACAACTCTAATTCTTACAAAGGCCGCTCCTGAATCGGAGTCCCACAAGTGAGATAACACGATGTACCGAAGTACACTTATGATTCAGATGAGTCGCGAGGTACACCAAGCATCACCTCGACGTAGACCGCTTGAGACCACTAAGCGCAATCCACGGGAGTTGCCGAAGCGCCGCCGAGGCTGTTTGATGTTGACCCGGCAGAGTTTCCATTCATTCACCGAGGATCACAAATGTGAACCTCTCATAAATGTTCTCGACAGATTGCTAAGATCTGTGAAGGACTCGATATGAACCACTGATAACCTTATTGTTGATCATCAAGTGATTAAATGTCAAGTGTACCTAAGAGATCTTTTGATGAATCTCGTGGCTCTAGACTCAATAGTGCGCTTTGGTTTTCCGGAGCGGAGACTAGGGAGAGGGTCTCCTTCTTCAATACCAGGAATCTCTAAGAGAAAGCCGATAGTTTACGTAGGGTTCCCAGTGAGAATGAAACAAGCTTCTGTTAAGAGAAACTTGAGTGGATAAGAAGGTTTAGTGCATGCGCCACTGGGTCCATGACGACTTTTAATCTTCAATACCGGCGTCACAAAGTGACAACCAAGAGCATATGAATTGAACCCGTGTCCGCCCTAAGTTGAATAACTGAGGGCTATTTCTTTTCACCCTTTTCTTTGCATTTCTTTTAATTCTTCAACTCCTTCTTTCTCCGATTCTCATTTTCTCCTTTTACAATCATACCTAAGGACTTCTAAATACTAACTATTTGTGGTGTCCTGGGGTAGATCCCTCCGCTCTGGCGGATCATAGGACGGTTATTCCTAACCTTAGTCACCTTATAACTCCATGACTAACCTTTGTTGCCATAAAACCACGATATGTAAAATCTCTCACGGTGTTTATGAATGAAAAACATTTTAGTATCACTGTTGAGATAAGATTTTGCATAAATACTCCCCTCCACATGTGCTTAAGAGTTTTAACGGTTAAAATGCACAATGAGGAAAGAGCGCGCACATTTTGAATTGATTCACTCAAGATAGACATCCCCCGCGAGACACGGTTACGTGGCATAGTTAAAGAGTTGCATTGTCAGCTTTTAGGTGACAACTAGCTCTAATAACTACCTTGAAGGTGTAGACAATCCTCGGAAGGTCGTCAAACCCGCCGAGTTCATGTTTATCAAGAGTTTCTCGAATGGTACATTCTACTTCGACAAGTCCTTTGCGAGACACGTTTACATCACTAGCGAACTAGCTTGAAATTATTACCCGTCCCAGACAAGTCTTTTGAGTTACTAACAGCTTAAGCATCGTCAATTCGTTGGTTAAGTCTGAATCACACAAATTCATTTGCATTTTACACAACATATTTCTTATCACATATTTTCTCCCCCTCAAAAATGGCATATTAAAGTGTTATTTTTGAAGCGTTTGAGAATAAATATGACCATTTCGAGTGTTGCGGGAAGAATGACCACTGAGAACAATTTTTGAACAAAGTATTGATTCAAGTACTCCCCCTCAACGAGTGATATAAACGATTGAGGTTTTGAAAATCATAAGGGAAAGTACTTGTTCTTTTGAGCAAAACCTTGAAAAATGAAAGGTTTGATAGGTTTTACTCAAAAGTAAGAAGCTTTCGCTCCTTTTATAAGGATTGTGGCACTGAAGCGTACCACGTGGTCCTTTATTTACAAGTACGGGTTGTACACTGTAATGTGTGCACAAGCCATTGACATAATTAATCAAACATCCAAAATGATATGAAGTAAAAAATTCAAGGGGTACCGTGAAGTGCGTGATGTTCCCGTGAGTGTGCAGGCGTTGAAATCCGGTTATGTTTCTCCTGGATCGACCACCGACATAACTCTCCAATCGTCTGAATCGATCCCTTCAAACAACCGCTCATCAATCATTGTGATGATCCGTCTCACATCCCTCCTTTCCCGAGAATTCCAGCGCTTAGGAGACCCAATTTTCTGGCGTATATCCTTCAACCAGTATGCCAATCCATCCCTAACCAGCTTCAAAGTATGATCCCCGAACTTGTGGAGTTCGCTACACGCCATTAAGCAGTTGCTTTGAAGTTCACTACGGTAAACAACGCCGAAAGGTTTGCTGATGAGTGTATATTGAGATAGCCGGTTGATATCGGGAAGATCAAGCTTTGGAGGAGTGAAGTTGACACGCGTTTGATAAGATTCAACAACCCGGAGATCTTCTACACGTTCCTTGATGACAATCCGCCTTATGAAGATGAGAAGTGACTTGATAAATTCACGTTGTACTGCAGTTGAGAATTGTCTCATGCGACCCTGCACCTTGGCAAGGTACATGTCTTCGATGTCATTGAGAGACAAATTCTCAAAGTCACCTCGAGAAAGCATAGTCCCGTTCATCTTGTCGTTTGACTACGATCTTCTTTAGAAATGTGTAGTCCCACTTAGACGAAAGTTCAACGTGTATGATGGCAACGATATCTTTAGAACTATGCACAGCATGTTGAGACTTCGAACCCGACAGCTTCTATAGTAGATTCGCGGCGCTCGCCAATGATGAATCCCATACAATGCATCTCGGGCGTATGCCTCCACCGTGTTGGAGAACAAGTGATTGGCACGTTCCTCAATGGCTATGCGGTTTGAGTAGACAGCTGCTGGGAATGGAAGTGTCAACGATGTAGCATATTTTCTTAAATCATCGCCACCGTAGAAGAAAATCCGTGTCTTTGTTGAAGAAGTATTTGAAAGGAATCCTTGGTTCACCATTGTTTGTCCAAGTGTTGGTAGAGGTTTGGTCCAATCGGTGTAGTATGGAGGGTTGTCCCTTTGTGTGAAGTCAATGTTTGCTTCCCGGTTGAGCCAATCCATGTTGTTAGACATAGCTCGAGCAATGTTTTCAAGGTGATATTCGATCTCGAGGGCACTTTCGTGAGTCGTTTTAGAAGTTGAAATGCTTCATTTTGATTCGCTTCAACCGATTTCGCCATTTTCTTCACATGGAACTTTTCTTGCAGAATTTTTGCATGCTCCAATGTAGAACCGTCTACCAAATTCTGACCTTCTTCAGGGTAGGGAGTGTTGTTAACAAGATTAGAAAACCATTCAAATTCCTCTGTTTTATCGTCATCTAGCCATGATACGACGCCGCTTGAGGCGTCTTCTTCTTCTTCTTTTGAAGGCCTAGATGATGATTCCGGGTTTCGAGCTTGTTTGGGTGAGGTGGGTTGTTTTAGGGGCTCAGGACCTCTTCATCGTCACCACCCGTATACTCAAAGTGATCATCGGTTTTCTGAGTCAGGGTTGGTAACTCGGAATCGCCCCGAGGTTTTTCAAGAGAAGAACGAGGAGGAGATTTTTGTTGAACAGGAGCCCGTTGTGGAGGAGGTTGCATCAAAGAAGATTCACCGCATCGCTTCGACGCTTAGGTGCGAGTCTTTATCCTTATCCTTGTCTTCATCGCTCTAGGACGCTTAGACTTTTCACTTCAAATCTACAAGCTTCTTGAAGTTGGTAGTCCAAAGAATGCTTGAAACAACTTTCCTTCATTAGAAGTAAATGTCCCGTGATCGTGCGACATTTGTGTAACAAGCTTGGCCACCAATTCATTAACCGAGAAAACTATCGGATCGGTTGGATTGATTGTGATGGTTAAGGGTGTTGATCGAATAGTTTGCTTGGCGATCCGCATAAGATTTGGATAAAGTTGTTTGGTGAACAACTCCTTTGTGACTTTAGGAACGCATCTCGAAGGTACTTTTTCGTAGCCTTCGATCATTTCGTTCAGTTCCTCTTGACGGTGATTTTTCATGAATTCCCGAACAAACTTCCTTTCTCCTTTTATCTTTTCATGCTCGTCATACATATGTCGTATGTGATCGAAAGAAATTTAGCTTTTGTTGAGCACGCTTTTCTTTCGACTTGTTTGACGCCTTTGGTAATCCGTTCATGAGCTTGAGAAATCCAAGATTTAGATGGTTTCTTCACGGATTTGGATGATGATTTGGTTGACTTCTTTGATGGTGGTGGCGAGGAGTGAGAAGACGAATCTGATGATGAAGAGATATGAGGAGACTCTGGATCCTTCGGAGGTTCAGAGGTTTCTTCCTTTGATCGCGCAGTACTATCTAGAAGAAACGTATCATAATCAACATCTTGATCTTTTCGACTTCTCGCTTCCGGTTCCTCAACTCATATTCAATAGTATCCTCCACAAGCTTTTGTTGTTGCATAAGAGTGGTGGCACCAGCTCCCTTATCGGGTTGATTAACCGCATCATGAGAAGGTTCAGAGTGGACAAAGACCACTTGATCCTCCGGGACCACCCATTTGGTCTTTAGCAAATTCTTTAGCTTTGTGAAGGTGTCTAACGATATTAAACTTCTTCCTGTATGATATATCCAGTTGCTCTTCTTCTTGATCCGAGCTTTCATCATACGGTACAAGTACAGGAGTCTTTCCTTTTCCTTTATCACCTGGTGGACTTGGAGGTTTAGTGATGAAGGAGGTGTTACTTGCAGTCCGAGTAGGTAATCTCTTCATCTCGTGTCAAGTACCTTCGAGCTTTCGCCCACAAGCTTTCTTTGCGGTTCAGATGTGGGAATAGGTTCCGCTTCCTTTATAGGAACAATCCTTTTACGAGGAGGATTCCTTTTGGGAAGCTTCCTTTGACTCACAAGACTTGTTGCACTTCCTGCACTTCCTCTTCTCGGTTCTCCTTATAGGTGTTCCGTAAGATTTTTCGTCGAGATGACCAACTTTGCCTTGTCTAACCGCTTCCGGATACCTTTTGTATGCTTCGAAGCTTTCGACATCTTCGTTAGAAGGAAATCTCGCAACACAAAGCACCTTGTTTCTTTGTAGACGATTCCTTGATTCTGACCGATAGAATAGGTTCCGTCAACATATCGTGATTGTTGGAGTCATTTAGCCTCTTGGGAATATCGTGATGAAGTCCAAGTGCTCTCTCGATCAACAGTTTAGTATATCCGATGTAGGGAATCTTTGAGCCAAGTTTGTTGAGAAATGACATCATGTCATCCCAAATCGAGCTTCGATAATGTGTTTCATGTTGACCAATGCCCAAAATATTTGCAGTTCCATGAGCTTAGGATGCTCATAGCCACTGCCACGCACCGAAACAGACTTGGTGATGATCATGTAGAGAGTTCTCCATGGTTGAGGAATAGTCTTAAGCTCTACGTGAGAATGCTTGGTGATTACTCCCGTAGCCTCGTCATAACCGATATTGATTAAGAATTGGAGAGTGAGCTCTTCAACAGGTGTGGCATATAGTTTGGTTGGTTCGACTTCGTGAATTAGGAGAACAACCCTTAAGTCTGCATGTGTAATGGTGACTTGTTTGTGATTCAGAGTCACCGCCACAGCAGCCGCCCTTGGACCCTTTCCATAGTGTTCCGTAACTGTTGGATGTAGATCTCGTGAAATTGCAGAGTGAGTGAGCATATTCTCGATACGGATGAGTCCTCGAATATCAATAGCAATTAAACACGAAGACTCGAGCAAGTGAGGGTGTCAAAGTCAACACGGAGATTATTCTTTCCTATCTTCATTGGATAGCCATAAGGATAGATATTAGCAATGGAGAGAACTTCAGATGCATCCATATTCATTTGTTCACCATGTCTTGATCGAAATAACATTAGACAAAAGAACCAACATATCGGAAGACATAATGTTAGTCAACAGAAGGTCTTATTGTCTAGTTATTGAATGTACAATGTCAATGATTGTTACGAGTCCTAAGTCACTTGTATGTTCAATAGTTCAATGACGCCGTGAAATGTTTCGTGAGTTAGTTAACTTTAAGTTTTAAAGTTTATTTTATCACTTATTGTTCACAACATATCAAACGATTTAAGTTTATTAGTGACATTATTGGATTCGTGATGATATGATTAGTTTATTTACAAGTTTGTACACGTAACAATTCATAACGAAGGTATAATCCAGGCTTATGCGTAGGATTGGTAAAGTTAAGCGTAGACAGAAATGATATATGCGTAGGCGTAAACTTACGCGTAGGATCCTAACTTACGCGTAAGAAATATTATGTGTAAGAAAAATTGGACCTTATGCGTAGAGGTTACGCGTAGGCATATATTAACCTTACGCGTAAGGCTACTCGTCAGAGTTGACCTTATGCGCGTAGAGGTCATCGCACGCATATCCTTCACAGATACGCCGTAGTCCCATATGTAGAACCTTATGCGTAGAAGCTACGATAAGACTAATCTTACGCGATAACAAGCTACGCTAAGGTGATCCTTATGCGTAGAGTTACAACAACCTTGATTATGAATTTTAAGTGTAGCAAGCCCAAATAAAGCATCATATCATCAATTTTGACACATAACATTCATTTTATGACAGATCAAAACACAATTGTTCATATAAACAGTTAAGCGTAGAAAACCTTACGCGTAGTCTAAACCCTAAATCTACGCGTATAAATCTAGCCATGGAATATGCACAAAGCTTTTTCTGGTAGTTTAAGAGTGTTGAGGGAGTCTTTATACCAAGTTATAACACTTAACTCGTTGTGAATCAAAAGTTACCAAATATTATGAACTTTAAACCCTAAATCCAAAATGTTTAACCAATTAGTGTTTCGGGTGGTTAATAACCATGGAAATCATTAATTCAACCACTTAAGACTATAACCCAACAATCTTTTATACCAAAACACTTCACATTTGGAAAACCCCAAATTGACACATAAACCCTAATTTTCAAAATCATTAATTCGTGATCCCGGGTAGTTTTGATGATTAAAACTATATCATTGATGTGTTAGAAACGTTTTGACACTATTCTTTTAACCATAAACACCCAATCTTGATCATGTGTTCATACACATATGCGTAGAACCACAAAACGAGATTATACAAAGTTTTAACCGTTGGATTTTTGAAAAATTCAAAACAATTGCTTAAAAACATGTTGTAAACACGAAATCACTTACAAAATGATGATCTGAAACACGGATTACTTGAGTGAATTCTTATGCGTAGGATGGTATTAGGTTTTGAGTAATAAATGAGAAGTGAAAGTTAGGTGGGGGTGTTATTAAAAATAACTTTAAGGTTTTGACAGTTTTGGTCCCTCCACCTTTTCCTTTTTCAAACAAAGCCATTTAACTTCCATTTTGGTTACCAAACAAAGATTTTAAGAAAGAAACTTTGACGACACTCCCCCTCGACTTAATAAATAATGAAAGGTTATAAATTTAGTCCGAGGAGTGTCATTGTACCAGAAAAATTTACCACCAATGAAAAAAGAAACAACCGAGATATGATAACATGCAAGTACACAGATGTTTTGAAACAGTTAAAGTTTTGATTTCTCCCCCTCAACACTAGATCGAAAAATATTGAATTTTGAAAGATTATAGTGTTGACGGAAGAAACGTACTTGCAATGTTGAAAGAAAATAGATAGAAGAATATTTTTGTTGTTTTATCAGATTTTATACTTTTGTATTTTGTTTTTGAAAAATTATTTACAAAAGAGATTTTGGTGTTTGCTAGGTTTTTAAGACTGCTTTTAGGAGGTCATCCAATTCCTCTTGAGTCAAACACCTCATACCAATCCGGTGGACCAACTCATTAAACCTAGCGGAAGGCTTTGGTGAGAAGATCTGCCAATTGGTATTCTGTACCCACAAAATATAATTCAACAAGACTGCTCCACGTGATCCTTGATGAAATGATATCGAAGATCGATGTGCTTTGATTTCGAAAGTGAATCGAAGTTGCACGAGATTGCAATGGCACTCCGATTGTCGCAAAGACATCGATTGTGTTCTCATCCAGATGACTTGAGCACAACATGCGGACATGGCTACATATTCTGCTTTGGTTGAGGACAATGATGTACAATCCTGCTTCTTCGATTGCCATGACACCAGCTTATCACCAAGAAATTGTAAAGCTCCTGAAGTGCTTTTCCGTGAGTCTAAGCATCCCGCGTGGTCGCCTCAAAAGCGATTAGTTCAAAACCGTAATCCTTCGGATACCGATCCCCAAGTTAATGGTTCCCTTTATGTATCGGAGGATTCTTTTAGCCTTAGAGAGGTGGGTTTCAGTTGGTCGCGACCGATAACGGGAGCATAGATAAACGGCAAAGACAATATCAGTCCGCTAGTCGTTAGATACATGAGAGACCCAATAATACTACGGTATTTTGTAGGGTCCACCAATTTCCCATGTAAATCAACGTCTAGCTTCTTGGTATGAGCCATTGGTGTGGCATAGGTGTCATAGGTTTTCATTCCAAATTTGTTTAACAATTCAAGGGCATATTTGGACTGACTCAAGAAAATACCACGGGTGATTGATGAACTTGCAGACCGAGAAAGAATGTAAGTTCACCCATCATGGACATTTCAAAATTTTTCTTCATTAGTTTTGCAAAAGCAATTGAAAACTTTTATGTGTAGACCCAAAAATGATGTCATCCACGTAAATTTGAACAATTAAGATATGTTCCCGTGATATTGTATAAAAAGAGTTGGGTCAACCGAACCTTTGGTGAAATTATTAGCAATGAGGAAGGATGATAGCTTATCGTACTATGCCCGAGGAGCTTGTTTGAGACCATACAGCTTTGTTCGCTTTGTAGACGTGATTCGAAACTCGTGATCAACGAATCCATCCGGTTGGTCGACATAAACCGTTTCTTTAAGTTGTCCATTGAGAAACGCAGCTTTGACATCCATCTGATAGACCGTCATATTCATATGAGCCGCGAATGCTAGAAATATCCGAACAACCTCAAGACGAGCAACCAGAGCAAAAGATTCTTCAAAGTCAATACCCTCTTCCCGACGATAACCCTTAGCCACCAGACGTGACTTATTTCTGATAACATTTCCTTCAAAGATCCAATTTGTTTTTCCAAATCCATTTGAGACCAATGACGAAGACCCTTGTTGGTCTTTCAACCAGTTCCCATACTTCAAGACGCTTGAATTGGTTGAGTTCTTCTTGCATGGATTCAATCCAGTTGTCTTTTGTCATTGCGCCTTTGATGTTTTTAGGTTCGATTGGCAGACGGTGAGTGCATAAATGCAATGTTCACCGCTCGTGTGAAGACGCTGTCTCGTAACGACCGGGTTGATTCGGGTTGCCAATAATGTTTTCCCGAGGATGGTCTTTCGTCCATCTATGTGTGGAGGGTTGATGTTGGTATACATTGTGCGCATTCCGAGGATTCAAATGGTTTGTTGAAGATTCCACGACATCCGTGCAGCCTCATTAGCAAACGGGTTGAAGAACGATTTGGATCAAAATCTGCAGTGGGGGTACTACATTCGAATATCATCGCAACTTCATCATTGTTGGAAGCGGTTTGTTCAACTGTTGTGGTGGAGTCAACATGTGTAGGTGCATCTGCAAAGAGTTGTTGTAGCAGTGTATCGTATAAGAGTATTATCGTTGAGCAAATGAAACAATGGATACACCGAGCACGCTCATCAATATCGCCACAACAAATGGAGCAAATAACCTTTCCATTTGTTGACGAGTAAGTCGGGGCTTTGTTCACCGATGATGGGGTTTGAGGGAAGTTTAAGCGGTTGTGACCGGTTCTAAGTCATATACTCGAAGCCATTGGTGTAAGTTCATCGAAATGAGCATGAATCGCTTCCATCACCGCTTTGTACGACGATTCCGATTCGAAACCTTTGGAATTATCACAAGATCCGATAAAGACTCCAATGTCAACTTTGGCTTTGAGCTTTCCAAAGTCATCACGATCATTATTCGGATAGCAAAGAGATCCAAATACATGAAAGTGTTTTAGATTCGGTTTTCTGCTATGGACGAGCTCGAAAGGTGTTTTGTTGTATGCTTTGTAATCATAGAACGGTTTTGAGTATAGCATGCAAGAGATACACGCCCATAAGTAATCTGGAAGTTTAGCATTGATTAACATTGTTCTCGCAGCTTCCACTAACGCTCGGTTTCGCTCTTTCGACAACCCGCTTTGTTCTCGTGTATGCGTGCAATAGATGTCCGATGTCAATTCCCACTTTCTCATAGAATTCACGAAGAGTTTGATTAACAAATTCATTGCCTTTATCTGTTCTGATTAGTCGAACGGTGTTTCAGAGTGAACTTGTATTTTCGTGAGAAAGGTGATGATCATTTGTGGAGCTTGATCTTTGCTTCCAAGAAAGTAGACCCAAGTCCAGCGTGAATAGTCATCAACAATTACTAAGATGTAGCGTTTGCCATTGATCGCTTGCACGCCAAGATCGGGCCACACAAATCCATGTGAAGAAGATGAAGCACATGTTGAGAGTTGTGTTCCACCTTTGAAGGAAAATGAGCACGAGTGCTTTTGCCTTGTTCACAAGCCGAGCAAAGATGATCTTTAGAATACCGAAACCGTGGAAGTCCTTCAACTAGTTTGTGTCGAGCAAGGTTGGTGATGGTTTGAAAGTTTAGATGTGAGAGACGACGGTGCCATAGCCCGGATTTTGTTGATGTTGCCTTTGAAAGTAAACATATGGGAGATGAAGCAACCATGTCTTTCATAGAGATAGTGTAGGGAATAGAATTACGCGATCCGCATATAAGGTCATTTCCTTGTAGATCACTTAATGAAACAAGTTTTCTCCCGAAAGCAACCTCCAAATCTCCATCACAAAACCGACCTATCAAAACAGATTATGACCGAGGCCTTCCACATAGTAAACCCCGCTAATTTCGATGTTCCCATTGACATAGTCTCCGTAGCCCATGATAGCTGCGAAGTGATCATTCCCGAACCCGACAGTGCCAATGAACTTTGCAATAAAGTTTGATAACACTTTAAGATTGCCTGTCATGTGTCGGGAACATCCGCTATCAACAATCCAGAGAATGATCTCAGATCACCGCATTACATAATGCACAACAGATGGAATAGAAGTAGATTTGGAACCCGAAATGTTAGAGGGTTCCGTAGCACTTATAGTAGATATACACACATCAATAGCTTTAGGTATCCACTTAAATCCTAGTGTGTTATATATCCATTTCCGCCATCTATAACTACTCTTTGCTTTAGTCTTAGTGAATGCACTAGGTGGTACTACATTCTTAGGAGGTTAAAATGGAGCTACAGGACAAGAATGCGCTTCTTAGAATCTAAAGATGGCGGTCTACCAAGCACAGACTTAGAAAGATTAGTGGGCCTAGAGGTATTCCCGTTCTTAGGATTCCTTAAACGAGAGATGATAGCTTTAGCAACACATTTATCATGACAATCAGAATTCATACTTTTACCACAAATATCACAAGGTGCATCGATCAATATCAAAAGTACTTAACGGTTTAGCATTCGTTACATCACTATTTCTATTACATTTGTCCGACGCAATATCTATAGTGGAGGCAACGTGAGTCTTATTCATAGTCCTAGGGTGTTCTTCTACTTTAGCATTCTTGATTGATCTTTTCTTAGGTCGCAACTTCCTATTCGTTGATTGAGTGCTCCTAGGCTGTGAAGTGCGGGCGTTTGGAAAAGGCTCAACTATTCTGTTTCAAGAGAAGGAAGCACGTTAGCTACTTGTGATTTGGGAGTAGAAATTCTAGATTCATGAGTACTAAGTGTTACTCGGGCTAATCTCTTAATGATGGTTGGCGGAAGTTGTTCATACTTTCCTAACATTTCTCTTAACTTGATGATAGTGTGAATCAGATCTTGATTTTCAGACCTAACATTTCCAAAGAAAATGCATAACTTCTTTAGTGTGTGCAAGATAATGATCAAGTTCATTTGATGCTTCATCACGAGTCTTTTGAGTAAATCAAATATGACACCATATTCCTTTTGACTTTTAAAAGTTCTTGTTCATATTTTGAGATTTGACACTTAAAAGACACGCTTTGATCATCCAGTTGCTCAAATTTAGGATCGAAGATTTTGCACGAATCGATGATTTTATGTTGAAAAGCAATTTGTTGATCGTGAATATCTTTTTGACACCAATTAAGACGACATATTGCATTTGAAAGTTCGCTTTGACAATCGCTTGTTTTCAACTTTAAGGACTCGACCAAGCACATTATCGTGTTCTCAACATTTATCACAGATTCAACAAGATCGCAGAGGTATGATCAAATGCATATGACAAAGAATTCTTTAGCACAACATTATGGACATCAGACGATGACATCTTCCAAGAGTCGATCAACATCTTTTCTCAACAGTTTCTTTTACGTTTAGTATTAGAAATAGATGTTTCTGCTTTCTCGAAAACAACCTTCATCACTCCAAGTTCCTTATGAAAATCCTTTTCCCATGCTAATGCACAATTTTTCAAATTTTTAACATTAGGTAAAAGATTTTTCTCAAAAATGTCTCTTTGTTCTCGCGCCAGAGGCGATTGAAAATGATCAATTTTGATTTCGGAACGATATTCTATCTCATGTTGTAAAATTTTGAGGTCATCCATGAAGATGTCAAAATATCTAAGAATTTTTGATTTTCGTGTTTTGAATTTACTTCACCGATGGAAGGTAAAGGACCATAAATTTGTGCATAATCTGGTTGGGGATTAACATTAGAAGACTCATGTGTTTTAATGATAACCCTTGGTGTGTTAGAAGAATCCGTTGGTGTGACGAAAGTGACCGCTTTGAATAGTTAAAAGGTTTGTTGTAAACAACTTTTTCTAATTTTGATCGACTCTCGCCTTCTGCATCTAATTCCTCTTGACGATGATATTCAACAACATTCATAAATGTAATTATCAACTTTATATTCTCGTGACCGAAACTTCGGATTTGGTTTGAATGCTTTTGTTGAAAGCTTAGGTTTGTAATCCGCAAGATTCGGTCCATATCCATTTGGATTGGGTTTTAAAGTAAACTTTTCAATGGCTGTGACCGACTCGCCATGTTTGTAAACAACAGCTTTAAACTCTTTAAGTTTGTTTTGCAAGCCGATGATTTCTTCAAGATGATCATCTATTCGTTTCGCTGAATGCTTTTTGTATGCAGAGAACTGTTTTTGACAAGTTAACAACTCAGCCTTAGCTTTTGATTTTCCAAGGTGAGAGCGTTAATTTGCTTTTTATGTTCATGTTTCAGCTTGTTCTATTTCGCATAACAAAGCATTCTTCAAGCTGCTAGATCACGATCTGCCTTTCTAAATATTTTTCATTTTGATAAGATTTGGCAAAGGTCGCTTCAAAACCGCTTTCACGCTTTTTCTTGAGTTTTGAAAAGTTGAGTTGCTTTTGTAAACATTCAAAATCCTTGGTTAACAAAGGCATTTTTGCATTTCAAGTCCTGATTAATGGCACGACATTCTTCCACTATGGTTTGTTGGTCTTGTATTAAAAGAGCAAAATCTGATGAGGCAAAAGTTCGGCGTGTTCAACGTGAGTCTCAACATGATCATTACGGAGATCCTCAAGTATGACCACGGAGTCAATTTGATTATCAAGGGAAACCGTTGGTCATCTTGATCGTCAAATATAACTACGGGTCTAGTTGAAAATCGTCGGAATGAGATGTGGATGACTCATTTTGAACATTCCGAGCCTTGCCGGATGCTGATGTTGGCGGAGATATGAGATCAGAGATAAATATGGTTTGTTCGGTACTGAGACAAGCCATCTGTCATACACCGGGCCTGTGTCACTCATGTGTAAGCTCCTGCATATTAGCCATCAACATAACAAATGCATTGGCCTCGCAAGTCCTCCATATCATCATCGAGTCAAGATTTGCCATAAAGCTCGTTCTTTGTCCGTGAGAGTTCCACCCGCCTTCATCCTTAAGAGCCAAAAGAAGAGCTTCTTTGAAATAAGCATGCCCTTAGTCCTTGGCTTTGGGCATGCATTAGCCAGTGTCCCTTCTCATTGCAGTTGTAGCATCGAAGACCATTCAACCCATGCTGAGCATTTCCCTGCTCCACCACTTGAGCTCGATTGTTATTCCTACCCACAACATTAAACCCTTGACCACCGCCCATCCGACGACCATAACCACGATTCTGAACTTCAACTCGCCCATTGTTTACAACAGCTTGATTCCTTGTATTAGATGAGGAACTAATACGGTTGTTGGATTTGTTGGTATAACGGCTAAAGGCATTAGCAATCATAGCAAATCCTTGTTGCAATGCTTCGAACGGATCGGATTCCTCATTATGAAGTGCTTGATCATTGTTGTTGTAAGGAACCAATTGATTTTGTTGAGGTTGATGTGATTGATCGTTTGGTGGGTTTGAAGCACTTGGTTGAGTTGCTGGTTGAGGAGAATAATTTTGTTGAGCATATAAGGCAAGTTGTTGATTTTCCGGATGTGTGGGTGGAGCAATTTGAGCACGGAGAATCCTTTCCCTATCAACTTCCTTTTCATGAGGCTTCAAGTAATCTTACAAAAATCCGTAGGTAGACTGATGCATGTTTTTAGCTTGACGGAGAAAAATGACATACTTCTCCCATTCAGGACCAAGACTACTTAGGAACTTAGTATTCACCGCAATTCTTGGCATGTGGATGTTGTGTTTATCCAAATCATTGATGATGTCTGAAAATCGGTGATGATAGGACTCGAGTGTCTCTCCCGGTTCAATCATGAAGTGTTCATAAGCCAAGTAAATTTTGGATTCCAAATCTTCCCGATTGAGTATTGATCCTTCCATAAGAAGACTAATATGATCCCACATTTTCTTTGCAGTCTTTTGAGCATCAACACTATGAAGAATTAGGTTTGGTAATCCTAGGAGGATATATTCCATTGCAAGCTCATCTGCTTCATAGTGTAGAAGTTCTCGAGGTTTCAAGTCTGCAACAAGTAGCAATGTTCGTTTGTTCATCTCTTGGTGGAATGGCATTTGGATCTCCGGGTACAATGACAGGAGGCATCTCAAAAGGACCTTCCAAGATAACCTTCTTTAAGAACTTTCCATGTGGCTTCTTTAGATCACAAAATCTAAAGAACCTTATCACCCTTTGATCGTAGTTTCCTCGGAGTGAGCATTGAGGTCTATCAAGTGAACCAAACCTCATGAATTGATTGTTGGCCGCTTAAAGTTTCAAACATCTTTGCAAACCAAGTGGGTTCCCTCATAGTGATCCTTGATGGATGTTGATTAAAGTCATTTGTGTATGGTTGAGCTTGAAGACTTTGTGGTGGTTGAACCATTTGAGGTTGTGGATTTGCAGCAAGTTGTGGAGTATGTTGTTGGTTAAATTGTTGTTGATAAATTGCTTGTTGTTGATTCCATTGTTGATGTTGTGGAGTTAGTTGTTGTTGACGCTGAGGATGAGGATAAGTGTAAGGGAAATAGTTAGAGTATGGTGGTTGTGACATGTTGATAAACTTGTGTTGGTAAAAATGGATCTTTGTAGTCGAATGAACCTTTGTTGATGAAGTATCCTTAGGCGTAGAAATAACCAAATAACACCAAAAATTACGCGTAACAATAAGGAGTTACGCGTAGGTTTTAGCTTACGCGTAAGCAGGGAGAAAAGGCTAAAGTTATGCGTAGACAACAAAGTTAGGCGTAGAAACTTAGGCGTGGGATTTAGCTTATGCGTAAGACAAGGCTTAGGCGTAAGAAAATCTTAGGCGTAGGATTTCTACGCGTAAAGTTGAGCTTACGCGTAATTTTAGGGTTTTATCCCAAATGATCTTTACACTATCACAGTGCAAAAGATATCCAAAGTCGACGTATTTTCAAACTTATCCAAGTAAGAAAACACGGAATAAACCACGAAAATGAAGATAAAGCCAATGATAATCTTACGCGTAATTTTAGGGTTTCAATACGCGTAGGATTACTCGTAATTTTGATTTTGTCCAAAGATGTTTCTAAACCAGTTTTTGTTTGATGAAATAGCTTCAATAACACCACAATAACACAAAAGTGTGAAACTTGATGATCCAAAGCACTCAAAAAGCTTATGCGTAGAATGACACCTACGAATAAAAACTAGTTCAAAAACAATGATCCACGCATAAAGTTTGAAACTTTTTGCCAAAAACAAGTATTTTAACACCTTAAAACGTTGAAAGTACAAGAATTTTGGATTAAAAAGTGTAAAAAACAAGTTTTTAAGAGAGCTAAAGAATGCGTTATCTTTACGCGTAAGACCCAAAACCAAAAACTTCAAAAACAAACGAGTACACCCAACTATTTGGCGATTGATACCACTGTTAGGTCACTAGTTTTACAACACAAGCTTATAAGAAAGATAGAGAGGCGATTGAACAAGATTCCAAACACACACACACACGATAGTATGAAACGGTTATGCGTAGAGGTGAGTGAAAGAGAATAACTTGAACAACCAACCTTCAAATGAAGGTTTACAAGGGGTATTTATAGGAGGGAAGCTAGGGCAACACTCCTAGTTCCCTTCCTTTCCTTATTGGGCTAGGCCTAGGCTTATGGGCCTTCTACATAAGCCTAAGGCTAATAACAAACATAAAGGCCATAATAAGCTAACTATTACATATGAGTAACTAACACTTGAATAAGGTTTAGGAGTGATTCCAACAAGTTTGTAAGTATAAATACCCCTTCCATCCTTGGAAGGGGTGGAGCTTTTCATTTAATCTAACCTTGATTTTTGTGAACCAAGTCTCTAGCAAGAAACTCCCTCTCATCTCTTTCTCTCTAACTATGGCAAACATGTATTTTTATCATCCAAGACCTCCCGAATCATCAACACAATAATATACACGATCCTACAAATGGTACCAGAGCCAAGGTTTTTGTGTTTTGATGATTTATTGTAGTTTTGATACATGTTTTTAAACTGTTTTTTATACATGTTTATAAACTGTTTTTGTGTACTGTTTTTATGGTCGGAATTCTTATCTTTTGATAAACAGTTTTTAACAAGTTTTACTCTTTTGGTCAAAAACAAAAAACCTTCATTGGGTATATTCAAGTTTACAACATCTAGTGTGGTCTATATCTGGTCCATAGAGTCTGTTAATCTTTAGACATTTTTTTGTACCATTCTTTATCCATGAATATTATGTGGTCAATATCTGCTTGTCAAAATGAAGTCAAACATGGGTCAAAATGAGATATTCTTATGAAGTTTTCTGGGTTTGAAACTGTTCTAAAAAATATGGTCATGTCATTCATACTAGCGAGTTGTATTTCTTTTGACTTTTGAGTCAAAAGTCAATAGCGAGTTGTTAAACAAATAAACATCAGTGTAGCGAGTTGGGTCAATCTACCTAGCGACTTGTATTTACAAGTCGTAGCAACTTGTAGGTTGTTTAGCGACTTGTGGTTATTTGACTATTGAGTCAAATAAATGACCTAGCGACTTGACTCATGTCCATGTAATGCAGCGACTTGTGTTGAAGGAAAATTGTTAGCAACTTGTTGAGTTAAAAAAGATTAGCAACTTGACTCAATATAGCGACTTGGATAGAAATGAAGAATGAGAAGACTTGACCACACGACCACTTATACAAACAATAACAAAACATCAAACGACTTCAGTTGCAACACCATCATCATTCCATGAGGAAAATATCAACAACAAATCCAACACAATCAACATCCAATCAAAACTACTCTAACCTAATACTCAACTCTCAATCTATCTATGACTTGAAACTGAATTTTTTTTATACAAATCGACTCGTGATCTCAGCCTATTAGTTCGTGGTTCCCAAAGATGAAACTATCAAGACTTCCAAGAGTCCTTACTCACGAAATAAACTTACATCATAGATCAAATTGTTTGTGTCAATTTTCGAACATAAAAAATGAAGTTAACAACTTTGTTAATTCATTTTCTTGATTCGTTTCTTATTCAAAAACATGATTACCAAAATAGACCTACCTGGAATGTGTCTCGATTCAAGCCATCCCTATGGCGTTAACTATCCGAATCAAGACTAAGACACATCCTTGGATCTTGAGGCTTAACACCTTCATGATATGTTGGATAACATTCGGAGTTAATCATGTTTAATGGCACGAGTGTGTTTAAAAGATTCAAGTAATGTAAGATTACTTTGAATCAATTTGTTGAAAGGAGTTTCGGTGTCTGTGTTCAGTTGAGAGAGATGGGGGCGGACTAGAAAGAGATTAGGGTAAGATATGTGTGAATGATGCGTCTTATATCCGAATGGTTAGGATTGGGTACTAATCTCCTACATGGGCCGAAGTTTTTTTTGTTTATTTGTTATTTGGGCCGAACAAGTTGTGTTGGACCAAGGGGTTTTACTTGAATTAAGCTAAGGTGGATCAGATGGATTGGGCAATAAACTTGGGATAAATTGATTTATTTTTTGAGACGTTTTATTAGACTTATCATTTGATATCAGTTGATGATGCATAAATTACGATATCATTTGATGATGAGTATTTTGGTCTTTAATGTTCAACGGATGATTCATTTGTCTACGGCTAATGTTGGTACGGGCCTCTCATATTTGGATAATGTGCGACTTCTCAAAATTTGGAGTATATGAGACTTGTATAAAAGGAGAATTAATGATAATGAGAGGTGATGATGTGTTTTGATTATTCAAAAAGACCTGTTGCGAGTTGATGTTGAAAGATGTTGTGATACTTTGGTTTATGCATCTCCACGAAGGATAATACGTCACGGCTTGAATTGATAATTGGACAATGTTGACTATAAGGTTGTTTGGACGGTATTTCATATTTGGATTTGAAGTGAGTTTTTCCGGGCGCGTTTACTTATTTCGTCTTCTTTCTTTCTACCCTTTCGCGAAGATGACTTGTTTGGGCATTTATTAAGTGTGATAAAGACTTGGCTATTTAATTACGGTTGTGATTCTTTCTCGCTTTACCCACAACGTAATTATCACTTCGGTGTCTCATGCAGTTGAGAATACGTCAAGAGGTATTTGTACATTGGGTACACCGTTTCTTTTTCACGAGGATTAGTACAAGCTTAAGTAACAAATCTGGGGAATTCTACTTCATGATCAAGTTTGGTATATCGGGTTTACTTAACCAAGTGGTCACAGCAATAGCCATCAGAATATGTGGAAGATGTGTTTACCAATGTGTTGATGTTGGAAAATGAATCGTTGATGAACCGCTGCATATTCCCCTAAAACTGATATTCACTGAAACCTATGTTGTCATAACACATTCAAGCTGACACTGTTTACGGTTTTGTCTTGATTTTGTAAAATCCCGCGAAAGAATCTATTTCTCAGTTTAAATCATAGACTTGTAAAATCCCGTGACAATGGAAACATCCTGGTAATGGTAAAGTGCATTTCCAGATCTATCTTGCGGTTTATTCTTGGTTTTGTAAAATCCCGCGAAAGAAACTATTTCTCGGTTTAAATCATAGAATTGTAAAATCCCGTGATGATGGAACCATCCTAGAGAAAGGAAAGTGTAATTCTGGATCTCATCTGATGCTGGTGCTACGGTTTTTGCTTCGAAGAAGGGATAAATAGGTGGTGTACTTCATGAATTGGATGTGTGTTTGGATATTCGTCATGGCAGTATGGTTATTACTTGGTTTTACGGGGTTCTGTGCTTGTAACCATGGTCAGGATGAAACCATTATCATAGTTCACTTTAAAGGGCAAAGGAGGCTAGATTTGAGCTTTTAACAAGATGTGACAACGGCGTTAATTCAATATTGTTTATTTGAGGTTGAAGTGAAATATCACGGGCGAGTGTACTTAGTATCTGAAGGTATCGGGGATGGTTGGATGAAGATTCTTCATGATCCTTGTTCGAGCTTATTATCAAAAAACGAAGACTTGGAAATCTAGTTATTGTTGGGTGTCTTTTACCTTTTCTTTTACCACTTGGGGGAATTGGGCTCTTACCATCACAAAATAACTATCACTTTAAGGAGTTACGTTGTAGTGCTCAGTGTCACATTCAATTGTGGATTTGCAAGAGGTGATGTACGTCTTATACTTGATGGTTGGTTGGTTGAAGAGTATAGAGTACTTAGAGATTCAATGGAGGATGAAGTCTCGACACCGCTCTTTGTTACATATGTGCAAGTTTAAGTCACGAGTTTGGGTTAGTTTACTTCAGGGTCAAATTCATCATACTGGGTTTTCTCCATCAGCTGTCACGACAAAGAGCCTACTAAATGATAATGGGGATGATTACATGTTTTGCCAAGAGATGATGGAAAGAGAGAGATTATGACGTTTGAATACAACAGTTCAAGCCTCGTTCCTCAAAGAAAAGAAATGTGTACGCTTCAGTGCACATTATCTTCGGAAGAAGAGAAATCTTCTTATTATGACCATTCTCATCAACATGCTTCATGTTTTTTCCATGCGCTTCACTCATCTAGTGAACCGAACTACTGTTGATTGTTTTTCTTATTCCACTTGCTCAACTATAATGACGATGGTGACATCCTGTGCTAATTTTGCAGGGGAGAAGTGTGAATAGACTACATTTGTTGAAGATTATCACTTATTCAATCAAGAATGGAAACTACGTATGCAATTCTTGAGGGGGAGAAGAAGTATGATAACTCTGCATGTTGAGTTTTATCTGAGAATAAAATGGTCGAACGGCTCCAAACTCATGTAAGAACCGATCTTCTTCTTATCGGGTCATCTTCACATGGAGTTTTCTTCTTAGAGCCGTTGGTTGACATCTTCACAAGCTGATATGAGTTTAATGACAAAGTGCTTCCGGTTAATGCTTCACGTACACATCAACATGATGATTCCGAACAACCTTCTATTCTTGTTATTTAACACATCACCATGCTCTTCAAGTTTTACTTTGAAGATCCACTTGAGAGCAATGATCATAGCAATGATGTTTGATGTGATTGTTTGCTTGGTGTTACCATTTCGTGTGTTCGTTGTGAGCTGATTGCTGATTTCCTTAATGAACATCTTTCTGTTCTTGTTTGATTGGGAGGGATTTTAAGTTAAGGGGATTTGCAAGATGTAAGTTAATTGGGATTATTTTTGGTGTGATGAAGATGTTGACTTTCTATTCCCCAATTGGACAATCTTGAAGAAGGTCGAGTCTACAGTCGGTTCTACATTCTCTGCTACATGTTAGAAGACTAAAGACGAGTTGCATTTGATTATTTAAGGACTTATTCTTAATATGGGAATTTATCAAACAGATTGTCGGTTTAGGGGAGAGCACTAATTGGGGGAGGGTGAAATTTCGAATTTAATCCCCAATTAGACTTGCTCACATTCTACTTTAGAAAGTTGATTCCCACAATATTATAAGTGCTCTTCTCAAAAGATTTCAAATATTTGGGCTTATAATATGATTACTGATTCTGAAGTGTCAAAACCAGCAAGGGGGAAGGAGACACGTATCTAAATGCGAGTAAACTTGATGAACTTAATACTTCTAAGTAATTGAAGATATCCCGGGAAGACAAATGTTATTACCGTAGAGAAACTCAAGGTTTGACTCATGGCGAGTAAACTTGATGAACTTTATACTTCTAAGTGATTGAAGATATCCCGGGAAGACAAATGTTATTACAGCAAAGAGACTCAAGGTTTTACTCATCAAGGCGTTTAGTGGTATTATTCCAACTACGTGGGGGAAGTGATGTTAGAGAAAGTTTCTGAAGATAAATGAGGTACACAAGTATGACATATTCAGGGGAAATAAATGTATAACATGAGGGAGGTGCTATCAGTTATTCTTTCGGTGGGAATGTGTGTACTTCGGGTTCTTGAGCTTCATACACGATCATCAGGGAAGAAAGCCATTGTTTACCACAAACATTGGGGAGGTGTTTTCCTTCTGGGCATGATGTGTATTCGGGAGAGTTCTTGGATATTGGTGTACTTCGGGTTCTTGAGCTTCATACACAATCATCAGGGACGAAAGATGTTAACATTGGGGAGGTGTTCTTCATTACCCTCATGATGTGTATTCGGGAGATTTCGTGAGCATTATACAAAGAGACTGACTGCATCAATTCAACTACTTGGGGGAATTGTTCTCTTGACACATTTTGGAATGGATTGCTTCAGACGTCAGTTGAAAAGAAATATGAGAAGATTGTTTTATGTATGGGATGATACGGTGCTGTTCTTCTTGTTGATGATGTAACCCCGAATGGAGAACCTCGATTATCGTTCTTAAAAGGAGCAGCGGGATTTATGATAATGGTGTGCTTCTTTGTGCACCTGCCTAAGAGAAGCTTGAAAGAAAGCTTTGAATCTGCTCAGCTAAAGGATTTTCGGTTTGGGGGGAAGCTGCCAAAGTCTCACTTTCAGATGGTTCAATTTCTTTCTTCAATGCAAGAGCCTCGGAAGCTTTGGTGTTGGAAGTTTAAGAGATGACGAATTCTATCTACTACGACGTGCTGCTCGATATCCTATCTCGGTACTCGTATCATCATCTTCTTAAACTATATCATCTACTCTATCTTTGTATATATTTATCAGAAAACCAAATACAAAAATATAAAACTAGCAAAACAAAATAGAAAAATATAAAATCATAAAAAACCCATAAAAATTAGAAAATTTGAAAAATACCAAAAATATTGTTTTCTCAAGACATGTCTTCTAGTATCGATAACATCTGCGGTCTTAGAAATGTCATTCAATAATGGCACGGGACCATAGATGAAGTTCGAGCAGAAGGTGTAAATATTCTTTTCCAAAAGATGTCTCAAAAAATGGCTTACAGTTACTTCAGACTGTAACCCGTGCTTAAACCATGGCTTGCTATTATTTCAGATAGCAACCCGTTTTTCAAAGAAGGAAAGTGCTACGCTTAAACGATTTTCAAATATTTCGTGCACTTATCCTAAAAAAAGAGGAAAGTATGTCGAAGGATTGCTGTTCCTACACAAATGTTTTTCCTTCTATAAATTCTTCAGAAAAATATTTGTTGTTTTCAAAAATGGTGGTAAATTGAGTTGCATGTATATCAATCAGTTTCAGAGTTTTTTATAAAAATTGAAAACTCAATCAATGACTTCAGCGCTTTTAAAATTTTCATAAAATAAGTCATTGATTGAGGGGGAGAATGTTTTCAAATTTATATCATCTAACGGACTTTCTTAATTATCCTACGTGCTTAATTAAAAATGATGTTAACCTACGTTGAAGGACTAGGTGCCCAGGATATGATTGTTAGGATTAGATAATTAGAGTTTGATAAACACATTATTCCCATACCTTTTATGATATGATTGATATGTTGGATTGACTTTTATTAGTCGATTGCTGTTTGGGTGATGTCGACCACCATATATCTGTATGTGTGTACACTAACATATGCAGGTATCATGGTTTAAAAGAATGTTCTCGATCCGGATCCAACAAATGAAGATGATTGGATGCCGAAAGGAAAGGGTAACTATATCTTGGGTTGACAAATGAAGAAACGGAGCTTAATTGGACTTCTATGGAGAGTTGGCATGGAAAAATGCAACGCAAGAGGTCTCACTGCATCAGCAGATGGTTTTGTTCATCAGCAAATGAAGAAACGGAGCTTAATTTGACCTCAGTTGGTGCTAAAATGCAATGTAAGAAGTCTCACTGCATCAGCAGACGATTTTTCTTCCAAGCCCTACAAAGAACAACATAAGCTTCTCAACCACTGAACGTATCTTTGTGCAGGATACCATTTTAGAACAATTTTTGAAAAAAATTTGATTAAATTGTTTTGAAAATGGAAAATATTGTTTTGAAAATTAATTGGACTTAATTTTGAAAATCACCGGACTTCAATTTATCAAAACTTAAGTCACTCAATCATCGACTACGGTCATCGATTGAGGGGGAGAGTGATTTAAAATAAAATATTTTCAAACGATATTTCTTCACAAAAGTTCCGGTTGTACAATAATAAGTGGTGATCTAAAGATTTAATGTTATGTTATGGTATGATTTTTCTTTTGAATCAAGGTCTTTCAAAATGAAATTTTTTCTATTCTTGTTTGATTGTGAAATTGTTTTATTTTACTTAAAGATCTCTTAAAACTATCATACATGACACTAACAATCTTTAATGTCTGTTATTGGTCCTCATCTGTCATTTTTCAAAATTAAATCATGCCACGTCTTTCCCCTAAAATTTTCCAAATGATTTAAATCAATCGGGATCCAAAATCTCAATTGATTTGAAATTTTTGATCGGGGGAGAGATCGTGATTTAAATCTCAAATCTGTTTTAGTCCTTTAAAGGCACTCCTGCCTCCATGTGCCAAACGATTTCAATATATGATGCACATGATTGAGGAGGAGCATTTATTCAAAAACAAGATGAGTATTTAAACGAGGCCACATTTTCTCCCATGTTTTCTAAACCTTATTAAATCACTTGGGATCCAAAATCTCAAAGGGTTTGATATTTTTGATCGGGGGAGAATTTGTGATTTAATAATGAAATTTGATAAAAGGTGATCATTTTGATTCAAATGTGCAGGCTGCTCTCTCATATGTGCTAAACACTTTCGAATCTCGAAGCACATATTGAGGGGGAGCATTTCAAAAAGAAAATTAACTTTCAAGGTACAAAGATTTCTATGTTTCAACATAAAGTACCTTGATTGATTTTCTAATGGTTTCTTAATGGCTTTTGTGATCGTGGATGTACTTTAAAAGAACTCTTTCCTCTATGTGATAAAATGATTTCAATATCCTATGCACATATTGAGGGGGAGAATTTACCAAGAAAATCAAATGGCTTTTTCAATGAAAATTGTGATCAAAGAAAATATTTCAAAGCCCTCTTGCCTCCATGTGCTAAACAATTTCTAAATCATATGCACATGTTGAGGGGGAGGTTTTCTAAATGATCAAAACTATTAAGGTACAAAATGCTTTGATCTCGTATCACAAGTACCTTGATTGTTTTTCCAAATGATTTTTCAATTGGTTTTGAGAAGGAATGAACTGTACCAAAAGACCGACCATTTTACTTTATGCATGGAGTTATAAGGATGGTGAGGTTAGGTATTAGTTCCCACGATCCGCCAAAACCGGAGGGATCTACCCAGGGACAATCCACTAGATAGTGTAGAAGTCCTTAGGTATGATGAAAAAAAGGAGAAAAATGAGAATATGGGAAGAGTGCGGACTGAGACAGAGCTTGTACTGGAATAAACCCAACAAGGTTCTAGTTATGAAGTCTCGGTAAGCACTGAAGGGGTTGAAGAATGAAAAAGAAATGAAATGATAAAAGGGTGAAAAGAAATAGCCCTCCAATATTTCAACCTTAGGGCAGAAACCGGGTTCAATACATATGCTACTGGTGGTTACTAAGGTAACACTGGTATTGAAGACAAGACGTCATGGACCCAGTGACGCACTACACCTAACTTCCCAAACTACTCAAGTTCCTCTTAAAATGGCTTGTTTCATTCTCACGGGGAACCTACATAATCTATCGACTTTCTCTTAGAGTTTGTTGATATTAAAGAAGGAGACCCTCTCCCTAGTCTCGGGCATAGGAACCAAATATGCACAATTGAATCTAGAGCCACGAGATCATCAAATAAATCTCCTTAGGACACTGTCAATGAAGACTCTATGTTTCACACAATGTGGAAAGAGAGATTATATCTTATGAGTCCTACGCATAATCCTTGTGGTATTGCCAGAACATCTGAGTGATATGCAAACATATTCACAATGAAGATGGAAAGCCTTCTGGAGCCAACATCAAACAAGCTCCTGGTGGGTGGCATGTGAGATCTATCCAATAGATCAACCATGTGACAACTGAACAAAAACAATTGGGCGATTCAATCTTTTGATTTAATCCTGGTTCAGGTTATGGATTGACGGATACCTTTGAAAAACCGGTCGTTGTACTTAAAAACTCTTTTCTTTAGCACATCGACTGTGTACTCATATTTCAAAATAAAAGGTGTTTATGAATGATAATTGATTTTCATTAAAACCTTCGTTATATTGCAAAAAAAAATTTCTATTGAGCGGTACACAATTTTTTTTTAAATCTATTTTCATCAATCAGTGAATCTCAATTCGCTGGTTCACTCACTCCGTGTTGTCTTTTTTGAGACGTTCCGGTTTTAGAACAGCTAGAGCTGCTGCGAAACCCTGTCAAGGAAATTCTTAGGAATCCTACCTGATAACAGGCAGTACTTGTACTGATCAACGGGGAACCGTGGGCCGTGTATCTTAATTCAACGAAAGTGATCAAAGACACTTTCGTGTGATTTATTGCTAACTGTTGGTTGCAGGTACATTTGGACGGTTACAGCTGATGAGAATTGAGGAGTCAATCCAAAGCCGCATGCTCACAGGATCCACACTTAATTGAAGAAATCATGACTGGTGCATATCTACATAACCTGGCTCTGATATTTTTATACTATGCTTCTGCTACGCTGCTGCAAATATCATGAACCAGTAAAGCTTCCGCTACTCTGATGGAAAGATGTTATGATTCAAAAGTGTGAGCATGTCGGACCAAAAGTCACAACATCACATGATGGCAACACAATAAAGGGTGATCCAGAGATTTACTGTGGCTGATGATCTCAAAGAATGCTCAAAGATCATCAAAAATGTGGATCAGTTCAAAGACCTCCACTTAAAGTACAAAGTAATCGGACTATGAAGAGTCACTGCTAAAGCACAAAGATGCAGAATTTGAAGAATTCAAGTCTACGAGCTCAAGACTGAAGATTAAATAGAATGCTAGGATTCAAAATGTAAAACATGGGGTGACCTCCTTTAGGGGGAGATTGTTAGGAATTGGAAATTCCATTGTGAAGAGTCGGTCACCCCAAATATTATCTAGCATAAGTTAGCTCGTAGACTTGTCGTTGTTTACGTTATTTAATAGTTAATTAGTTAGTCAGTAGCGTAGAATAGTTTAGAGTAACACCGTGGAGGAAGGACGGGTCTTTACCCACTGTATGCCTGATCCACATTCCGTCAGGAGGTCGTGTAGTTTGTAAGTATAAATACCCCTTCCATCCTTGGAAGGGGTGGAGCTTTTCATTTAATCTAACCTTGCTTTTTGTGAACCAGGTCTCTAGCAAGAAACTCCCTCTCATCTCTTTCTCTCTAACTATGGCAAACATGTATTTTCATCATCCAAGACCACCCGAATCATCAACACAATAATATACACGATCCTACATAAATCTATATTAAGCTCATAACATAGTGCTTATAACATCGCACTTTACAATCAACCGAATAACAAATACATAACTATTTATTATTATTATTATTATTATTATTATTTCCGAATCACATGTATATATATATATATTTTTGAATCATAAACATAACACTAAACACAACATCCCCCCACTTGAGATGAACAATGGGAATTCGGGGGGTCTTCAATGATCTTTAAGAATATGTCATCGACGAAAGCGTGATTCCCGAACCTTTCCACTTGAACCTTGAACTTAGGCAAATGATGACTTCCCAATCACAAATAAAGACTACAGGGTAGGCTAAGGTGTATAGGTGTAATGAAACAATATATTGGGTTAACAAAATGAAAGGAATGGCTCAGATGGGTGTATCTAGGGGTATCTTGCACTAAAAGTGAGTGCAACAAAAGGGTTTCACATGGGGGTCGAGAAGTCGAGGTGACTAATCGATAGACACACAATGGTAGGCTATTTGGGTGATAATCCTATAATACTGCCTTCTTAAACTGAAAAGTCCAAATACATCGAGCTAACTCAACATACCTCGTCTATGGTCTCGATATGATGCAAAGGCCAAGTTCTAAAGTTTACAAGCTACCGGCACACTCATAATTGGGTGGATTTGGGGTAAAAATATGGAAACAGATAAGGCTAATCTCACCATATAATATCAAGGGTTGTATGTGCTCGGCTAAGGTCTAATCTAGTTAGGTTAAGAAAACATGTCAAAATTTAAAAAGTGGCATAATTTTTCAAAATAAACTAGAAAAACGAGGGCAAACTAAAGTTCAAGAGACAATTCTACTCCCGTCCCCCCACTTGAATTGTACAAAGTCCCTTTTGTACTGAGCGTTAAATAAAGGTGAAGATAAAAGTAGAATTAGAGAGGGAACTTCCCTGAAACTTGCTTCAAAAAGAAAGAAGGCCCACAAAAGAGAGTCGTGCCTTCGCATAAGCATCCATGAGCAAAATTCAATCCCTGAAATCACACTACCGACAAGCATAATTCTAAAAAGAAAACATGAAAAATGAAAAATAAACCTAACTCACTTTCGTAGGAATCACGGTTGCATTTAGCGCATGCAACAAGCCTTTTAAACCACTTCGTGTCCCAAGTGGACGAGTGTAGTCTCGTGAGGGCTTATAGGGAACATACCCACAAAGTTCATTTAAAAGATTAATACAAGGTTATTGTGTTTAAAATGAATCAAGTAATGCAGAGGATAGTTACGTTGTAACTCCAGAAGGAGTTACGTCGTAACTAGGCAAAACCTGGCATACGCTGCATAAGTGTAGCTACGGCGTAACCACTGAAATTGGATTACGCCGTAATTTGTAATGCTTCTGAGGTTCTGCTGTAAAAGGGCCTGTTACGGCGTAACCATGAGAATGAGTTACGTTGTAACTCTGGTCAGATCAAAGATGCTGCAGCAACAACTTTTCTTCGTTTCCTGCAAAAATGGTTAAAAACACAAAACCCAACAGAAATGGAAATAAAACAAATGAAAGGGATAATTCGGGTTGTCTCCCGAAAGTGCACTTTTATTTTTTTACGAGTCTTTCAATTAGACTTAGAGCCTCGGGGCTTTATGGTGGCCTTTGGACTTGGCTAACTTCCTCCATGTTTTTCATCAAGTTGTGTCTGACCCAAGCGACATTTGTGGCAGTGCGGAGGTATTCTTTAGTCTCGACCTTCCGAATTTTGTAAAAGTTCTCCTCCGGCCCCAAGTGGTGTCTAGTAAACTCATATTTTTCAGCAATAATCGTGGGTGGCCTCTTATATGGAATCCCAAGGAGTTTGCACCTCTTTTGCTCATATGCTTCATCATCAGGGTCAGTAAATTCATCTTTTCCTTGCAACTCAAGGTAATCTAAAATCCCCTCTATGTCATCGTTGTCAGACTCGGTGCCTTTAAACCATCCCTCGTCGAGCAAATCTTCTACCAGTATACGTTTGCATTCTTCCTTCTCATTTCTCACCGACTCTTTGGCATCCTCAATCGTTATGTCACTCAAGTTGTTAGGACCCTCGTCGTTCGGATTTTCTTTACTCATATATTCTTTCCAGATCTTTTCCTTCGTTAACGCATCTACTTTTCCATATTTGATCATGACCCAACTGTCAAATCCCAAGTTGTCTAACCAAGGCAATTTTCTTCTTTCCATATCGTTGGTTGAGGTCCAAAAGAATTCATCCTCCCCAACTCTCATTAAGCTGCTTCTCCCATTACATTTATCGTCATAAGGGTTGCATGATGCTCAGAAAACTTCCCTAGGAGTTCTTATCTTTTCACACCAATGACTTCGGGATTCTTTGTCATCAGTGTTGCTTAAAAGATCTTCCATGCAGTAGATGTCATCATTAACCAATTCATTTTTCAGATAATGATCCTCGTAGTAAATCTTGAGCCTTTTTAGAAGATTCGGGTTAATTTTAGCATTCCCGAATTATATCGCATACCAATCATCGAATGACAAATCTCCGAACTTGACACCGTGTCTTTCAAGCTCGTGAGGGCACGTCCATTCTTCTTCTTTAAGGCTACCAACCCCGTTGCAATACTCGTGGAAAGGGTCGCACGTAGGCCAAGCTCGCGTGGACTCATCGTCAGTTATGATTAATGGAGTGCACTAGTAAGTGATAGGTGGCTCCTCTTCTTCCTTGAATGAGAGATTTTCCAATCTTTCTTCATCAGTATATGCAGCCCACATGAATTTGTTATTCTTGACCCTATCCTTATCGGTTCCTCCGTCGCAAACTTCATTTTGATGGTCGCACGAAGCTCAAAGATCATACCAGTCCCCGTTAGCTACGGGTATTTTCTTGCACCAGCGATATTTTCTTTTAGATGGGGACAAAGGGCATAAATTAATATCGTGGGACCATCTGTTAATTACCTGTGTCCCTGATTCGTCCACTTCGAGAAACCTGTCTGCCCACGTATCCCAGTTACGCCGTAATTGTGATGTCTGGTTACTGCGTAACTCGCTTGAGTTATCCTTATCGACATCTTTCATAATCCCACAATCGCTGTCAAAAACATAGTTACGCCGTAACTCTTCAGACATGTTACGGCGTAACTTCAATCTGTCACCGGAATCTTCACTTGAATCCGAATCTTCGGTGTGAGAATTAGCTTGTAACTTTGAGTCTTCATCAGAAAAGATGACCTTACATTCCATTGTGGGTTTTGTCCCTTCCGGTTTAGTATTATTCTTCCTTACCTTCTCACTAAGCTTTTCCACCATGGTCTCAAGGTTTTTTAGGGTTGTATCGTGATTGGAAAGACTTCTATCAGTGTTTTCCTGGAATTCTTTTAGCCATTCATCTTGTTCCTTTTGTCTTTGGGCTGAACTTTCCAGGAATTTGTTTATGGTCTCTTCAAGGTTGGGCCTTTTTTCTCCAAAAGGCCCACGATTGTAGTTTCCAACAGATCCTCCACGATAGCCATTATTATTTTGATTATCTCCATAAAACGGTCGATTTTCTCCATATTTAGCTTCTTCGATTATGTTATCTTCATTATTGTGAGGAAAATTCTTGGTGAGAGGTCCTCCCCCACAGCTTTCGCAACCTACTTGGATGGCATGAACGGTTTCTCTGATTTTTAGCATATCTCGACTCAGATTTTCAATTTTGCTAGTGATGGCTGCAATTCCGTCAAAACTTCCACCTTGGTTTCTTTTGTTTCCTCCATCGTGCCATTTTTGGGAATGATCAGCCATTTTTTGGATGGCTTCAATTGCTAGAGTAGTAGTCATGCTCGGGATTGGTCCCTGATAGTCCAACATCTGTCTTGTAGTTACGTTGATTCCTTTGTAAAAGATGTTGACCTTTTGCTGGTTGTTCAGATCGTGTGTAGGACATTTGTAAAGGAGATCGTTGTATCTATCCCCGGCTTGATACAATGTTTCATCATCTTCTTGCTTGAAATTATGGATCTCCAAGAGCTGGTTAGATATCTTTGACGGAGGATAATACCTCTGGATGAAGTGCTTCTTTAGTAGAGCCCAAGTATTAACTGCCCCGGCAGGCAATCTTTCGATCCATCTTCTGGCAGCCCCAGTAAGAGTCATGGGGAACACCCTTAGCATAACAGTGTCATGAGACACACCCAGAATGTTGAAAATGATTGCAATGTATAAGACATTTTCAACGTGCTCATACGCATCTTCGTCCCTGTTTCCTGAAAAAGGGTTAGCACGAAGCTCCCTCATAAATTGGTCTTTAATCTCGAAACGGAAATCAGCTCCAATTGCCGGTCTTACAAGCCCCGGCCCTTATTCTTCTCTTGTCAACGCCAAATATTCCCCAAGAGTGAGGTCATCAATGTTAACAACTTCCATGGTACCTGAAAACTTGAAAAGAGATCATGAGAATTTGAGAAAATTTTAAAACAAAACAAAAATGAAAGACTTAATAGAAATCCTAATATAACTCCCCAGCAGCGGTGCCAAAAACTTGATGTAGGTTTTACTGACCAGGTTTTAATATTTATAAGTCTCGTTATACCTATGGTGTACCATAATGCACTAACGGCCAGTGTACCCGGTCGTGTGTAGTGTAGTATTCGGTAAAACCGAGGTCGTCCCAAGAGCTATGCGTGTGGATTTATACTAAGTCTAGGTGTCACAGATTTTAATATGGAATTAACTAATAAAGCAAATAAATGTGAAAGATGTGATCAATAGATGAGAGTGGTGCTAACCTAGTTACTCATCCTAACTAGTAGTGTTTACGTCTAATTACTTCCAATTACTTCAGGTGGGGTCATAGTCGCTAGGACATCATTTGGTCAGTTCGTCCTAACCTCTCAACAAAGGGTCCCACTGGAGAAGTCAGGTGTCCCCTCATAAGTCCTGCTGTTCCTGGTCCCCTAAGCCAAGTCATTAAGTACCGCTACATGCTAGATTTATAATAGTGAGTGCTCGGGCGCTAGCAACTTAAACACTCACCCCTTACTTCTTAAGTTCATCCAAACGGTAGGTGATCAGTTGGTCAAATCGCACAAGTAGAAAGGGTCGTCAGTTGGTCATATCTTACCCTTCCCGTCTCAGTCTACTCACTTAGGGTCAGTTGGTCATATCTCCTAAGCAACTAGCCTCTACCGCCATTCAAAACTACCGAAACAAGGGTAGCTACCAATAAACTATGCATGCATACACTTAGAAATAATTATACGGAAGCAATGTAAACGCAAACAAAACAACTAAGGAATCATAACTAGGCCAGCACCAAGAGGTGCTTAGCTGCTCATATTGACTATAACAATCAATTCAATGTTTAATGTTACAAAATACATTAATTGAAAGTAAAGAAAAGATAAAAAGCTAATGCTTATCGTATGGGAGTGATTTCTCCTCTAGATCTGCCTTCGACTTCTTCTCACGTTCACTGATTGTTGTGTGTGAAATGGGATTATTTGAAATGCTTGAAATCGTGAGGTATTTATAGGCTAGATCTGGTTACGGCGTAACTATTAAAAGAGTTACGCCGTAACATACAATTCTTCGTAATTTGCACTAATAATGCTGGTTACGGCGTAACCTCTGGAAAGAGTTATGCCGTATCTTCAATAAATCTTGGTTACGCCGTAGTTGATGCATGAGTCACGGCGTAATTGGTAGCGGCGCGGAACCTCATTTGACCTAATATGGTTACGTCGTAATCTTGGATAGAGTTACGCCGTAATATTCTGTTGAGTTGGTTTTCTGAGCCACGCTTTAATTACGGCGTAATGTGAGAGAGGAGTTACGCTGTAACTTCTTCAAAGTGAGCATACTATGATAAATCTTCAATAAACTCTCCAAATCCGCGTCTCTTAAGCTCCAATGCTCGTAATTTAGCTGAAAGTGAAATATAATGGAAAACAAGCGTAAATCCATATAAAGGATATAAATTACAAGCATTATCGGGGAAAATTGACACTTAATATTCAGGATAATTTGATGTTATCAGTTTAACTAATAGTTACAATAATGCACTAAAGATGAGTGCATACAAGGTGGGTTTTAGACGATCTGGGTGTAACATTTGGGGATGGATTATAAATAATGCTCTTCATTGATATTCTAGAAACCGGAACATCACGAGAACCGAGAAAAGATAGGCTCTGAGGGGTTAACTAGGGTTATCGTGTACTAAATATGAGTACATCGGAAGGGTGTGGGGAAAATTACTCAACCGATGAGGTTGACGTAATTAAATTACAGGTTTCAAACAAGGGTTATCCTAATGCCTCTTATCATTTAGTTAATCCTAACTACACGAATGTAGTCTCACTAGCGATCTCGGAATGCATCAAAAAACAAGTTCTAGAATCTATTATACAACCGGTACACTCTTAAGCATTAAAAGTGAATGCTTTAATCATAAAGATCTAGGGGCGAACCTCACATTTTTGGGGTGGAATTTGAGTGGTATAAGATTTTTGTGCTAGTCATATAACTCTTATCCATGAGACGTTTTATTAAGACTAAAGTTTAACTTGTAAGTGCCATAAATAATTTTAAATTTGGTGCTAAAATTACCCTAAAAAATATTTCTCATAGTTTATTACACAATTTACTAAGGACAAGGCAAAAATCAAGTGAGTAAATAGTTTCTAAGTTCATGTTTTATTCTTCCTCCCTACACTTAAACTGCAAATTGTCCCCAGTGTTCCCCGAAAGTATCAATGTAATGATAGAGAAAGGTAAAATAAAATGGAGAAACTAATAATCCCCTGATTAGCTCAATAGGATATGTGTAGAATTACGGTTAAATCCTCCTCCAAGAAGAATGAGTAAGTAATAAGTGTTGTTTCCATCTTGCACTTCATCTTCTTGTCTAATATAACCTGCAAATTTATAAGAAAACGGAGACGAAACCTCACGTAAAATCGACGGTAAAAACTATATAAAAACTAAACTACACTAGAAAGCAAGAAAGATATAATGCTTGTAAAATAGATGTTTGCAGATTTCTGGAAAATTAAGAATTCTGGAAATTTCCAAAAATTACAAATTAGACAGAAAACGAAAATCTGAAAACTGTTTCTACATTGCCTGACGTCGTCGGGTATTAATTCTGAGACAGTCAGGTTGTCCTGACAGAATGAGTCAAATACGTTTTCCGGAAAAAATTATGGAAAATTTACTTCTTTAAAGACCTGGAAAATTATTGTAAAACATCCATTGTGACTCGATACAAGCATTTGACTCTAACAAACACACATATATATACAATTTCAAATATTGTTAATATCATGTTCATATTAGTTCTAAAAACACATATGATCTTCCCTACACTTATCTTTTTGTAAATAAGACACACAAATAAAAACAAACAAATAAAAAATGAAATAATGAAAGCATGAGAATTAAGCAATAATGAAAAAGATATATAAAACACACAAATAAAAAATGAAAAAAAAACATTCAAAGAAATAAACATGGGTTTCCTCCCAAGAAGCGATTTTCTTTGTTTATGAGTCTTGTAGCTAGACTCGAAGCCTTACCACTACGTTTTCTTATTTTTCCTCATCATGGCATACCTTATCATGTTGACAAATTTCTCATCGACCCTATACCTAGGTCCTAAGGTCAAGCAATCCTTATAGTAAAGGCTCCTTTTCTCCCACATATATTCCATGCCTTTCTCCATATCCGCCTCGCTCTTTACCTCAAAGGCTTTAAGGTTATCCCTTTCAAAATGGGATAAAGAACCAAGTCCGCTTACTTTCCAAGGCATCCTATATGTAATTTCATCGCTCCATTCCGAAAATCTAACCATTCCTTCAAGTTGGTTATAGCTTAGCTTAGACCTTTCAACAAACGGTTTTCCTAACACGACATGGGACAAGCTATAATCGATGACACACTTTACATCTTTTAGGATCATAAAATCTACTAAGTAGGTAAAGTTCCCAAAAAAGATGTGTACATCCTTGACTCTTCCAACAAAATTACAAATTCCACCAGGATACTTAGGGTCTCTCCTAGTTTCAAGTTGTGTGTTCATTATATCGTTATAAACAACCGAGGACATCACATTGATCGGAGAGTCTACATCTATGTAAGCATGCTCGACATATCTATACCCAATCAATCATGGGATCTTAATGTTCCAAGGACTACCTCTCTTAATTTTAGGATCGATTCTAACAAAGTGTGACCGAGGGTTGTCAGTTATGTAATTGTGATATGCTATTTCTTCCTTAGTGGGATAAAGGTTAAAATATTCATCAGTTTCCTCATCGCCACTCTCTTCTATTATCACAGTGACCTCAATGTCACCTTCTCCTAATTTATCATCAGGATCATCACTAATCATAGAATCGAAATCCGGTGCGTTAGTCGCCTCCTCAAGTGCATTCTCAAGTAACCTATGTAGTTCTCTAAGCTCATCGATTTCACTAGAGGTTTGGTCACGAAGTAGGTTAAAAAAGTGTTGGTCAAGCGGTTGGCTTGGAGTGAGTGGGATGTGTGGTGGTAGTGGATGTTGTGGTGGATCGTTGTTGATGGGTGGATTATCACCTTCCATGATGAAAAGTAACAAGGTTACGAACAAAAACATGAAGAAGGGGGATAGACTACAAGAAAGCTAATAAAAAAGAAAAAAGCTCACTTGATAGGAATCAAGCAAGTGAACCTAATCGTGATAGAAACGTAACTAGTTATTCTATTCCCCGGCAGCGGCGCCAAAAACTTGATGCATGGTTCGGGGTCGAAAGACTTCCTTTTCCAAGAGCAAGCTTTACAACCCGCTAGGAAGTGTACCTAATCGTTGCAGTGTAGTATGGGTAAGCCCAGCGGGTTGATCGTTCTCTATGAGAATAGAGATGCTAGTCGAGATGTATGACAAAAAGTGTTAGGAATTATGTAACAGTGGGTTCCTGCTGATAAGGTTCCTACGGATAGTAGTATAGTTTCTGCTGATAGTGAGGTTTCTGCGGATAGTGCAATTTTCTCTGATAGTTATTTTGTTTCTGTGGATATGTAGTTTCCGCTTTATTAGTTTATTAGTTACGATATGCATGAGTTAAAATAGGAATAGATAATGAATATCTTTTACCTGATTAGCAAGCTGCAAAGTTAGGGTTTCTTGTACTATAAAAGAAACTAGCGGCTAGAGTTTTATGTACGTTTTTCAATAACAATAGTAGTGAATTAATATAGATCAATAGAGGATCAAGTTATTGGTGTTCATCGTCTTCTTGAATATTGTATTTATTTTCTGCGTGAATACAATTCTTGCAAAGGTTCTCCATAGTTGTCTTGTGATTACACAGGATTGCTATACTCTTTCTAGGCTCATAAGATCTGTTTGGGACTAAACCCAACAAGTGGTATCAGAGCCTGGTGAGAATCTTTCTTAGAAGATAGTCTTATTCTCTTTCTCAAGATCATTACAATGACATCATCTGAACATTCAGACTCAGAAAATGATGAACAACCTGAGTCATCAAACACTCAGTCCACTATTCAGCAGGTTGTTACCACCGTGTCCAACACCAATGCAAAATTTCCCTATCTGAAGAAGGACGAATATGACATATGGGCTATGAAGATGCAAAACTATATCTCTAACATGGACATCAATGTCTGGAACATTGTTCTAAAGGGAAACAGTAAGAAGGCTACTGGAAGAGATCCTGATAGAAATGTGATACTTCTTCCAGCCACAACAAATGCAGAACAAGTTGCACTTCAGAGGGAAACCAAAGCAAGGACTACCTTGCTTCAAGCTCTTCCAAATGAGCATATGAGTGACTTTTATCATCTTGATGATGCAAGAGACATCTGGAAAGGAATAAAAGCAAGGTTTGGTGGAAAAGATGAGTCCAAGAAAATGAGGAAGTCTATGCTTAAGCAAAACTTTCAGGAATTCTCAATCTCTGAATAAGAAGGCATAGACAAGGGATATGACAGGTTTCAGAAAATCCTCAGCCAGCTTAATCAGATGAAATCTAAACCTGACAATGAGGAATACAATCTCAAATTCCTCCGTGCTCTACCCTCTTCCTGGAGGCAGGTTTGTCTCACACTTAAGGCAAAGGAATGCCTTGACTACTAAAGCTTTGATGACTTATACAATAAGCTTAGATCCCTTGAAATTGATATCAAGGGTTATTCATCTTATTCTCCAACTCCAACACACTCAGCTTTTGTTAGTGCTACAAGTGCTAACACAATGGTGTCTTATGCTGAAAGTCCCACTTCTTCATCAGCAGCAACCAGAATACAGAGTTCCTCTGCAAGAAGATCAAAGTCCAACTCTGTGATAGAGGAAGTGCTTCACTCTTTTGTTGCTAAAACTGAAGACCAACAGCAGTTGGCCTATGAAGACTTTGAACAAGTGGATAAATGGGATTTGGAGGAGATAGACCTCAAATGGCAGATGGCCATGCTTGCTGTGAAGGTCAACAGGTTTGAGCAAGGCTCAGGAAGGAAGTTTGGCTACAAGGGAAGAGAATCAGCAAGGTTTGACAGGAAGAATATCAGGTGCTTCGAATGCAACCAACTTGGTCACTTTGCTAGAGAATGTCCAGACAAGAAGGGTGGTGACAGAAGAAGGTATAATGCATACAAATTCAAGGAAGCTGAGGAGGTGAAGCCTAAAGCCATGTTGTCTTTGGAGTCAAGGGTTGACTGGACTGAGCATGTGAATGAAGCTGAGGATGACACTCCTCAGGTTGGATTGGTTGCTGATACTTCTGATGAGATTGCACTAATGGGCATCACTTCTCAGGTACAAAATTGTATATTTGGTTGTAATGCTAAATATGATGCTCTTAAAAGTGAACTTGATGATGTTAATGATAAATATAAAGAACATTTTATTCAGGTCCAGGCCTACAAGAAAACTATTAAAGCTTTAGAAAAACAAAAGGCCTGGTACCAACAAAATCAATTGGCTCTTGAAGAGAAAACTAATGTGCTAAAGTTTAATGAAAAGGAACATGCTAAAGTTATTACTGATAAACAGTGCTTAAAGGCTGATTTAGAAGCAGAGGTGGCTAGACATAAACAGTGGCAAGAACAAGCTAAAAACCTAGAAAAATTAAGGGCAAGTACTATATCTGTAAAAACCAAAAAGGGGTTGGGCTTCACGGATTACATTGACTCTGATGAGATATATGACCCTAATTACTTTAGTGTTCTTAATCCTGTCTGTTGGGATATGAAAGTCAAAGTACTGAAGAAGTCAATGTGCTGGAGATTCAAAGTACTGCAAAATGAAAGTCAAAGTACTGCTGTAGAAGTCAAAGTACTGCAAAGCCAAAGAACTGTTATATTCGTTTATGGAAAGCTTTGTTATTCTAGAATATTCTTTGTTTAGATTACTTGTCGTACAAGGATACAAATTGTAAACCGACTAGGGTTATCCTTAAGCCTATAAAAGTACCCCTAGATTGGCATTAGAGATATGTGTTTTTAGAATCCTAAAGTACGTGCATTATTAGAGTTTTAGAGAAGTTCGTTATTAGTGTTTTAGAGTTGTTTAAGAATCTGTTTAACAAGCAGATTCAGAGTTATTAATAAAATCGTTGAAAGTTAAAGTTAATTCTTCTTAGCTTTGTTAAGTAAATTCCGCATACTTAATAGAGTTTGCTCAGTGTTTCATTGTTAATAACTTAGGATTTATCCGAGGTTTTTAAACCCTTAACAAGCTATATAAGTTAGTTTGGTTAGAGTACATCGATACAACAAGTGGTATCAGAGCTTGTGTGGAAACTCTGACTAAGAAAAAACCCTAAAACCTAGTTAACAATAAAACCTAAAGATGTCGACTGAAGCTGTTCCACCCCCATCCATCACCTCACTAAGAATACCAATCATTAAGATGGGAGAATACGACCTATGGAGCATGAAGATGAGGCAGTACATTGCAATTACAGACCATGCACTATGGAATGTAATTGTCAATGGTAATGAAGTGGTTCCAGAACCTATAGAGATTCCTGGACAATCTAAACCACCTAAGGCAGTCTTACCAGCAACAACAATAAGGAATCAAGAAAAGGCTCTCAACATAATGTTGTCTGCTATTCCAGATGGTCATCTACTCAAGTTCCATGATGCTAAAGATGCAAAGCAACTCTGGGCTGCTCTCAAGACAAGGTTTGGAGGTAATGATGCTTCCAAGAAGATGCACAGAAATCTGTTGAAGCAACAGTTTGAAACCTTTACTGTTGGAGAAAGAGAAAGTCTTGATGCTGCCTATGATAGATTTCAAAATCTTCTCAGCATGCTGGAGTTATACAAGGAAGAGGTATCTGTTGAAGATGCCAATTTAAAGTTCTTAAGAAGTTTTCCATCTACATAGCATGTGATTGCTACAATGATCAGAGGACAACCTGGATTGGACACTATGGACTTTGATGATCTCTACAACCATCTGAAGGTGTATGAGCATGAGATGAATGGCCAAACAAGTTCAAAGTCTCATAGTATAGCTTTTGTGTCTTCTGAAAAGAGAGACAGTACTTCTACTAAAAGTACTGCTCACCCTACTCAAAGTACTGTTTCTCAAAGTACTGGATATCCTGCTTATTCAATCATAACCATGACCAACCCCACACCATCACCAACCCACACCCTACACTCTGATGAAGTTGTGTGCTCTTTCTTTACACAACAAGCTACCTTACCTGTTACTTATGAAGAAGATCTATCACAGATTGAAGAGGATGCTCTTGAAGAAATTGATATCAGGTGGCAAGTTGCTATGATCACTGCAAGGATCAAGAAGTTTATGAAGAAGACAGGAAGAGGTATTGACTTCAAACCAAAACAGGGAATCACCTTTGACAAATCCAAATTGAATGCTTCAATTGTCAAAAGACTGGACACTTTTCAAGGGAATGCAGGTTTGCTAAATATCAAGCAAACAGGATGACTGAGAAACCAAAGCTTGAGCTAAAAGAAATTCCTATTACTGAAACAAAAGCTTTGGTTGCTCAAGAAAATCTATCAGAGGTTGACTGGAGTGCTGAGTTTGATGATGAACCAGTAACCTATTGTATGGTAGCTGTGGAGGAATCAGTGGAAGAGTTTGACTGGAGCACAGCTTTTGATGATGAACCTGGACATGCTGCTATGGAGTCTAGAGATGGTTATGGAAGATTTGATTGGAGCATGGAGTGTGAAGATGAACCTGTTCTGCTTGCTATGGTAGCTACTTCACCAAGTTTACCCCTATCTCTGAGGTATGTTCTAAGTGTCATAACTTTTATCAAAAAGTACTTAATGATTATGTGACTGAAAGAGATAATTATCAGAGGGCTAGGTCTGAGGTAGCTGGTTACCAAATTACTTTAGAGTCTATGGAAGCCAAAATAATAACTCATGAAAATAATGAAATGGCTTGGGCAGAAAAGTATGAACAACAGGATTATCAGTTAAAATTAAGTGAATGGAAGTTAAATTGTAAGATTTTCGAAATTGAGAAACTAACTAAGGAAATAGATGAATTGCTAGACAAATTTGCTGCTTGGGGACAATCAGGTCTTTCTCATATCACTTATGTTGAAAAACAGAGAAGCGCTTATATTAGAACTGGCCTAGGTTTTGGTATAGACTTTAATAGCATAGAAAACCCACCTAGTAATCAGGATGAATGTGATTTTGAGGATATAACAACTAGTGATGATGAACTCATTCATTATGTAGACACTTCTAGTAATGAGGAATCATTCATTGAAACACCTCCTGAGTTTAAGAAAGATAATGGCTATCATGCAGTCCCTCATCCCATTGGAAGTTTTCAACCTCTTAGGCCTGATGTTTCTCTTTTTGGAGTAGACAGCTTAGAGTTTAGGAAAAAGCTTAAAGGTCAATCTAGGTCTGAAACCTCAAAAGAAACAGCTGAGACACCTACGGTAGATGATGTTAAAAGCCAAGCAGTAATTTCACCTCAAAGTACTGCTAAACCTCAAAGTACTGCTACACCTTCAGCAGTACCTTTAGGAAAACCTTTTCAAACTACTGCTAAACCTTTTTGGGATAATTTTGGTCAAAACAGTTTTAATCATGCACCTAGAAGACAGAATAGGTTTGGTCATACACATAGAAGAAGCAATTTTGGGATTACAGGTCAAAAATTATGTTTTGTTTGTTTTAGTCCTGATCATTTGATTAAGGACTGTGACCTTCACTCAGAGTACCTAAGTAAGTTCCCAAAGAACAGAACTATCAACCAAAAACCAAGGGAGACTAGACCAGCTTGGAATCATTCACACAGGGTTAACCATAGAAACTTCTCACCAGACTATAGGTACCCTCACCAGAGAAGACCTTTTTCAAAACCCCCAGTACCTTCAAACACTTTCCAAGGTATTATTAAGCCAAAAATAGTACTTTCTTAAAGTACTGCTCAGTTTTCACCAAACACCTTCTGGAATAGGAACCCTAGGAGATCTAATTACTATCAATCTAGAAGGCGTTACAACTCCAAAAGATGAGCTAAATCAAGGGACTCTACACCAGAAGTTAAAACCAAATGGGTTAAAAAGGAAAGTATTGATGGGGAACAAATAGTACTTTCAACAAGTACTGGTGAAACATAGATTTTTGATAAAGATGATTTTATTGAAAAAGAAAAGGAGATTTTTGTTGAAAAAGAAAGTTTTGCTGAAAATCCACCACAAGTTTTGAAACAAAAGATAATGCTTGATTCTGTCTACAAAAACTGTGAAGATTACATACTCAAGGAATTTGAGTATGTTACTCCACAAGGGGAACACAAGTCAGTAATGGCTTGGGTTCCTAATATACAATAACTCTTTTATCTTTGTGTAGGGCAACCCAGAAGAGGAGCTTAAAAATCATCTCATTGTGGATAGTGGTTGCTATGGAAGCATGACAGGAGACAAGGAGATTATGTCAGATTTTAGATCTTATTGTGGAGGAAGAGTTGCATTTGGGAATGATCCTAATGGAGGAAGAATCACTGGAAAAGGAACCATCAAAGCAGGGCGTATAGATTTTGAGAATGTTAGATATGTGAAGGAGCTCAAGTTCAACCTTTTGTTAGTCTCTCAAATCTGTGATAAAAAGCACCCTGTGTTATTCACTGACACCGAATGTCTTATTCTTTCACCTGAATTCAAGCTTGCTGATGATAACTTGGTGATACTGAAAGTACCAAGAACCAATGATGTGTATAGTTTGGATATGAAGAGTCTTCACTCTTTTGAAAGAGCTACATGTTTAGTAGCAAAGGCATCACTTGAAGAACCACATCAATGGCATAGAAGATTGGGCCATGTAAATTTCAAGAATATCAACAAATTGGTCAAAGGAAACTTAGTTAGAGGTTTACCTTCAAAGACTTACAAGAATGATCACTCATGTTTGGCATGCAAGAAGGGTAAACAACACAAAGCTTCATGCAAGAAGCTTGAGGAAAGAACTATTAGAGAACCTTTGGAGCTGCTGCACATGGATTTGTTTGGACCTGATTCTGTTGCTAGTTTAACAAGAAAAAGTACTGCTTGGTTGTGATAGATGATTGCAATAGATTCAGTTGGGTATTTTTCTTGGGATTTAAAGATGACACTTTTGATGCAATTCATGATCTAATCATAGCCCTTGAAAACCAATTGAGACTCAAATTTAGAGGTAATAGATGTGACAATGGGACTGAATTCAAGAACAAGCTTATGGATGAATTTTGTGCCAACAAAGGGATCAAGAGGGAGTTCAGCATTGCAAGAACACCACAGCAGAATGGTGTTGCAGAGAGAAAGAATAAAACTTTGATTGAAGCAACCAGAACAATGCTTGCAGATTCACAATTACCTATTCAATTCTGGGCTGAAGCTGTAAGTACTGCTTGCTATGTGCTTAACAGAGTATCAGTCACCAAACCTCAGATGAAGACACCTTATGAGTTGCTGATGGGAAACAAACCCAACATTCGTTTTATGAAGCCTTTTGGATGCCCTCTTACAATTATTAATACAATTGATAATCTGGGAAAGTTTGATGGCAAGTCAGAAGAAGGATACTTATTGGGGTATTGCACCAACAGCAAGGGATTTAGAGTGTACAATAGAGTCACCAAGAAGGTTCAAGATTGTCTTCATGTTGAGTTTTTAGAAGATCAAGAAAATCAGAAGGGTAAAGGTCCTGATTGGATGTTTGATCTTGATGTTTTGACTCCTTCTATGAATTATGTTCCTGTTAGAGAAGAAAATCAAGCTGATCATAAAGAAGAAGATTTGCAGTATGTTGTTCATGGAGTCCATATTAGACCTGATGCTGTTCATGATGAAGAACCTAAAACTGTTGAGAAGGAGAAAAGTACTGATGAGCCAAAATCTTCATTATCTACTGAGGATCACGCTATTCACGATGAACTTAATCAGATGCTTTTTCAAGATGTTATAGCACATTCTTATAATGATGATCAAAGAAGAGCTTATGAAAAAGCAAAAAAAAGAACAAGAATGCAGAAACTTCTCACAGTACTTTAGATCACAGTACTTTGGATGACAGTACTTTCAACCAAAGTACTGCTGCACCTGTTGACAGCACTTTGGATGATTTGGATGATCCGACCATGCTTGGCTTAGAAGATACAGATGATGAGTTTGAAGATGAAGGTATTTTCTCAGATTCCAATAAAGATGCTGATTTCACTAATTTGGGTGATAATTATGAAGTTCCACAGACTCCTATCTTAAGAATTCATAAGAATCATCCTACTGATCAAATCATTGGACCTTCTAACTCTGGAGTGCTTACAAGACACAAAGCTAAGAGTTTTTCTAAACCTCATAATGCTTTACTTAGCTTTGTCTATAAACAGAACATGCTGAATCATAAGGACCATCAAACATGCCTGCTTACTTGTTTTATCTCTCAAGAAGAACTTAAGAATGTAGCTCAAGCATTAACTAAAGAAAGTTGGGTTGAAGCTATGCAAGAAGAACTTCTTCAATTCAAGCTTCAAGAAGTTTGGGTACTCTGTGATCTACCAGATGGCAAGAAAGTAATTGGTACAAGATGGGTTTTCAGAGTTAAGAGAGATGAAAGAGGGAATGCTATCAAGAACAAGGCAAGGTTAGTAGCTCAAGGATATAGACAAGAAGAAGCAGTAGATTATGATGAAGTATTTGCTCCTGTAGCAAGGATTGAAGCCATTCGAATCTTCCTTGCTTTTGCATCATATATGGGATTTCAGGTTTATCAAATAGATGTCAAGAGTGCCTTTCTTTATGGCACTATTACAAAGGAGGTTTATGTCAAACAGCCTCCTGGTTTTGAAGATCCTACACATCCAAACAAAGTCTACAAAGTTGTTAAGGCTCTTTATGGCTTACATCAAGCACTTCGAGCTTGGTATGAAAGACTCTCTACCTTTTTATTGCAACATGGTTACAGAAGAGGAGCTATTGACAAGACTCTGTTCATTAAAAGAGATAAGAAGGATATCATGTTGATTCAAGTGTATGTAGATGATATCATATTTGGAGCTACAAAACAATCTATGGTCAAGGAGTTTGAGCAGCTGATGCAGAATGAATTTCAAATGAGTTCAATGGGTGAGTTAACTTTCTTTTTGGGACTTCAAGTTAAGCAGTCAAAGGAGGGAATCTTTATAAGTCAAGACAAGTATATATTTGACATACTTAAGAAGTTCAATTTTGATGCTATGAAGCCAGTCACTACACCTATCAAGTCTATCAACTCATTGGGCAAGGATGATGATGGTCAACCTGTTGAAGTCAAGTTGTACAGATCAATGATTGGTTGTCTTATGTACCTCATTGCATCTAGGCTTGATATCATGTTTGTTGTTTGTTTATGTGCAAGATATCAAGTCTCACCTAAGGTCTCTCATATGAATGCAGTAAAATGGATTTTTAGTTATTTGAAACAACAACCTAAGTTAGGGTTGTGGTATCCAAAGGATTCACCTTTTCACTTGGAAGCTTTTTCAGATAGTGATTATGCAGGTGATAACTATGATAGAAGATCAACCACTGGAGGATGCCAATATCTTGGAAGAAGATTAGTCGCATGGCAATGTAAGAAACAGACAATTGCAGCAACATCATCCACTGAAGCAAAATATGTGGTTGCTGCAACCTGTTGTGGACAAGTTTTGTGGATGCAGAATCAACTCTTGGATTATGGGTTTAACTTCAAGAATACTCCTATCAACATTGATAATGAGAGTACAATCTGCATTGTGAAGAATCCAGTTTATCACTCCAAGATAAAGCACATTCAGATTAGGCATCATTTTATCAGAGATTGTTATGAGCATAGGCTCATTAATGTTGTTAAGGTTCACACAGATGATAATGTAGTTGATCTACTCACCAAAGGATTTGATGTTTCAAGATTCAATCACTTGGTGGAGAGCATTGGTATGATAAATTATTAAGCTACATTTAAGGGGAGGACTGGTTGGTTAGTTACAGTCCTATGCATTGCTTGAGGGGAGACAATCTCATGATTATTTGAAGTGTTTGCTATTGTCAAAAGGAGAATGAAAAAGTACTGCTTTTTGGTTATATGAAAGTACTGCTTTGAAAGTACTGCTTTGGAAAGTACTGCACACGTGGAAAGGACTGCTTGTCTTATTAACGTATTGTTCCAACGGTAATATTGAGGGGTAATACACACTAACGGTAACTTTGTTATTATGAGCTGTGATTTTTCAAATCTCACCTATAAATAACTACCTTCCGACTTTCCCTCTCACCTTTATTCATAATCAATCTTTACCATATATCTCTCTCTCATATTTACTATTCACCAAATCACTTTCTTTGTAAACAAATAAACAATGGCAAATCGTAATACAGTTTCGAAACACAACATGGTGGCGAATTTAGATAAAACAGAGGCCAATGTCATCTTCCATGTCATCATTGATTTCTTAACTGGTTCCCCAATCAGTTATGCGCTTTTGGTGGAACTTGATATAATTGAGCCCTGGATACAGCAGTTTTGGGCAACTGCAAGGACACATATGGAGAATGATGAATCTTATATTCAAGCTAAAGGTTCTGGAAGGCTTATCAAGATTACTGAAGCATCAATTCGTGAAGATTTATTGTTTGATGATGCAGAAGGAGCTATTAGGTTTGATAAATAGCTTCTTTGGGATACACTGAGAGATATTCGATATGAAGGGTCTTTGGTTGACACAACAACATTCAAGAAGCCCTTGTTCAGTCCACATTGGAAGTACTTAGTACATGTTCTTCTTCATTGTATCAGCTCTAAAAGTACTTCTTGGGAGCAATTTGGTTCAAACATTGCATATGCACTGGTAGGATTGGCTACAAACCGTATGTCCAACTTTTCAAGGTTAATCTTAGATGGAATGCTCTCACACATCTCTCATGGATCAAGATGGTTGATGTATCCAAGAGTTATTCAAGTGTTCTTGAATAAACAACTTGATGATGTACCAAAGCCTACAAGTCTACTACCTGTTGTGGTACAACCAGCCAAGATTTTCACATTTATGGCTAGGAAAAGTGATCTGTTTTCTGGTAGGAACACTCCATTAACCACTTCAATAATGGAGGTTGTTCAAGCAATACGAGATGAGGCTGCAGAGAGTGATGACAGAGAATGTACTACTTCATCACAAGGTACTACTTCACAAGGTGCTGATGTTCAAGAAGATACTGTAGTTTCACTATCTCCACAAGTTTCTGCTCATGATTCTCAACAAGAAGAGCACCCACCATCTGGAGGAGATGAGGAAGTTGTGGCACCTGAGGGTATTGTTCTAAATACTTATGCTTTATCACGAGAATTGACCAGATTGAAGAAATCTTTTGAAGAACAGGCTGCACAGATCAAGCAGTTGAAGCTTAAATTTTGAAGATTCAAGAAATTTGTCTGGCCATTGGTTCAACATCATCGATTATGGGTCAAGTCTCAAAGAAAGCAAGGCAGGCCAGTTAAGCAATTTAAGAAGACCACCAAAGGCACAAAGGTTCAACAACAATCTTCATTCCAATTGGGGAGGAAATTGGAAGATAAGAATTTGAATGAAGAAGCTGAATCTCAAGGTACTGATGTTCAACCTCAAGGTACTGAAGTGCAAGTCCATATTAAAAGTACTGAGGAAGAAAGCACTAAAGTTCAAAGTACTGATGATCAAGGTGCTGCTGATCAAAGTACTGGTCTTCAAGGAACATCTCGACAAGAACTAATTACACCAAGGGTGTTAGACTTTGATGAAGAAGCTGGTCCTTCAACAATTCCACAAGAAGAAGAAGCTGATACACCTATGGTTGAACATACTGCAAGTGACGAAATTGCAGCTGAGGTATTGCAAAATTTATCAAGACCAAGAGGTCTAAGTATTCCAGGAGTTGCTGAAGAACAACCTCAAGTTTCTCAATCTCAACCTGTGTTAGATCCTAAAGACAAAGGGAAAGGTAAAATGATTGAAACAAAGAAGAAAAAGAGACCTACTTTAGCACAAATAAGGGCTGCTCAAGTTGCTATGAATGAAGAAGCAGCTAGAAAGTTTCAAGCTGAATTGAATGCTAAAGTTGCTATTGAAGAAGCCAAGGATAAAGAAGTAGCTAAGGAATTACAAGCAAAGTTGGATGCTGAAGCTGCTGTACCATTAAAGACACCTATTCCTGTTTCTGCTCTACCAAGAAGACCAAATCGTGCTAAGGAAAGGAATGCAATGATGGCTTATTTAAAAGGTCAAGGATATATTGGATTGCAGAAGTTGAATTATGTTGAGATGAAACAGTTATATGAAGATGTTAGAGAAGCTTATCAGAAACAAGTTAAAAGCATCAAAGATTTTATAGATGATGATGCTCAGAAAGAAGATGATAGAAAAGAAAGCTTGAAAAGAAAAAGACCAACTGAAGTTGAAGATAAACAGCCATCAAAGAAGGTTGAGTTAAGATCTGATACTAATGATGAACTAAGGAATTACTTAAGAATTGTAGAATTTGAGTATTCTAAAGAAGATGCAGATAAGAAGAAGAAAAAATCACCAATAACTACTTTTGAAGTTGTAGAATCAAAGGATGGAAATTATCTGATGTTTCATAGAGAAGATGAAAGCTTCAGAGTGTTTAATATGCAATGGGATCTATTGCACATAATAGACAGAGAGGATTTATTTCATCTATATCATTTGGTGCAAGAATATTTTTAACATGTTCCATCAGAAGGTGTTGGTTTAATCTTGCTTGGAGATCTCACAACTGTCTGGGAAACTGAAGAAACAAGCACTAATGAGATTTGGAAAAATCAAGAAGATTGGGAGATTATCAGCTGGAGATTCTTTGAAGAATCTGGAGTACATGTTCTAGTGTTAGAAGATGGAACTATGATTCACATGTTATCAGACAGAAGATATCCACTTACATCAGATCTCATGAGGAGAATGCTAGAACATGGGATGGAAGTTGAAGAAGATAATGAAACTGCACTTATGGTCATCAAATTGTTTATCAGATGGACAACTATGGCTGATGATGATGCATGAATAACTAGTATGAATTTTTATTGAATAAAATTTTGAAGTATCCGTACTTTATTCAAAGTACTGCTGATCAAACAGTACTTTCATCGAAGTACTGCTTGCAGCTTTAAACCAGTTAATGATTTTGAAAAGAAAACTTTTGTTAAGTGATAAATATTTTGAAACAAAGGTCAAAAGAAATAAATGGTTTTTGAGATGGTAACAACAATAGGTTATCAATCCACCATGGTTACAAAAGGATTGGCTAATCCATGAGCAAACGGATCTGGTAAAGATATCTCAAATCCGTTTTATAGTTGACAACTTGCTAATAAGTTGTATGGTAATCCACTCACCATATCAGTAAATGTGAAGAGTTGGCTAGCCCACAAGAAAATGGCTTGTGGTAAAGGCTGTGGAAAAACCATTATATGGTAATTAGTTCACCATGGATGAAAGAACTAACTAGTCCAAAAGGGTACAACTTTTGGTAAAGACAAATCAAATCTCTTGATAGCTGATGATTTGCTAAAAATCATATGGTTATCAATGTACCATGGTCTTACACACCAAAACATTTGGCTACTCCAGAGTTAATGGCTTTGGTAAAGAGACATCTAAATCCATTAAATTTTCAATGATTCACCTCTCACAGGAGTTTACACACCTGGAAGTGATGAGAATAGACTGAAACTTAAAAGAATTAATGTACAAAATTGTCATATGTTGCTGCGTTGCTGAAAAGATGGAGATTGCTGAATGATGCTGTAAAGAATAATTTCTAAAGAATACTTTGATAATGATGATATAAGCACAGAGAATACAAAGATACAATCCAAAGATAAAGACACAATCTTTCCTTGAAGATGGAGATGTTAAAGATAAGTTTACAAAGGAACTTGAAGTCAAGCAAGTAGAATTCAAGTTAGGGGAAGATTGTTGGGATATGAAAGTCAAAGTACTGAAGAAGTCAAAGTGCTGGAGATTCAAAGTACTGCTAAGCGAAAGTCAAAGTACTACTGTTGAAGTCAAAGTACTGCAAAGCCAAAGAACTGTTATATTCGTTTATGGAAAGCTTTGTTATTCTAGAATATTCTTTGTTTAGATTACTTGTCATATAAGGATACAAATTGTAAACCGACTAGGGTTATCTTTAAGCCTATAAAAGGACCCCTAGATTGGCATTAGAGATATGTGTTTTTAGAATCCTAAAGTATGTGCATTATTAGAGTTTTAGAGTTGTTTAAGAATCTGTATAACAAGCAGATTCAGAGTTATTAATAAAATCGTTGAAAGTTAAAGTTAATTCTTCTTAGCTTTGTTAAGTAAATTCCGCATACTTAATAGAGTTTGCTCAGTGTTTCATTGTTAATAACTTAGGATTTATCTGAGGTTATTAAACCCTTAACAAGCTATATAAGTTAGTTTGGTTAGAGTACATCGATCCAACACTGTCCCTGAGGAAGAGGAAGAAAAATATAAATCTTCTAAATTTGTTAAACAAAGAGAAATGCATTCGGTGCCTTCCTCAATTAATGGTATAGTTAGACCACCTAACCCAGATTCATACTTGGATGAACCACATATGACCTATGGCCCAAAGTCTGATGACTTATCTAACACTGGCAGTGAAACTAATGATTTTGTCTCTTGTTCTTTCAATGATAGGACTTCAGAGACCCAGTCTAACATAAAGACTCATTAATAAAGAAAAGTGCTCTTTCGGGAGACAACCCGAATTATCCCTTTCTATTGTTTTTATTTCCTTTCTGTTGGGTTTTGTGTTTTCTAACCATTTTGCAGGAAATGAGGAACTAATTGCTGCTGCAGTTGCTGATCTGAACAGAGTTACGGCGTAACTCATCTTGGTGATCACGCCGTAACGAACGTTTTAGCAGCAGAATTCTTGACGCATTACCAATTACGGCGTAATACCATCTCAGTGGTTACGCCGTAACTACTCGCTTCACAGCTCATACCAGGTTTTGCCAGTTACGACGACGTAACTCTCCTCTGCTTTAATTCTTTCATTTTAAAACACAGTAACCTTGTATTAGTTTTTAAATGAACTTTGGGAGTGTGTTCCCTGTAAACCCTCACGAGACTTCACTCATCCACTTGGGACACCAAGTGGTTTAAAACGCTTGTTGCATTCGCTAAATGCAACCGTGATTCCTACGAAAGTGAGTTAGGTTTGTTTTTCATTTTATTTTTTTTTCTTTTTAGAATTATGCTTGTCGGTATTGTGATTTCAGGGATTGAAGTGTGTTCATGGCGCTTAAACGAAGGCACGGTTCTTTCTCGTGGGCCTTCTTCTTTTTGGAGCAAATTTCAGGGAAGTTCTTGCTCTAATTCTACCTTTCTCTTCACCTTTATTTTAATGCCTAGTACAAAAGGGACTTTGTACAATTCAAGTGGGGGGACAGGAGTAGAATTATCTCTTGAACTTTATTTCGCCCTCATTTTTCTAGTTTATTTTGAAAAATTGTGCCATTTTGAAAATTTTGACATGTTTTTCCGAACCTAACTAGATTAGACCTTAGCCGAGCACATACAACCCTTGACATTACATGGTGAGATTATCCTTATCCGTTTCCAATATTTTACCCCAAATCCACCAAATTATGAGTGTGCCAGTAGCTTGTAAACTTTAGAAGTTGGCCTTTGCATCATTTCGAGACCATAGACGAGGTATGTTGAGTTAGCTCGACTTATTTGGACTTTTCAGTTTTAGAAGGCAATATTATAGGATTATCACCCAAACAGTCTACCATTGTGAGTCTATCGATTAGTCACCGCGACTTTTCGACCCCCATGTGAAACCCTTTTGTTGCACTCCCCTTTAGTGCAAGATACCCCTAGATACACCCTTCTGAGCCATTCCTTTCATTTTGTCAACCCAATATATTGTTTCGTTACACCCTTACACCTTAGCCTACCCTGTAGTCTTTATTTGTAATTGAGAAGTCATCATTTGCCTAAGTTCAAGGTTCGAGTGGAAAGGTTTGGAAATCACGCTTTCATCGACAACAATTATGAAGATCATTGAAGACCCCCCGAATTCCCATTGTTCATCTCAAGTGGGGGAATGTTATGTTATATTGTTATGTTCAAAAAAAAAGTTGATTGAGTTATGATATTGTAAAGTGCGATGTTATAAGCACTATAGTATGAGCTTTATTGATTAGTATCGAGGAGGCCACCTCGGTCACATTAGAAGATTGGAGTTGGAGTTATACCAACTGAAGAAGAAAAGGTAGTGTGCCCATCACGACGTCCTCTAATGACGCATCTACCTTACATTTCATGATCCGGTCTCTAGACTTCTAAGCTTGAACTTTGGGCGGACGGTAAGTGGTGATGACTTAGTTATAAATTTAGACTACCTGCTTCTTTTTCATTTTACACCAATTATATATACCATGTCTTATCCTACCCTTTAGTCATGAAGCGTGTCTAGGTGATGCAGCGAGAAATCTTTGGTGTCTTGGCCATGGATTTGGTCATGTATCATTGATTTTTTCCAGTTCGCCGTGACATGTTAATAATGACGAGTCACCCCTTAACCTTTGTCGTTTCTACCCATATTGCCTTCGAGAATTGTTTAGCCCTTAACTCTAGTGGTGGAGATTTGTGTAACCGCCAAGCTTATGATAGAATACATGCTATGACTGTGCGATTGAGTGATCACCCCGAAATTGACACTTAGAATAGTTGAGAGATTTGAGTGTTCGTTCCCCTTTCGTGAGGTGTTCGGCTTTGTTTTATTCTAGCATAAGGGATTTGTAAACTCATATTTTCCAGGTTTTGGGAGATATCTTTTTAGGAATCTATCTAATAAGGTCTACTTGAGGGCAAGTAGAGTTCAAGTGGGGGCATATTTGATAACATCAAATAATCCTGAATATTAAGTGTCAATTTCCCCCGATAATGCTCGCTATTTATATCATTTATATGGATTTACGCTTGTTTTCCATTGTTTTCCACTTTCAAGTAAATTACGAGCATTGGAGCTAAAGAGACGCGGAAATGGAAACTTAACTAAAGATTTATCACAATATGCCTATTTTGAAGAAGTTACGGTGTAACTCATCTCTCACATTACGCCGTAACTATTGCGTGACCCAGAAGTCCAACTTATCAAGAGGTTACGGCGTAAGTCTTCCCAAAGGTTACGACGTAACTCCATTAGGTCAAAAGAGGTTCCACGCCGCTGATACTTACGCCGTAACTACTGCATCACTTACGACGTAACCGAGTTTATTGAAGACTACGGCGTAACCACTTATAAGGTTACGCCGTAACTAGCAGATCTAGTGCATTTACGAGGAAATAGAAGGTTACGGCGTAACTCCTCTATTGGTTACGCCGTAACCCAGACCTGGCCTATAAATACCCCACGAATTCCAGCATTTCAATGCATCCCATTCCACACACAACACTCTGAGAACGTGGGAAAAAGCTCAAGGCAGGTCTAGGGGAGCATACTGAGCTGTTTCCATGGGAGAAGTCACACAATTACGATAAGCTTTAGCGTTTATTATTTATTTTACTTTCAATTCATGTATTTCGTACCTTTGAATATTGAATTGATTTGCATGATTAATATGAGCGGCTAAGCACCCTTTGGTGCTAGCCTAGTTATGATTCCTTAATTGTTTTGTTTGCGTTTACCTTTACTTCCGTACAATTATTTCTAAGTGTATGCATGCATAGTTCTTTGGTAGTCACCATTGGTTTGGTAGTTTTAAATGGCGATAGAGGCCAATTGCCTAGGAGATATGACCAACTAACCCTAGGTGAGCGGACTGAGACGGGAAGCGTAAGATATGACCAACTGACGACCCTTTCTACTTATGCGATTTGACCAACTGATCACCTATTGTTTGGATGAAATTAAGAATTGGGGGGTGTAGTGTCTAAGTTCCTAACGGTCGGGCACTCACTATTTAGAATCTAGCATGTAGCAGTACTTAATGACTCGGCTTAGGGGACCAGGAACAACAGGATTTCTGACGGTGCGCCTGATTTCTCCTGTGGTGGCATCTTTGCTTATAGGTTAGGGCGAATTGACCAAATGCTGTCCTCTCGAATTTGACCCCACCTGAAGTAATTGGAAGTAGGTAGACGTAGACATAACTAGCTAGGAGGATTGACTAGGTTAGCACCACTATTCCTCTATTGATTTCCCTTTACCATTTATTTGCTTTTATTTTATATTATGCATTAGTAGTTTAATTAATTAAATCCCTATCAAAACGTTTATTATTCTGTGACAATTAGACTTAGTAATAATCCAACACACATAGCTCTTGGGACGACCTCGGCTTTACCATTTACGACACTACACACGACCGGGGTACACTGCCCGTTATTGCATTAGGGTAGACCATAGGTATAGCGAGACACTATAAATATTAAGACCTGGTCAGTAAAACCTACATCAAGTTTTTGGCGCCGCTGCCGGGGAGTTATATTAGGATTAATATTAAGTCTTTCATTTCATTTTTAAACTTTTCTCACGATCATTTTTCAAGTTTTCAGGTACCATGGAAGTTGTTAACATCGATGACCTCACTCTTGAGGAATACTTGGCATTGACTAGAGCAGATCAAGGGTCAGGTCTCGTAAGACCGGCAATCGGAGCAGATGTTCGTTTCGAGATTAAAGACCAATTTATGAGGGAGCTTCGCGCTAACCCTTTTTCAAGAAACATGGATGAAGATGCATATGAGAACCTTGAAAATGTCCTATACATCGCTAGCCTTTTCAACATTCCGGGCGTATCTCATGATGCTGTTATGCTTAGGGTCTTCCCTATGACTCTCACTGGAGCAGCCAGAAGATGGATCGAAAGATTGCCCGCCGGGGCAGTTAACACTTGGGCGCTACTAAAGAAACACTTTATCCAAAGATATTGCCCACCATCGAAGATTTCTCATCAGCTTTTAGAGATCCATAATTTCAAACAAGAAGACGACGAAACTCTGTATCAAGCTTGGGACAGATATAACGATCTTCTTTATAAGTGTCCTACCAATGATCTAAATAACCAGCAGAAGGTCAATATTTTCTACAAAGGAATAAATGTAACTACAAGACAGATGCTGGACTATCAAGGACCTATCCCGAACATGACTCCTACTACTGCGATTGAAGCCATTCAAAAAATGGCGGACCATTCTCAAAAATGGCACGACGGTGGAAGTAAAAGAAACCAAGGCGGAAGTTTCGACGGAATTGCAGCAATCGCTAGTAAAATTGAAAGTCTCAGTTGAGATATGTTGAAGGTCAGAGAATCCGTTCATGCCATCCAAGTGGGTTGTGAAAGCTGTGGAGGTGGACATCTTACGAAGAATTGTCCTCATATGGACGAAGAGGATATTGAAGAAGCTAAGTATGGAAAAAATCGACCATTTTACGGTGATAATCAAAATAGTTATGGTTATCGTGGAAATTACAACCGTGGGCCTTATGGAGATAGAAAGCCCAGTCTTGAAGAAAGAATTAATAAGTTTCTGGAAAATTCAGCCCAAAGGCAAAAGGAGCAAGATGAGTGGTTGAAGGAATTCCAGGAAACACCTGACAGAAACATTTCCAAACACGACTCAACTCTGAAAAACCTTGAATCTATGGTGATAAAGCTCAGTGAAAAAGTAAGGAGAAATAACGATAAACCTGAAGGATCTAAACCAACTATGAAATGTAAGGTAATTTTTTCTGAGGGTAACTCAAAGGTTCAGGTCAATGATACGAATTCAGGGGAAGATTTCGTCAACAGATCTGAGTTACGCCGTAACATGCCTAATGAGTTACGACGTAACCTTGTGTTTGACAGCGACAACGGGGTTGTGAAGAATACTGAGGAAAGAGACTCTAATGAATTAGGCCGTAACCAAGAATCTCAGTTACGGCGTAACTGGGATACATGGGCAGAAAAATTCCTCGACGTGGACGAGTCAGAAAAACTCGAGGAACTCTCCCTTGAAGATGAAGAAGAGCCACTTATCACTCACTGGTGTACTCCTGTCGTCATTACTGATGAAGAAACCACTAGGGCATGGCCTTCATGCAGCCCCTTCCACGAGTATTGTAATGGAGGAGATAATGAAAGAAAGGAAGAATGGGCGTGCCCTCATGAGTGTGAAAGACATTGTATTAAATTCGAAGATTTAGCCTTTAAAGATTGGTACGCAATTCAATTTGGGGATACCAAGATCAATCCAAATCTTCTTATGAAGCTAAAAATTGATTACGCGGAGCACATTCAGAAAAAGGAAGAGACTAATAAAGATACACTCTGCACGGATGAACATTTAAGTGAAACTGACAACAAGGAACTACGCAGTCACTGGTGCGAAAAAGTAAAATCTCCTGGGGATATTTTTTGGGCGTCATGCAACCCGTATGACCATGTGTGTAATGGGGGAAGCAACTCTGGAAGATTAGGAAAAGATGAATTCTTTTGGTCCTCAACCAATGATGAGGAGAGAATGAATTTACCTTGGCTGGACAACCTTGGATTCGATAGTTGGGTAAAAATTAAGTAGGGACATGTGGACACATTAACCAAAGAAAAAATTTGGAAGGAATACATGGATCGAGAAAATTCAAACGACAAAAGTCTCGAGAACACGAGTAAAATAACAATCGACAATGACAAAGAGCGGGTTGGTAATGATAAAGAAGAATGCAAGCGCGTTCTAGTGGAGAATTTGCTTGGTGAAGAATGGTTCAAGGACACTGCTTCTGACGACGATGATATCGAAGGGATGCTAGATTACCTTGAGTTGCAAGGAAATGAGGAGTTCACTGATCCCGATGACGAAGCTTACGAACAAAGGAGGTGCAAACTCCTGGGGATTCCCTACAAAAGACCACCTCCAATTATTGTTGAAAAATATGAATTCACTCGCTACCAACTAGGACCGGAAGAGAAATTTTGTAAAGTCCGAAAAATTGAGACCATTGAATACCTCCGAACTGCCTCGAATGTTGCATGGATGAGGCATAATTTGATGAAAGATATTGAAGAAGTCGGGGATGTTCAAAGGCCCCCATAGGAGCCATGCGGCTCTGAGTCTAACTTAAAGACTCATTAATAAAGAAAAGTGCTCTTTCGGGAGACAACCCGAATTATCCCTTTCTTTTGTTTTTATTTCCTTTCTGTTGGGTTTTGTGTTTTCTAACCATTTTGTAGGAAATGAGGAACTAATTGCTGCTGCAGTTGCTGATCTAAACAAAGTTACAGCGTAACTCATCTTGGTGATTACGCCGTAACTAACATTTTAGCAGCATAATTCTTGACGCATTACCAACTACGGCGTAATACCATCTCAGTGGTTACGCCGTAACTACTCGCTTCACAGCTTATACCAGGTTTTGCCAGTTACGACGTAACTCCCTAATAGGAGTTACGACGTAACTCTCCTCTGCTTTAATTCTTTCATTTTAAAACACAGTAACCTTGTATTAGTTTTTAAATGAACTTTGTGGGTGTGTTCTCTGTAAACCCTCACGAGACTTCACTCGTCCACTTGGGACACCAAGTGGTTTAAAAGGCTTGTTGCATTCGCTAAATGCAACCGTGATTCCTATGAAAGTGAGTTAGGTTTGTTTTTCATTTTATTTTTTTTTTCTTTTTAGAATTATGCTTGTCAGTATTGTGATTTCAGGGATTGAAGTTTGTTCATGGCGCTTAAACGAAGGCACGGTTCTTTCTCGTGGGCCTTCTTCTTTTTGGAGCAAATTTCAGGGAAGTTCTCGCTCTAATTCTACCTTTCTCTTCACCTTTATTTTAATGCCTAGTACAAAAGGGACTTTGTAAAATTCAAGTGGGGGGACGGGAGTAGAATTATCTCTTGAACTTTATTTCGCCCTCATTTTTCTAGTTTATTTTGAAAAATTGTGCCATTTTGAAAATTTTGACATGTTTTTCCGAACCTAACTAGATTAGACCTAAGCCGAGCACATACAACCCTTGACATTAAATGGTGAGATTAGCCTTATCCGTTTCCAATATTTTACCCCAAATCCACCAAATTATGAGTGTGCCAGTAGCTTGTAAACTTTAGAACTTGGCCTTTGCATCATTTCGAGACCATAGACGAGGTATGTTGAGTTAGCTCGATGTATTCGGACTTTTCAGTTTTAGAAGGCAATATTATAGGATTATCACCCAAACAGCCTACCATTGTGAGTCTATCGATTAGTCACCACGACTTTTTGACCCCCATGTGAAACCCTTTTGTTGCACTCCCCTTTAGTGCAAGATACCCCTAGATACACCCTTCTGAGCCATTCCTTTCATTTTGTCAACCCAATATATTGTTTCGTTACACCCTTACACCTTAGCCTACCCTGTAGTCTTTATTTGTAATTGAGAAGTCATCATTTGCCTAAGTTCAAGGTTCGAGTGGAAAGGTTTGGAAATCACGCTTTCATCGACAACAATTATGAAGATCATTGAAGACCTTCCGAATTCCCATTGTTCATCTCAAGTGGGGGAATGTTATGTTATATTGTTATGTTCAAAAAAAAAGTTGATTGAGTTATGATATTGTAAAGTGCGATGTTATAAGCACTATAGTATGAGCTTTATTGATTAGTATCGAAGAGGCCACCTCGGTCACATTAGAAGATTTGAGTTGGAGTTATACCAACTGAAGAAGAAAAGGTAGTGTGCCCATCACGACGTCCTCTAATGACGCATCTACCTTGCATTTCATGATCCGGTCTCTAGACTTCTAAGCATGAACTTTGGGGGACGGTAAGTAGTGATGACTTAGTTATAAATTTAGACTACATGCTTGTTTTTCATTTTATACCTATTATATATCCCATGTCTTATCCTACCCTTTAGTCATGAAGCGTGTCTAGGTGATGCAGCGAGCAATCTTTGGTGTCTTGGCCATGGATTTGGTCATGCATCATTGATTTTGTCCACTTCGCCGTGACATGTTAGTAATGACGAGTCACCCCTTAACCTTTGTCGTGTCTACCCGTATTGCCTTCGAGAATTGTTTAGCCCTTAACTCTAGTGGTGGAGATTTGTGTAACCGCCAAGCTTATGATAGAATACATGCTATGACTGTGCGATTGAGTGATCACCCCGAAATTGAAACTTAGAATAGTTGAGAGATTTGAGTGTCCGTTCCCCTTTCGTGAGGTGTTCGGCTTTGTTTTATTCTAGCATAAGGGATTTATAAACTCATATTTTCCAGGTTTTGGGAGATATCTTTTTAGGAATCTATCTAATAAGGTCTACTTGAGGGCAAGTAGAGTTCAAGTGGGGGGATATTTGATAACATCAAATAATCCTGAATATTAAGTGTCTATTTCCCCCGATAATGCTCGCTATTTTTATCATTTATATGGATTTACGCTTGTTTTCCATTGTTTTCCACTTTCAGGTAAATTACAAGAATTGGAGCTAAAGAGACACGGAAATGGATACTTTACTAAAGATTTATCACAGTATGCCTATTTTGAAGAAGTTACGGCGTAACTCATCTCTCACATTACGCCGTAACTATTGCGTGACCCAGAAGTCCAACTTATCAAGAGGTTACGGCGTAACTCTTCCCAAAGGTTACGACGTAACTCCATTAGGTCAAAAGAGGTTCCACGCCGCTGATACTTACGCCGTAACTACTGCATCACTTACGACGTAACCGAGTTTATTGAAGACTACGGCGTAACCACTTATAAGGTTATGCCGTAACTAGCAGATCTAGTGCGTTTACGGGGAAATAGAAGGTTACGGCGTAACTCCTCTATTGGTTACGCCGTAACCCAGACCTGGCCTATAAATACCCCACGAATTCCAGCATTTCAATGCATCCCATTCCACACACAACACTCTGAGAACGTGGGAAAAAGCTCAAGGCAGGTTTAGGGGAGCATACGGAGCTGTTTCCATGGGAGAAGTCACACCATTACGATAAGCTTTAGCGTTTATTATTTATTTTACTTTCAATTCATGTACTTCGTACCTTTGAATATTGAATTGATTTGCATGATTAATATGAGCGGCTAAGCACCCTTTGGTGCTAGCCTAGTTATGATTCCTTAATTGTTTTGTTTGCGTTTAACTTTACTTCCGTACAATTATTTCTAAGTGTATGCATGCATAGTTCTTTGGTAGTCACCCTTGGTTCGGTAGTTTTGAATGGCGATAGAGGCCAATTGCCTAGGAGATATGACCAACTGACCCTAGGTGAGTGGACTGAGACGGGAAGGGTAAGATATGACCAACTGACGACCCTTTCTACTTGTGCGATTTGACCAACTGATCACCTATCGTTTGGATGAACTTAAGAATTGGGGGGGGGGGTGTAGTGTCTAAGTTCCTAACGGCCGGGCACTTACTATTTAGAATCTAGCATGTAGCGGTACGTAATGACTCGGCTTAGGGGACCAGGGACAACAGGACTTATGACGGTGCGCCTGATTTCTCCTGTGGTGGCATCTTTGCTTATAGGTTAGGGCGAATTGACCAAATGCTGTCCTCTTGAATTTGACCCCACCTGAAGTAATTGGAAGTAGGTAGACGTAGACATAACTAGCTAGGAGGATTGACTAGGTTAGCACCACTATTCCTCTATTGATTTTCCTTTACCATTTATTTGCTTTTATTTTCTATTCTGCATTAGTAGTTTAATTAATTAAATCCCTATCAAAACATTTATTATTCTGTGACAATTAGACTTAGTAATAATCCAACACACATAGCTCTTGGGACGACCTCAGCTTTACCATTTACTACACTACACACGACCGGGTACACTGCCCGTTAGTGCATTAGGGTAGACCATAGGTATAGCGAGACACTATAAATATTAAGACCTGGTCAGTAAAACCTGCATCATTTATATATAGATTTTACAACTGCAACAACGTCGCCTTTTGCTGGTGACTCTGTCTGATCGTCGTCATTAGAGTTTTGTCTTGGCCAAGTCATCACTGGGATGACGTTAGTATGGAGCTTGTGACGCCGTATGGGTTGTACTGGACGTCATCTTGAGAAAGCTTTGGTCGTCTTGTGTAGAAAGATAGAGTGATGGTCATGTGGATATATGCATGACACCATCACTTGTTAGGAGCAAAAAATGGCCTGAGCCGTCGCTGGAGAAAGTTTGGACACCGTTGTGAGCGATGGCGTCGCCTTTGAGGTTGGGACGCCGTCCGGGCTTCTGATTTTGCCGTGTTTTCTTGAATTTGCCATTTTCTTCATGTTTTCGATCGTTTTCATCCAAATATGCTTCATTCCAGCATTTTGCTTCCAAATGACCTAAAATATGAAAATGAACGATTTTAAGCAGTAACGGATATAAAATGTAATGATTTAGGGATTAAATGGCCCCCTAAGAATGTATTTTTTTAAATCCTTATCACCTGGAAACATAGAACATTTAGTGCCAAGGTCTGATCTTGTCCTACGTTCATATTTTTGAGTGAGTGGAAGCATGACATGATTATAGAATAGATATTCTTCCGAAACTAGTTGAGGGAAGTCAACCATGACACGACGATAAAGACGAGTCAACAACATGCCATGGGGAAAGTTCAACCCTGCCTTCTTCCTAACAGACTTTATTCTCCTAGCAACAAGGAATGCAAGATTGTATGGTGTATAAGTGGCGACACAATAGAGCATTTGATCTAGACAAGCTGGAAGATGATCTTGGTTCCTACCAATACAGGATGCATTCTCTCGAATGTTTCAAGCTAATTTTTCATATTTTTGACAACCTCTCTTGTCAGGATTTGGTTCTCCTCAATATGAATTTCTATTCCTCGATTGATTCGAGTGAGAAGTTCATTTCTGTCATTTTGGATGTAGGCTTTGATTTCATCAGGAGTGGGTGGTGTAGTGGCATAAAGTCCTCTCGAAGGTGAGCTTCTTGATAAAGCATCAAGGCTCAATTCATTAGTGAATGAACACTGCCCTTCGGTAGGAAGACCGAGAATTTGACCAAAGACAGCAAGTGGATAAGAGATAAGTGTGTTTTGAATAACAAACTGGACTAGTATCTCCCCTGAGGGATCAACCTTAAATTCATATTGACTGAAAAACTCAAGAACGAAACAAGGAACAATTTGTTCATTACCTTGTAAATAAAATCAAAATGAATAGCCCCAAACATAACATTTAGATAATGCATGTCATCATAGTCATTATAAACTACCCGACCCTCATGAAAATAACGTTTTTCAATGTATTCAAAGAAATGTGAGACAGGTGGATTGTGTAACATATTGGATTTCACAAACACATCAATATAATAAATATGGGCGTATGATTATATGGTTTTAGAGAGAGAAAGTGGGATATTCTAGTGAGAGAAACACATGGAAGGTTAGATTCCAAATGAACATCCAACCCTCTCCCTTGTGGGGAGAGGGCTATTTATACAAAGTATTACGCCCTCCTTCGGACTGTGGATCAGGCATACAATGGGTAAAGACCCGTCCTTCCTCCACGGTGTTGCACTAGACTATACTATGCTAATAACTAACTACCAAATAACGTAATAAACGATATGTCTACGAGCTAACTTAAGCTAGATGATATTTGGGGTGACCGATGCTTCAGTTATAGAATTTCCAATTCCTAACAATCTCCCCTTAAGGGAGGTCACCCAATGATTTACAATTTTGCATCCTAGCATTCTATTTAAACTTCAGTCCTGAGCTCGTAGACTTCAATACATCAAAGTATTCAGGCTTTGTGTTTTTGTGGTGATTTCTTCATAGTCCAACTACTTTCTACATTAAGTGAAGGTTATAGAGCTGATCCACATCTTGATGACCTTCGAGCTTTATTTGAGATCATCAGCCACAACAAATCTCTGGATCACCCTTTATTGTGTTGCCATCACGTGAAGTTGTGACTTTAGGACCGACATGCTCACATTTTGGATCATGATATCTTCTCATCATAGTTGCGGAAGCTTTTTGTTGATTCATAATATTTCCAGTAGCGTAGCAGAAGCATGGAGTGAAAATATCAGAGTCATTGATGCACTTATCATGATTTCTTTAGATATGAATGTGTTGTGTAAGCATGCGGCTATGGATTGACCTCTCCATTCTGATCAGCTGCAAACGTCGGGTGTACCTGCATACAACAGTTAGCAATAAAGCACACGAAAATGTCTTTGATGACTTTCGTTGAATTAAGGTACACGGCCCATGGTTCCCCGTTGATCAGTACAAGTACTGCCTGTGATCAGGTATAATTCTGAAGAATCTCCTTGACAGGGTTTCGCAGCTGCTCTAGTTGTTCTCAAACCGGAACGTCTCAAAGAAGACAACACGGAGTGAGTGAACCAGCGAATTGAGATTCACTTATTGATGAAAAATGATTTGAAAAACAATCGTGTATTGTTTAACATAAATGGTTTTGCAATACAACGAAGGTTTTATGGTAAATCAATTATCAATCATAAACACCTTTTGATTTTGAAAAATTAATACACAGTCGATGTGCTAGTGAAAAGAATTTTAGGCACAACGACCGGTTTTTCAAAGGCATCTGTCAATCCATAACCTGAACCAGGATTGATTCATAATTATGAATCGCCCCATTGTTTATGTCCAGTTTTCACATGGTTGATCTATTGGATAGATCTCACATGCCACCTACCAAGAGCTTGTTTGATGTTGGCTCTAGAAGGCTTTCCATCTTCATTGTGAATATGTTTGCATATCACTCAAATGTTCTGGCAATACCACAAGGATAATGTGTAGGACTCTTAATTGGAAATTTCCTTGATTATTGCCATGAAAATACCCTGGGTTGAAATTTCCCTGTCCTAGGTTTCTATTAAAATTTCCTTGGTTTTGGAAATTTTGACTTTGATTTTGAAAACCGTTATTCTGACTAAAATTACCTTGGTTTTGAAAACCTTGGTTTGTTCTATTCTGATTTTGATTACGGTTTTGGTTGAAACCGGGTGGTCCAGGGTAGTGGTTAGGACGGTGGTTCGGGTCCATAGGAGCACGGTATTGGTTGCCTCCTGAATTGGAAGTCCCGCCCACAGCGTTTGCTTCAAAAGGGTTACCATCGGTGGCCATACAGTTGTAATAGGCATGGGGGCCACCGCAAGTAACACATACTTCCACTTTCTTAACTTCAGCAGGAGGTGAAGCTTGTGGAAAAGAAACTTTCTTTTGGTTGGAGAGAACCAAAGCTTGAATTGCTTCCGTGAGTTTGTCAATCTTAGCATCGGTGCTAGATTGACTCACGGGCGATGAAGCAGAAGGACCAACACTGACTTGGGAAACAACCGGTTTGCTTCGTGCAGTGCGGACTTTAGACTTGTTTTCAATTATCGCTAAAGCTTCTTTTACAGTTTTGCTCAAGAAATTTCCTCCAGCGGAGGAATTGAGAGAATCTTGATCAGATTGACTCACTCCATTATAGAAAGTATCGAGTTGCATCAACTCGGAGAAACCATGGTGAGGACATTTGCGGAGCAACTCCTTAAAACGATCCCACGATTCACTGAAGGGTTCATCAAACTTTTGTGTGAACTTGATGATTTCGTTTTTAAGACTCGTGGTTTTAGAAGGTGGATAGAACTCGTTCACAAATTTCTTCACCAGGTCTTCCCATGTTTCGATCGATTGAGGGGGTTGTTTTTCAAGCCAAATCCGGGCTTGCCCCTCGAGGGAAAATGGGAAGAGAAGAAGTTTGACAGCATCGGTAGGGACATTCTTGTATTTGATGGTAGATGCAATCTTGTTAAACCATCGAATATGAGCATGAGGATCATCCCTCTCAAAACCATAGAATTGACTTGAGGTTACAAGATTTAGTAACCCGGTTTTGAGTTCAAAATTTTCAGCCACAATGGCTGGAATAACAATAGCATCTCCATACCCATCGATGGGTGCCTGGAGAAGCTCGCACATAGGACGTTCTTCCGCCATGATAACGGAAGTAGTGCGAGCAGTCCGGATCTCAGATCCGACTGATGGGGCAGAACGTCTACGGATACGCCTTCTTGGAATCCTGACAAGCTCACGAAATGGGCACACAGACCTAGAAGAGCGAGTGCGCATACACTAGAGTTGACTCTAAGAAATTTCAGAGTCAAGGGAATTATGAAAATGGGGTAAGAAGAATCTTTTTGGGTTTTATGGTTTTAAGATGTTTTTAAGATGTTTTTGGATGTTTGGATTTTTTATAAGAAAATATAAACATATATAGATGGTATGAACAAGGAGTGAATATTCAAATCACTAATCTGCTAGACGTAAGATTGTTAGCACAGCTCCCCGGCAGCGGCGCCTAAATTTGATCGGTCCCAAACGGTCAGGTTTATTACACAAGTCAACCACTTGTGAATGGTCAACCGTAATAAAAGTCAGACAGTCTAGAACCAAAGCAATTAAGTCCAGGAGAGTTTAGTGTTTCCCCAGGTCGTTAAGTCCCAACGAGCTGAATAACCAAACGTGTAGTGATCGGGTGATATTGAACAAGAAAGGGGTTATGATTGATACTAGATAACAAAGGGAAAATGAAAGAAAATTAAAAAGCTAAATTATATTAAATAAACGCTATAACTATTTTTAAAATTTGATTTTCTTGATTGTTCTTTTATAAATTTGAATTAAAAACTAATTTTAAACTTTAAAACTAAATTAAAATACTAAAAATTATGAAAATTAATGGGAAAATTATAAAACTATTTTTCAAAAATCTAAAATAACTAAAGAAAATTTTCAAAACTAATTTTGTATTTTTCTGATTTCTATTCTAATTTCTATGATTTAAAACTATTTTAAACTAATTAAATTGCTAAAAATTACTATTTAAACTAGGAAAATTATGGAAAAATATTTTTTTGGCTTTTTATATTTATCTTAATCTATGAAAATTGAAAACTTATTTTTTTGAAGATTTTCTGATTTGTTTGGATTAAAAGCTATTTAAAAAGTCCTAAAAACTGATTAAAATAAAGAAAAATAGCAAACAGTAATGGAAAATTATGAAAAATACAGGAAAAGTCTAAAATATTATTATAAATCTATGAAAATTAAGAAAACCTATGCTAGTGTGCAATAATTTGGTTCTGTAATGAAAAGTGCTTATAAATAAGCACTAAAAATAAGCTATAAGTACCAAATGAGCACCAAATGATCACAGCAGCTAGAGTATGCAAAATATACTTAATACTAACCTATTTCAACTAGCCTAAACCTCTAATATGTAAAATATAATGATTTGATTTGAAATAAGCTAAGCAGCCAAACAGCTCTAACCTATCCACTTTAAACTACTGAAACAGCTTATCTACTAAGCTAATCAAAAAAACAGAAATGGAGATCTTTATTTCACCAACCAGACTACACTTAGACCAAGTTTCAGCTCCTCACAAGCTCTTATGAGCTTGTGAAGAGATCTGCAAGATGGCTGAAAAACATGATGTGTGACACAGGGCACATAAGTGCTTATTCAACAGATGATTTGAACCTTTAAAAAGCTTGAAAAAATTTAGTAAAAATATGTTTCCTCTTTTTGACCAACTGAGCTAGAAAATGTCCAAGTTTCAGAGATTTTGATGAAGAAATGAGCTCATGAAAATTACACAAAGTTATGTGAAAACTGCATTTTTCAATTTTGACTATTTTATGACAGAAATGAAAGGTTGACTATTGTGAGATTTGATTTGAATTTTATGACTGAAATCAATTAAGTAAGATGAAATTAAGCTAGATTAAGCTACTCTAACAATTTCTAAACCTATAAATCAGCTTATTGCTACTAAATCCTTAACAGTTATAGAGATAGGCTAGATTACAAGTTATTTTGACTTTTTGTTATGCTAACATGAGATATAAAACTAATTTATGCCATTTCTATCTAACTGATGCTAAACTCATTGAAATGGAACCATCAACTAACCTCTACTATCCATTTTTAGCTTATACCATATACCTTCTTAAACTCCTAATAAGCAATAAACACAATCTTAGTCCTACTTCTACTTATGCAGAACTGAGACAGAGATTAAGCTACAATCCTAGAGCTAAACTAAGATCAAATCAGGCAGCTAACAAGATTAAGCATGAACAGAAACATGAATGCATAAATGGCAGTTTTAAAGAAGATGGAAATCAAACTCACATGAAATCCAGCCAAAAGTAAACTTACAACAGAACCAAACACCACTATTCTAAACCAAATCCAACCCTAAAACCAGCTCTGCATCAACCCATTTTCAACTCCAAATCAGCAATCCAGAAGCAAGTCATAAATGAAACTGTATGTTGACTTTTGTTGACTGTGGTAAAATTTGCTTTGAACTTAAAATTGAGCTCACTAAAAGCTACAGACAGCTTTAGTGAGCTTATGTGGATTAGAATTAAGCTTATTGGAGCTTGAGCTTTAGCAACTTTAAATCTGACTTTATGACAGAAAATATAAAAACAAGGAAATTTATCAAACTTTGAATTGTTACTGAAAATGAGTTACAACTGGCTAAAATGCCTTAGTTCAGTACAAGGAAGATTAAAATTACAATTTAAAACTTAATTAAGACATAAAAATTAAAACGACATATATGGAAAATGAAAACTAAAAACTACTACTCCCAACTCTATCTTTTCTTCCTCTATTTATCATCAATATTCTTCCCACGTGCCTTCTGAGTGTTTCCCACTTTTATTTCGAGCCATTGGATGAGTAGAATGGATTTTAGCCGTTGATGGCTTTTTGGCGGGAAAAAGATTTTAGCCAGTTGGGGTGGGTTGAGTGCAAGGAAGGAAGAAGCATTAAATGCTTCTTGGCTGTTAGGTGAGGTGGAGTGATAAGGGTGGTGGAAGGTTAGCTGGAGGTATGGGGTGGAGGTCTGGTTTGGCAGAGAAGTGGGTGAAGAAGATGGAAAACGAGGGGCGGGTTTTATTATTTTAAACTGTGGGTTGGATCAGATATTGGGCCATGGGTATAAAGGTTGGGCTGGGTTTGGATCCGGTTTGGATTTGGTATATAAGTAACATAAGGATCACTTTTGCAATTCAACCAAACTTGAGGGACCAAAACTGCAAATTTTTCAAAGTTATTCCCAGGGTCAATTTTTGATAAATTTTGATTTTGAAAGGACTTGGGTTGACTTTTATTCCACAACAAATGCTCAGGGACTGATTTTGTCAAGATTTGAAAGTTGAGGGACTGAAACTGCCAATTATGCAAACTTAGCTCGTTTTTCATCTAATTTTAAACATTTTGCATCTGAAACATATAAAACACAATTTTGGAATATTTTCAGTATTTTGATGCATTTTTGAGTGTTTTTTAAATGTTTTGGCAGCTCAGATAAGACAAAAATGATGAGTATTTAGACACTCATCAATGCCCTTTTCTTGTATAATCTGAAGTAGTCAGTCTTCTTAATATCATCTGTGAGAAGTGCATCAGGAATTGGCATTCTAAAGATCTCTTTATTAACACCTCTGGCAACATATTTGAGGTTACCAAGTACAAATTCATCCCTAGCATTATGGAGGACTGACTCACTCCTTGGATTAAAGTGATGAGTCTGTTGCAAGAACTGAATGATAAGCTTCGAGAATCTTATGCTGGGAATTACTAGTTTGTGTACTTTCTTCCTTCCTTGGGCTTGCAACTGAACATTTTTTCTGTCAGTGATGAAAGTGTGCATAGACAACGAGAATTCTTCCCAAATACGTTCCGTGACATCAATGTTCACCCCTTTGATGAGACCCCATAAGATTTGCAGAATAGGTGTTCTCACTTTATCGAACCCTGAGGTTTTTCCAGATAAGCATAAGTTGAGAATAGTAGTAATGGCTCTCCATGGTTGAAACATGTGTCCGGTGATGATATCTGAAGCCCTTGTTATGTTAACTTGATAACCCAAATCATTTAGAAAGTTTATTAGTTCTTCCGCAGTAGGTGGAGGGACAAATTGTTTGGAAGGGTCACATGGTGTGATACCTTGGGCCTTACTGAGAATGTCAGATGTGATTTCATATCCCTTATCATCAAGCTTACAAGAATAAGTGGCGGTGATCTTGTCCCATGTAATGGTGTTCCAAAATTGTTGTAGGTAAATGGAAGGGATCGTGCATTGCTTGGTCAAGGCACTAAAAAAGTTAGTGTTTTTAAGAATATCAATAGCAACCTTGAAGATTGGATTTTGTTGTATTCTTTCCATGTCCACGTAGCAGTTGCTTTTGCCTATCTCTACCCATTTATCTTCTGGAAAAATTTTGTTGTCTGTAAGAATTGTGGGTGGAGTAGAGGTAGCAGGGTTATCGGATGAGGTTGTGTTTGCCATTGAAATTATGTAGAGACACACATACAACAACAGTGTTCGAGAGCATTTTTGGTTAGACATGGTTAGCTAAACAACATTAATGCAACCTCATGCCATAAGCACAATGAGTAGCATACATGACAGATTAACAAAAAGCATATTGAAATACTCAGAAAATAGGTTAAGATGTTTTAGTAATTCTCAGAGTAACAACTCATTTTGACAAGGTTTTCTAGATACAAGTTGTTTGAGCAAAATTGTTAAAACTAAATTGCTATAATAGGATTTCATGAGACAAGTCGCTATAATGGAAGTGTTATAACAAGTCGCTAAGTCAAGTTGTGAAATTAAGTCGCTACAAGAGAAACTAGATACAAGTCGCTTTAACAAAAAAATGTTATAGCAAGTCGCTATGAACAATTTGTCAAGACAAATCGCTACAAATAAAACCAGAGACAAGTCGCTATCATGAAAATATTATAGCAAGTCGCTTTAAACAACTTGTCAATACAAGTCGCTATAAGAAAAAACCAGTGACAAGTCGCCTTTGTGAAAATGTTTTAGCAAGTCGCTAACTTGTCAAGACAAGTCGCTACCAAAAAGTACAAGGATAAGTCGCTATCAAAAAGTAGCTACAGTAACACCCAATTACATAACAAGTCGCTATCAAGAATGTTTAAAACATCGACAACTCGCCATAAAGATTATATAAGACAAGTCGCCATCAAGAACAACCTGCTATGTGTCAAGTCGCTAACAAGAACATGTATCGACCTATCCAACTAACACTTATCACACAAGCTAATGAAACAACAGTCATGTCCAAACGCATTACAACGATTGAGTAACACCACTACATAAGCATATACATAAACGCGTAATCCACATCCCAACATTCATATAAAGATTTTACAAAAGTGCGCACAAGGGAGACCAAGATAACACACACATATGCACCAACAATTTCAACATAAGATGCCCTAAGAACAACCAATTCAATATCAAGTACTCCCAACAAACATAGCCATTAACAAACCTAGATACGGAATCAATTGTCGAAGGAAAATTGCTCGGTGGAATCTGTTAATAGAGGTGCGTTAGAGGATGAATTAGATATAAAGGATTCGAATCAACAACATAAACAATCAACCTACCACACTCAAATCGCTACACAACCGGTCACGTGAGAGAGAGAGAGATAGTTTTTGAGATTTTGAAATTTTATTAAGTGACAAGTCGCTATGGCTTTAAGTACTGTTCTCAAGAATCACGGATTTGCATATTCAGTCCTTATACTTAATCAAAATGAGGCAAGTCGCTAACAAGACATAATACACAAGGAAAGTCGCTAGACCTAAATAGGACGAATTGCTAGCACAAATTTGTGAGATAAACCGCTAACCTGAACGATGCAAGTCGCTATGTCAAAAATACCATTCTCAAGTATCAATAAATGACACATTTGATCCTTGTATTATGACAATAGAGACAAGTCGCTACCTATCTTAGTATCACACGTAAATGTGTACTATTAACTCTATCAGCCCTTGTACTTAGCAAATAGCATGCAGATACGGGTGGGTAAGTAACATTCATGTTGAATAATATGACAAGTACCATATATGACATAACATGGATAAGCTATCTAGCACAGTGAACATAGAGAATCATGACTTAAACATGCAGCAGAAAACAGGTAAGCACATTACATATATCAAACAATGATGCAGAGATAAATTTAAAGACTCTCCCCCTCAATCAATGTCACCAATTAAGAGTGAACATTGATTGAATTTCAACCCCCGTTTTAAAATAGAATATATCTTTTGTTCAAACTTCATCTATGGACCCGTATCATTATCGATAACAAGAGATACATCTTTTATCAGATTTTGGGTAAAGATTAAATTAAATTTAAAAAAATTGATTAAATTAATTTTTTTTTTATAAATTTTTAAGATACAAGTGAAAATTAATTTGTACATGGATTCATGAGAACGAGTCCTGATTCAAGTCAAACAAGAGTCAAAGTACGAGGTACATCAATTCTGACAAGCTACAATTCCTGAGTGAGCAATCTTCATTTATGCTGGAAACTAGGTCATGATGTTCATGATTGAATTAAGCATTGTACCTGAAAAAGACTGAGGACACTTTGCACTAATAGCACATGTGGTATTGCAAATAGATGAGTTAGTGACATGAGTATCCTCATTATTGGATGTTGCACAGTCTGGTCTAGGAGCATCATTAATAGAAATCCCTATAGGATCAATATTCTTGAAGATTTTTCCTGTGGGCATCCACTTAAGGCAAGATCTAGGTGTGTAAGTCCGTTTGGATCCTGTAAACCTGAATAATCTACCAGTAGGAATCCATTTGAAACAACTGCTAGTAGATTTGGATGAATCCACTTCCCTGTTTTGAACATTGGTCCTTTTGTAATTAGTTTGCTTCTTAGGGGATTGATCAACCATTTGATGCTTCTTATATGAACTAGATGATCTCCTAATATTCCTGATCTTAGGGATTCGAACATTAAGCTGGGGATTGTTATTCATCATATAGTAATGAATGAGTGAAGTGACTGGTTTTGAAAAAACTATATTCTCATCAACTTGGGAGGCAAGCTTAGATTTCGATGGTTTAAATCTTTCTGTTTTAAAAGCATTGGGTTGCCTAACTACAGCACGTTCTGAATTATTCAGTACATTTGGCTTTCCCAAGGTTGATGGTTTTGCAAACTTAGTGTTCATCCTATTTCGAATAGATTTCCTATGGTGAAGCTCTTATCCTGAATTTGGGCTTTAAGGGCATCAATGTCTGCCAATAAGGAGTTAGTTTGATCTATCAGCTTGGAATTGTTCTCTAATGAGTTCTTTCTCAAGGACTCATTTTCCCTTAAAAGGTTGGTCACACATAGGGCCAATTCATCATTCCTAGATTCAAGCGGACCACTCACCTCATAGTTAGGATTGTTCATCCCTGTATTATATTTCTTATGCAGATCTGAGAGTTGTAATTTCAGATTACATATGGTTGAATCTTTGTCCAGAATCTGGGTTTTTAACTGATTAATTTCAAAAAATTCTTGAAATTCTGGGAATTCCGGATTTATGCAAGGTTTTGTAGCAAGAAAACTTTCTTCTCTTTGTTGTATTGCAATTTCTAAGGAAATACAATGTTTTTCAAGAATTGAGTATTTGTTTGAAAGTTCATCAAAAACCCTTTTTTCAACCATTTCATTTGTTTTAAAGATTCTAGACTCAGACTCAACCAAGAAACATTTATCAATATCATGTTCAGAATTAGGATCATTTTGTTTAGGTACATTAGCAGATGCATTATGTTGATCAGTTAAGGGTACCTCATCACATGACATCTGTTCATTTGTCGGTATGATATCTGCATTCACATCGTGCATAACAAGAGTCACTGAACTGCAGGCTGTTTCAAGCTTATCTGACTCTGAGCCTCTGTATTCAGTACAGTCGGTTTCATCCTCCTTTGTTGTATCTGATATTCTGCATTCAGCATCACCCGACCTTTCAAATGAATCAATACCCGACTTATCACAACATTCACTTAATTTCACTTGACACTCATTCAAATTATCATCCTCTTGAGCAGCTTCCTTAATGTACTTTTCCACATTATCCATAAGTTGGATAAATGTATTGATGAACTCATGAATTTCCATTCCAGTATGTTTCTTGAAGGAAATTCCAGTCACGTGTTGATCGAAGTCTGCGGAATATTCCCCATTGATAAATGGCTGAAATTGGTTGTGGATTACCTGAAGTGCAGCATTGGAATCATCCTTTAATACCTTCTTTTTGGTAATTTGAAGCTTCAGTTGTTCTAAGTTCAGCAACAAGGTTCTTGTCAATGTAGGTAAGTCCTGGCGGAAAAGAGCACTACATGTTCGATCCCCAGTTGTGGATAACAGCTGTATGAGGTGCAGATGAAGTAGTTGATAGGGCTCAATGTTGCATTCCATTTGCTTTGCATCATGTATCATTAACAAGTGTGATTCTTTGATATTTGACTCAGAATGTGAAGTGTTTTGATCATAATTTGCTGAATCAATCATGGTTAAACATTCTGAGTAGCAAACAGTTTCTTTGTTCTGTGAGGTATCATAGAGTTCAAGCACTTTGGAGATTAAAGGGTCAGTGATGTAAGACATTGTGTTGATGGATATTAGGCACAAGTTGCTTGCATTAATTCACCAAGTCGCTAGGTACTCAACTCGCTAAAGTAAAAGTCGCTATAAGTACAAGTCGCTAGATACAAATAGCCAGATGCACAAGTCGCTAAAGTAATAACTCGCTAAATGAGCAAGTCGCTAAGGAACAACTCGCTAAGTGTGCAAGTCGCTATAGAACAACTCGCTACTCAAAACAAAGTCAAGTCGCTAAAATTAGCAAAGACAAGTCGCTACGTTGCCAAGTCGCTATGTTGCCAAGTCGCTAGCCGAAATGGTACAACCACTACTGTGTACTTTTTGTCGCTTTGTCTCAATAGACAAGTCGCTAGTGCTCAAGTCGCTACCACAACAACTACAAGTCGCTGAAAAATATAGAAGCAAGTCGCTACCAAGAATAATAATCCGAGACTCAAGTCGCTAGCAAGAAAATTTCAAACATAACACTTTTCAATCCAAAACAAACCCAACCACAGTGATTCAAGCTTTCCAAATCAAAACCCAAGCACTTACAATGATTCTAAACACAAAAGTACAATCAAAATTCAAACTTTAACACAAGAAATGATCCAAATGATGCAAAAACCACTAAACTTTTTCAAACCCAAAAACCATATAAAACCACTAGAAATCCAAGAACATGTAAGAGAGATGATCGAACCATGGCTCTTGATACCATTTGTAACATATTGGATTTCACAAACACATCAATATAATAAATATGGGCGTATGAGTATATGGTTTTAGAGAGAGAAAGTAGGATATTCTAGTGAGAGAAACACATGGAAGGTTAGATTCCAAATGAACATCCAACCCTCTCCCTTGTGGGGAGAGGGCTATTTATACAAAGTATTACGCCCTCCTTCGGGCTGTGGATCAGGCATACAATGGGTAAAGACCCGTCCTTCGTCCACGGTGTTGCACTAGACTATACTATGCTAATAACTAACTACCAAATAACGTAATAAACGATATGTCTACGAGCTAACTTAAGTTAGATGATATTTGGGGTGACCGATGCTTCACTTATAGAATTTCCAATTTCTAGCAGATTGTATTGAGTGGAGAGTATAGGAATGTAGTGACGGGTTTTTTGATGGTCAGTTGCGATTGGTTTAGGCATTATCACCTATCATAAAATTAACTTATTAGTAATATGTTAAATGGTGTTTATTTCGTATGTTTATGTATGCAGCAAAATATGGAGATGTGATTATCTCCATTCTAACTTGTGAGGTAAACCAAACACTCCTTAATTCAATTTTACTTAATAAACCATGTTAAAGGAATATTTGTTATAAAATTTGACCGAAGAAGATGCATGCTTGAGAAAACATTTTTGGAATGTATTAACAATGCATAATTACGTTTTTGTTACGTTCCTAAACGTGATAGATTTCAAGAAATCGAATTAGTGATTTTCATGTTTTTTGAAAATTTTCCAAACACGTTTAATTGAACAAATCCTACGTCTAGGTGAGTTATAATAGTTGTACATTACTTAGTTTTAATGTTAATTGCAAGCAATTACAAGAAAAATTAAATATCTCCGATTTTTTATTTTATGTTCATATAAACCCTAGAATCAAATTAGTAAAGAAATGGATGGAATAACTTACAATTGATGCTGTTAATGATGTTAGGATTGATAATATTTGATTGTGGAGTGTTCAATTTAAAGTTTTAATGGAGGATTTGAAGGTTTGGGTGGTTTTGGGTTTCTTCGACGCTGCAGCAGCAAGTGAAGGGGCGTTTGGATTTTGATTTTTGAAAAGTGAAGTAGAGGGAGTATATCCGTGATTATTCTGGCGACGATTATATATATGGGATCGTCCCGAGGACCGTCCATATTTGGGGAACCGTCGCCACTGAAGGCGTTTTGAGCTGAGAGAAATTTTTAATTTGCATTTCATGAAAAAAAATGCTAAAGACACTTCGGATGGAGTAGTTGAGTGACACACACGAATAGACAAAGTAATTAGGTGTTGGAGTGTAATCGACACAGGAGAAATAGAAGAGACAAATTTTAAATGTCTAAGACACATTCAATGAAATAGTTGAGTTGACACAGATGGATAGAAGCAGAAAGTAAGTGTTGAAATAAAATAGAGGAGAATACTTTGAATGAGGTAGTTGGGTTGTTACCAACAAATAGATGAAGAAATTGAGTGTTCGAGTATAGGTGAACCATGGAGAAGTAGACGAAAAAAATAAGTATTGGAGAAGAATCTAGACTAGAAAGAGAATATGAGAAGGAGACAAATTTTAAATGTGCAAGACACTTTGAGTTGACATCGACGAATGGATGAAAGAAATAAGTATTGGAGAAAGAATAAAGATTAGAGAGATAACAGGAGAGATAGAAGAGATGAGTACTAGATGCGTAAGACTATTCAAATGAGGTGTTTGAGTTGTTATTGACGGATAGACGAGAGAAGTGTTGGAGAAGGGATGGATATTACAAGGATAATAGAAGATGAGTTTTAAATGCGATATTTGCACGGGGTTAAGCTGAGGTCAATCATGCCTTTATTTTCTAGCCGTCGTTGCGTATGATGACATAGTCGTTAAGAGTTTGCATCATCTATAGTAATTATTTGACGTGCCTTTTCGGCGATTACATATACGACATTTATTGTGGATATAGCAAGAGCAATTTGTGTCTTTCAAGAAACCAAAGGTCATCGTACAAGTATTGCTAAGGCTTCCACAATTTTTCTCATTTTATCATAGTTGACATATATTGTGGTTTATATGCCGTTACCCTTAGGATAAAATTATCCTAAATATGTAGTGACTTTAATGTATTGAAAAATACAATTAATCGTTTTGAAATGATCTTCTCATAAGCGAGCTCAGGAACAGACACTAAATATGATATAGAGACTACTCGTCGTTTTAGGTATTGCAAAATTCCTATTGTGCCCTGATATTAGTTATCGTCCACGGACTCACCTTCATCTTTGTTTGTGAGTTTTGTATTCGGGACATGGGTGACTCTATTGCTTCTAATAATTCATTTAGTTCCTATGTGTGTTATGTTTCAGGCAATGATTCTAACTTCCAAATTTTATTCTCAGAGAATGAAGTAGATGATAATAGTGTTTCAGTGATCCTAATTTCATACTCGCAATTATCAACATGTTCGTTATCAGTAATGCTAATGAGATTTTGAGTAAACGTACCTTTGCTAATGATGTTACCATAAGTGGTGTTACATGTACAACATGTTTTGAGTGACTTTGAGTTACCCATTGTATGATAGCATGAATGATCTCTAGAGTTTTCATTTTTCTTCTCATTACTTTCCAGCCGTACGTTATTTGATGTTCCAACCATTTGACATACATCGCATTTGGTATTGTCGTTGTCTTCTTCATCAGTATCACTCCATGCTTCTCCAATTAGATCACTTTGTAGTTTTCTTACATGGTTCTTGATAACATATCCTTCATCAAGAGTTTTTAAACTAGTAGCAATAGTATTAATTCTAGCAAAAGCACTATCAATAGATTCGTCCTTAAAAATGACGAATTGTTCACATTGTAGTTTAAGAAACTCAATTTATTTGACTTGACTATTTTCTTGATGGATGATTAAAAGATTTTTCTAAATATCATTTTCCGTGTTATACATGAAAATCCTTTCGTATCCTTTTATGGGTAAAGCTTTGTAAATCACTATTTTTGCTTCTTCGTTTTTAAAAAGTTTCTTTTTAAGATCATCGCTTTGTTTTTCAAAAGGTACAACTTCATTTATTTTAGTTGTAGGACTAAGTTCAATAAGTTGAAAATCACCCTTAGTAATAACAAGCCAAAGATCCGGATCTTTTGATTTCACATAATTTACGAATCTACTTTTCCAGTAAATAAATTCAACGTTTTAGAAAAGTGGTTGTCTTTGAAAAAATTTCCATTATAGGTATCTTTCAGACTCCATAGATCGATTCAAGTTTTAAAATATAGTAGATTTTAAAGCTCTTGAGTAACCGGGTTCTGATACTAATTGTAGAATCTAGAAGGAGAGTTGAATAGTTTTACCATTTTTAATTTTGTTTTAGAAGAAGTTTGTTCATTTTGAAAATCTTTTTGATTCAAAGTTATATGATATCAGTTAACAATGTATAAAAGCTATAAGTATAATTACTAAACATAAAATTTTAAAGTAAAGATGATAAAGAGTTGGAACGATCAAACCAATGAATAGAAATTTATAGTGGTTCGGCTATGAAGCTCACTCTTTGCCCTACTCCACTCCCCAAGTATCACACTCGAGAGTTCTCAATCACTATGTCAAGAAATTCTCTCTTCTGGCGGAGAAAACCGTACACCGTAGCTTACACCAATTTCCTACACTAAGATAAATGTCGAGTCCTAATCATAGCTACAACTAATGTACACAACACTACACACACCGCTAACCGCTATACACAATACTTCACGGACTTACACCTCGTCTGGATCTACAGACAATGCCATTCGGACTTACATCTCATCCGGATTTACACACAGCACTATTCGGACCTACACCTCGTCTGGATCTACACACAACACTACTCGGACTTACACCTCGTCCGGATCTACACAAAACAATACTTGGACTCACACCTCGTCCGGATCTACACACAACTATACTATATCCGACTTACACACAAGTCGGATATACCAGTATACAAGAATGAAGATTAAGAGAGTTTAGATAGAGAGGAGAATAGTAACAACGGTTATATGTGTAATGCCTAATCTACAACACTTCGTACTTTGGCAAATACGAGTGTTCTTCTCTTTGCACTTTGGTGGAAGAAATAATGAGATCACTTATAAACAAATATATACAAGTTAAAGTGATCAAAGAAGGTAGGAGAAGAGATTGAGAGAGAACCATAAGTTATGAGCTAGAGGGTTCTGAAAATCTAATAGAAATAGTGTAGTATTTATAGGTATCAAGAGGAGCGGAGGACGATCCCTTAAATATGGACGATCCCTTATATATTAGGGACCCTCGCCCCTTTGAGGGATCGTCCCTCAGGAAGCTCCTGTTTTTGTCCTGATGTGGTGAAATTTTTTCTGGTGAAAATGCTATCTCTTTAGGTGGGAAAAATGGATGTTGAAAATTTCAAATTCAAATTTGTTTTTTTTATTAAAACATTTCTTTATAATTACAAAAATAATTTGTATAATTTATTTTTGTAAAAAGGTTTTTTCGCATTTATAAAAATGTGAGTTTTAAGGAAAAAAATATTTCTTTGATCACTTAACAAGTTATATATATTGTTTGTTCATACCTTAAGTGATATTTTGTCGAAATGGACTTTAACGACTAAAAACTTGTTTACGTATATTTTTACGTAGCGTGTTTTTACATTTGTGATTATCAAAACATATTTGTATTAACATTAAGGAGATTCGAAAAAGATTTTTTTTTACTAATGACATTTAATAACGACTCATGTTATTCCTCTAGAACCCGCGTGTTCACAGATTTAAAAATCAAGTACGGCCAAAATAATTATTAATAGAAGTATGAATATAAAAAATGAATGCATATAGGAACAACCCATGTTTCAAAATGACTATAAAAAAAAGCCAGGTCAGACGTTGTCTAGTATTCTCACACATACAATTATATGTGGTTGTGTCAAGAGTAAAAAGCAAATAAAATGTCTAAAAATAATTTGTTGCGATAGGGACGGAGAGTATATAAATACGAAAACGAATTTCGTATACAAAGAAGTATTGCATAAACTTTAAAACCTCTTTTTTAAAGTGAATAGTCATGTATTTGTTTTCTAACATAGGAATACGCTTTAAAATTGTTTCATGTTTAATGTTATATATTTATTTGTTCAAAGAAATTTACATGATATATGATCGTGTACGGTACCCCCGGACACGCAGAAGAATTAGATCCGGACCCGGAACACGACCCTGGGCCAGATCTATCCGAACGCTGTCCACCGCTGCAGTGCATCACCTAGACGGGGATGTCAAACCGCGGATGAAGGGTACATCCGGAGGAAATCCCAACCGCGACCCAATTAAAGAGTAAGGAATCTTACATGGGAATGACGTATTGTCAACAACAGTCCCTAAAAAGGGAAAGCGGGATTGATTCCCGCCCAAAACTATCGCTGTCACAGCAATAAGACAAGCCCTGGGTTGACTTACGTCATTCCCCACTCGCAAATTGTCGCTCTCATGACCCATGACCATGAGAACACGACAAGAAGGTCAAACGTATAAATAGGGGCTCTCGCCGACATTCAAACGGTAACCAATACACTCTCTCTCTCTCTCTCTCTCTCTAGAACACTTTGTCTCTCCCTAAACCCGTACTTACTCTCCCACCGGAGGTTGACCACGGAAGCCCCTTCCGCGGTGAGGCTAACTGTGTTTTACTTTCTTAGCAGCATTAAGCCAAGATCTCCACTTAATTCAAGATCCATTCCCTTAGAAGATAGCCTACACTAGCCTTCGCAGAGAAGAGCCCAGATTTGTATTAACAGGTTGGCGCCATTCGTGGGACACGCTAACGTAACTGCATTTCCAAAAGAAGCTCTCTCATGAGTAATCTGGCAGACAACCCTTCTCCTTCCCCTAGACCTTCCACGGTCACAAACACAAGTGGAAAGTAAAAGGAGCATGACAGAGAACGTTACTCCCCTAATGTCATGCCAGACGCAGCAATAAGGTAGTTCTGTGAAAGGCACTACAACCGGATTCTGCCCCCTGATGGCAGAAAAGGTTCATCAGGAAAAGCTAGACCGGGTCAAAACCCGTTTAGACTTTGATGATGAGACCCAAAATGAGAGATCTCGAGAGCATGCCCGTAACACCCGGTCAGAATCCAAAAGAAAAAGGAAGTCCAGGAAGAGGCAGAGGGCTAGCCCCAGCGCCAGATCGGACCCTACGGAGTATTCCAGTTCACAAAGTGTCTTCTCGAGACTCATAAGTCGAGAGACTGAACACTCTAGAGAAAAGAGCCCGGTGGACGGTCGGAGGGCGCGGCCAGACGTATTCTCTAGGTTGGAAAGAGAACGTCCGTACGTGACCACAAGACTAGGAGACAGGAAACATGATGTATTTTCCAAACTTCAATCAAAAGCGTCCTCCCACCGGTAGCATAGAAGAGAAGCTGAAAAGCTCAGAAAGGAAAGCGCGGCAGCAAGGCACTCGGTGGAAAGACACCAGAGAAGCCAAAGCTCGGCCCGTGCAAGTGCCTCCCACTCGAAGTTCAGCAGGGAAGAGAGCCATCGCTCGTACCGCAGTAAGTCTAGGGATGTATCCCCCCGGAGAGTGAGGAAAGCACAGGAGGACACTGGAAGTCCATCCCAAAGAACAAGTCAGGAGACGAAGTTGACGGGTTATACTCTCCATACGACATAGCTGACGCGGATCCTTTCACCCTGCGGATACGGAGCTTTGAATTTCCAAAAAGGACAAGGATGCCAGCTCATGTCAGAACATATGATGGGACGGGGGACCCGGAAGATCACTTAAAAGTTTTCCAGACCGCGGCCAAAGTGGAACGATGGCCCATACCTATGTGGTGCCATATGTTTAGTTCCACCCTGATAGGACACGCCCGCATCTGGTTTGATGAACTCCACCCAGAAAGCATTGACAGCTTTGAAGATCTAAGAGCAAGTTTCCTCTCATATTTTCTTCAACAAAAGAAGTACACGAAGGACCCTGTAGAGCTGCATCACATAAAGTAGCGGCAGGGAGAATCCACAGAGGCATTTGTGGAACGGTTCAAGACGGAGAGTATGCACGTGAAAGGCGCTCCAGAGTGTATGCGGGTGTCGGGTTTCATGCACGGGATAACAGTTCCTGAGCTGATTAAAAGACTCAACGACAACATACCCCAGACAGTGGATGAAATGTGGAAAGTAACCAAGGCATTTCTCCGAGGAGAGTTGGCTGCGGCCAACCAAGCAAAAAAGAAGCATTCCCAATGGAAGAACCACGAGGCTGGGCAGAAAAACATCTAGATATTTGATGAAAAGCAGAGTTCAAGGGGGCGCCTGAGGCCAAAAAGAAAGCAAGGTGACAGATTCACCCCCTCACAAAAACCCCAAAGGAAATCCTAGCCATGGATTCTGTTAAGTTCACAGCTCCCCCACCTATGTCATGTCCATTTGAGTCCCGAAACAAAGATAAGTACTGTGATTTCCATAGGGAAAAGGGACACAACACGGACGAATGCTACCAACTGAAGAAGCAAATCGAGGAAGCAGTCAGGTCCGGACAGCTAGCACACCTGGTCAAGGAAATTAAGAACGGCACCCAGAAGAATGGTGTCCCGAAAGGGGGGAAGAAGGATGTCGCGGCCACAAACAAAGCCCATGCTATATTCATGGTCCAAACGTGGCAGCGAACGGTCAGACCCAGGACATCTGCAGGCACGGCTCCTAATATGGAAATCTCCTTTCCCCCATATCCGGAGATGATTGGGACGATCATCCGCTGGTGATTAAGGCAGACATTGAGGGGTGCATGGTCCACAGAATGTATGTGGACAACGGGAGTGCCTCGGAGGTCTTGTACGAGCACTGCTTCAACAAGCTAAGCCCAGACATCCAGAAAATAATGATCCCCGCCTCATCACCACTGTTGGGATGTAGTGGAGAGCTTTCATGGCCGTTAGGACAGATCCTCCTAGAAGTGACGTTAGGAGACGGGAAAAAGACAGCCAGCGCCTGGATGAATTTCATAGTAGTATGGTCCCCTTCTCAGTATAACAGGATAATTGGAAGGTCGGGCATAAGGCTGTTGAGGATAGTCCCGTCCACGGCACATGGGATGCTAAAGTTCCCCACCCATGGCGGAATTGTGACCTTGCACAGTGACAAAGTAGTCCCAGTTGAGTGCAGAATGATCGCTGAACCGCAGCCTCACCAGAACACGGAAGAGGCTAAGACAAAAGAGGGAGTCAAAGTAGCAATCCACCCCAAATTCCCAGACCAAACGATCACAATCGGAGGGGGTTTGAGTGACGAGGGCAAGAGGAGTCTTTGTAATCTGCTCAGAAAGAACTTAGATATCTTTGCCTGGCAGCCCTCGAACATGACCGGGGTCCCGCGAACAATAGCCGAGCACAAGCTGAACGTCAGAGAAGGCTACAACCCAGTGCGGCAAAAGAAGAAAGGGCAAGCCCCGGAGCGGAACAAGGCAATCAATGAGGACATCACCAAACTGGTTGCAACAAGAATCATGAAGGAAGTTCATTACCATGATTGGTTATCAAACCCGATCCTAGTCAAAAAGAGTGATGGGAGCTGGAGGATGTGTGTGGACTTCAAGGATCTGAACAAAGCCCGTCCAAAGGATTGCTATCCCCTGCCGGAGATCGATTGGAAGATCGAATCTCTCTGCGGCTATTCCTTTAAATGTTTTCTCGATGCCTACAAAGGTTATCACCAAATACAGATGGCATCCGGGGATGAGGAGAAAACGACATTTCACACAAACCAAGGCATCTTTTGCTATACGAAGATGCCATTTGGTTTAAAAAATGTCTGAGCCACGTGCCAGAGATTAGTGGATAAAGCTTTTGTCAAACATATCGGAAGAAATTTGGAAGTCTATGTTGATGACTTGGTCATCAAGAGCCACTCAGAAGCATAAGTACTTAGGGACATTGAAGAAACCTTCGGACCTTGCGAAGGATTAACATGAAGTTGAACCCTAAGAAGTGCACATTTGGGGCAGAGCAGGGGATGTGCTTAGGCCACGTCATAAGTAAAGAAGGCATCAGTGCCTGTCCGGAGAAGTCTGAAGCCGTAACCATACTCCCGTCCCCGACAACCAAAAAGGAAGTGCAAAGTCTGAACGAAAAGCTGGCAAGCCTCAGCCGTTTCATGTCCAAGTCTACGGAAAAATCCCTACCATTATTCAAAACACTGAAAAAGTGAATCAAGAATAGCGACTTTCATTGGATGACAGAAGCGGAGCAGGCATTCAAAGAAATGAAGCAACACATTGCCAACTTACCAATGGTGACAACACCACACCCAAAGGAGGAACTACTGATCATGTATCTGGCCGCGACACAAGAAGCAGTAAGCGCAGTCTTGCTGGCACAAAAGGAGTCTCGCCAGGAGCCAGTGTATTTCGTCAGCCGTGCGTTGAAAGGGCCGGAGATGAATTATAGCCCAATGGAGAAGCTAGTACTATCATTGGTATATGCATCCCGCAGACTGCGACGATACTTTCAAACACACCCGGTGGCAGTCATCACGGATCAACCCCTGAAGCAGGTATTAACCAAAACAAAGAAAAGTGGAAGAATGGCCGGGTGGGCGATAGAGCTGGATGAACATGACATCAGCTTCAGACCCAGGACAGCCATCAAAGGGCAAGTATTGGCAGACTTCATCGCCGAAGTTCCAGAAGAAGGGCTTCCTGACAAGTCAACAGAGAAGCAGCAATACTCAGAACCGTGGAACTTGTTCACGGACGGATCCGCGTGCCAGGAAGGGTCTGGTGCTGGTTAAATCCTGACAAGCCCAGAAGGGAAAGAATTCACGTACGCCCTGCGCCTCGAGTTCGAGGCATCCAACAACGAAGCTGAGTACGAGGCATTGATAGCAGGCCTGCGGATTGCAGAACAAATGAAAGTAAAGGACCTTTCAGCAAACGTTGATTCCCGACTCGTGGCAAACCAGATCAACGACTCATATGAGGCAAAGGAAGCAAGCATGGCACGTTACCTAGCCAAAGCCAAGGACCTAATCGAAGGCTTCCGGACATTCTCTATCAAGCAGATTCCGCGGAGCCAGAACAAGCAGGCAGACGCATTAAGAAAAATAGCCTCTACCAGTTTCGCCCACCTAACGAAACAAGTGCTTGTGGAAGTTTTGAAAGAAAAGTAGATTGAGGAAAGGGAAGTCCTAGTCGTGGTCAAAGAGGAAGGAGACACATGGATGACCCCTTTGATCAACTATTTGAAGGATGAAACATTGCCGGCCGACGACAAGAAAGCTAGGAAATTGAGAATAAAGGCGCAGCAGTATGCGCTAAGAGATGGCACTCTGTTCCGGAAATCATTCCTAGAGCCATGGCTCCGATGCGTGGGCCCCGTTCAATCAAACTATGTGATGCGGGAGATTCACGAGGGCTCATGCAGTATGCACTCGGGACCTAGAACAGTCGTGGCCAAGGCAATCCGATCCGGGTATTATTGGCCAAAAATGCTCAAAGACGCCAGGTAACTTATACGGAAATGTGAAGATTGCCAAGTTCATCGTCCAGTTCCAAAAAACCCGCAGCAGAACCTTACCCCGATCACCTCCCCTTGGCCCTTTTACAAATGGGGCCTGGACATCTGCGGCCCTTTCCCAGAAGGGCCAGGCAAGGTCAAATTTATGATTATGGGAATTGACTATTTCAACAAATGGATCGAGGCTAAACCTCTGGCCTCCATCAAAGGTAGACAAGTTAAGAAGTTTTTTTGGGACAACATCGTTTTTTGATTTGGTCTGCCGGGGGAAATAGTATCGGATAACGGAAAACATTTCCGTGACAATCCGTTCAAGGACTGGTGTGAAAAGCTCAATATCAAACAACGCTTCGCATCTGTCAAGCATCCACATGCAAATGGATTAGTGGAAAGTGTTAATACAAATAAGCCGTAAAAACGTTTATTTATATTTTACGATCTTCTAATGTTTTGTCGATAACAAACGTAAAATCATTTTAACGAAACAAATAAAATACGTAAACTGTTTGAGCCAATAGTTTTCTAACACACTTACGCTTTCACATAAAACACTAAAACAAGTATAAGTGATTTTATGATTTAGTAATACATATGTACAACAACTAGTGTTTACATATTTGGGTAAATATATACTTAACTAGTATATACTAAAATGGGTAAAAACTAATAAATGGTATTGACCCATAACCCATGGTATTGACCCATACTCATTTGACTATATACATTGTATCTAGTAAAAGACCCATGGATCAAACCATAACCCATGACCCATGACCCATGATCAAAATACCCATGGGTAAAGAGGAGCGTCCCACGGATCCCTAGCTTTACGCTAGACGGATCCCTTGTGGGAGGGATCCGTGGGATCCGGGGAACAGTAGATATTTTCCTCTATAAATAGTGAGCCATTTCTTCATTATTTCTCACCCCTTTCCAACATACTTTCCCTTTGAGTTAAAAACTCTCTAACCCCAGATCCAAGAGATCTATATTTGTAGTTTTGTTTTTGTGTGATTCTCTAGGTTCCTCTTAAAGGCGAGATCACCACCTTTGAAGTCAAGCAAGCTCAATTCCATGAGTTGCCATGCTTCCTCATCATCAAGACTACTGAAGTCCTCTTGTTGATGGTTCTTTTATTTCTTCTAAGAAATGTAGTGTTTAAGACATTAGTGAAAGATGTCTCAAGTGTCAAGACGAAGACATTAGTGAAAGGTGTCAATCGTCCGTATTATAGGCATTAGTGAAGGGTGCCTAGAAGCCAAGTCACAAGACATTAGTGAAGGGTGTCTTGAAGATCTAGTTAAAGGCATTAGTAAAAGGTGCCTTAGATGGACATTCGATATGGTGTGTTTCAATATACAAGATAGATTAGCATTAGATCCAAGGATATTGATATCCTTGATGATGTTGTAATAAGGAGTTGATCTCCTTTGGGATTAGTCGTTGGTGTAGTGTTGGGTTGTAGTTCCTCCATTGTAATGGAACTCGGTACTTAGCCTAGTACCGGATAAAGGGTAGGCGACGTTGTGTTAGGTGTGGTTCACCTTGGTGTGAAAGAATCCGGTGGTTAGCCTAGTACCGGAAAAAGAGTAGGCAACGTTTTGAAGGTTTCTCCACCATAAGGAGTTGGTGTCGTGTAGTGATTACGAACTCTCGAGTAGGTGACTCGGGAAGTGGAGTAGGGCAAAGAAGGTGTCCTTGTAGCCGAACCACTATAAATACTCGCATTGTGGTTTTGTGCTTCTTACTCTTATCTTTTCATTACATACTTCTATATGTTTGTTTATCAACATCCAACACACATCCAAATAGATTGACATAAGTTGATCTAAATAGTTTAAAAGAAGTTTTAATTGGCAAAACTATTCAACCCCCCATTCTAGTTTTCCACAATTGGCATCAGAGCTTCGTTACCAAGTTTCTTGAAGTATATTGTACTTTAAAAACTTGATACGATCCATGGTTAATTGAAAACTACAAAGAAGGTTTTTCACAAAAACAAACACCATGTCTTTTAAAACTCTTTGTTTGGATGTTGATTAGATGACAACATTTGTTTTATTTATTTTCTATTTAAATGCACTAATCTTCTTTGTCATGTTGATTAGTCAAAGCTCATACCCACCAAGCTATAGGAATCGCTTGGTAACAAGAATACCTTCCCTAAAAAGGTATCTTAAATACAAAGGAGCCAGAATTGTCTAGTGACATTTGTTGTGTCATTTGTAAAGACATTCCTAAGTGCGTTAGAGGTATGATTCTTTACTTATATCTAAAATGACATTAGCTTGATAATTAAGTATGCCTACATAGGTATTTATATGATTATCTTTTGTGCATACACATGTATTACATGAAGCTTCATTAGGAAGCCTTTTCTCACATACGTGTTACTTTTTCGTCTAAAGTCGTGGTATATAAAACTTGTGTTTTATTTCATTTAATCCAAAAATCATATATTTCCAATAATAAAACAAAACACAAATTTCAAAAATTCCTCCTTCCCCATAAATAAACCATCCGTCGCCATCTTTATCAAATCCCCACTTTTTCAAATCTTTCACTTTCAAAAAATTACCTCTCATTCAAAACTTCATCTTCCTCTCATCTCATCTCATCTCAAATCAAAACCAAGAAGATTCGTCATCAACATGGTTTACATCGCCCTCGTGCTCATCGCCTTAACGCTCATCGCATTTGTGTTCCCTATGATGAAGTTCACATATGGAGACATATACTTTGTGTTGTTAATCTACATTGGGGTTATATACCCAATTCTTTGTATCATTCTTAGTATTAAAATGAAATATTACTAATGGTCTAGTTATCTAGGTTATTATTATCATAATGTGTTTATCATTTCTTTTTGATTTAATTCATTCTATCGTGATACATTAGAAAGCCATGTATGCATGCTAAAAGAAAATGTAGGCTAAAATACATATCTTAGTATAAAACTATAAGATCTAAAAACCTATGTTTTTATCAAAGAATATGTTTCTGTTACTCCAGATCCACGGATCCCGAGAGGTAGACTAGCCGGATCCCTTTTGAAAGGGAACCGTGGGAACCGTACATCTAGACAACAGTTTTTCATGCATAATAAAAACCACTTTCTTTCTAAAAGTAATATCCCACTAGAATGTCAAAACCATAAGTGAGTTAAGTGTCATTTTTGTTAAAAACCATTGTTAATAAAAATCTAGTAAAAACGTTAGACAATCATTGGTTGACCACAAACATTACTTTCTATTAACTCATCGTTTCTATAGGTTCAAATATGACGCATGAATATGAGTTTGATTTTTCACTCACAAGCATCTACACTCCGAACATCTCTCTTGAGCCCAACACACCTGGCAATCATGTCCGTGGGTTCAATAATCTCGAAAACCGTCACTTCCACGAAGGACGTATTGTAGACACCTCGCTACAATTTGAAGAAGGTATCAATACCTCCTTCCGAGCCATAGGACTAGAATGTCTTCTTGAAATCAACGAGAAGATATGTCCAAGGTTCATAATGGAATTCTTCCGTCAAGTTGAACTCGTTCGTAACGAGGATCGCTCTCTTTCTCTTTGGTTTTGGATCAAAAACCAAAAGTTCGTTTTAAGTCTTGAGCAATTTGCTCACATCCTCTGGATTCCAAATCATGGACAATGTGCCTTCACTGAAGATTGGTCTCTTGATTCTCTCTTCAACTTTCATGAAGAAAATAGTCCATATTGTTCACATACCTTCCCCGGAGGATTTAAATCGCATAATATGCAAACCTCGACTATATTACTCCAATCCGAACATTATCTTTACACGGGACATCCGAGAAGAGTACAAGCCCCTTGCACTCATCCTACGTGAAAATTTTTGGAGTCTTAGGGGAAATCGAGAAATCCTTCCCGCTTGTTGTGCTCACATAATGTATTGTTTGCTAACACAACAACCATACAATCTCGCCTACTTCTTCGCAAGGCGAATTGTAAATCTTCAAGGCTCCAAGAATAAACTAATCCCTTATGGAATGTTCTTGACACGCCTCTATCATAACGTCATGCATTTTCATCCTCAATTTCAAAGTCCGTTGTACATACTTGTGAACAAGATGATGGAACCGCTAAACATATCTCTCATGAAGACTTTCTTCATTCTTGATTCCACCAACACTCATCAATCATTTGATGATCCTTCTAGCAATAATGCTCAAGGAACTTAGTAGTCTTTAAAATAGGATCAATCCTTTTGTACTCATGTGTTATCAATGTAATCCAAATTCCTTCATGAAATAAAACATCTTACATTTGATATCTTAGTGTTAGAACCTCTTTAACTAACCTTGAAATATAATGCATTGTCAAAATCATTTGCATACCTTTAGTAAAGGTTCTGCTTAGCAGATAGACGGATCCCAAAGGTTGTACTAGACGGATCCCTACTCCTAGGGAACCGTGGGATCCGGCAAACAGAAAATGCAATTGCAAACATTGTATTTCAAACATGTCCTTAGAACACATCACACTAAGCTAGACATAGTGTCTTAAGGAAAATTAAGTCCTTATCAAGTTAAGTAGATCCTTCCTACTCACACATAACTCACCTAGATCATACTCAAAGACGCTTGTAGATCTATTGTTTCACCTAAATCCATTACTCTTCCTCTCTCAAGCTCACACATCATTTTTTACATGATCCCTCATATCTAGCCTTGGAAATCTTTCAATTATGGATAAATTGATCATAATCATCCTTACCTCAAAATTGATCAAATTCTAGTTTTTCCATCTTAAGTCTTTAGGATATTCCCCAAAGCATTATCCTAAGTCACTATCTGATCTCTAGGATCATTTAGCTCTATTTGACACTATCAAAATCCTTAGTGTCATCTTTGTTCATTCATTGGTACTCATGAAAGTTCCAATTTCTTCCATAAAAGGCAATCATTAGCTACTTCACTCATTACCCTCATGTACTTAAGCACCTCTTCATTTAAGACACTTAGATGAACTGAAACACTCAAGAAGAAATAGGCATTAAGCCTTACAAACATCATTGCTATCTTTTCTTAGCTGCTGATAGACGGATCCCTAGGATTAGCCTAGGCGGATCCCTCATTGGAGGGAACCGTGGGATCCGTATGACATATTTATGTCAACTCTAGCTAAAACAATCATTTCAAGCTCATCTTTCTAACTTAAACACTCAATCTCATCTTAAATGAGTTCCTAGATCAGTACAAACTCTGAAGTTGACTCTTGTGTATGTTAATCATCACATTCCAATGAAGTTTAGTGGCTTAAGTCTTGAATGCACTTGCCAAATCTCTTGCTTTATAAACCACATTGTTAGGACTTCTAAAGTCATCATCCTCATTCTCATTTTCAGCAATTAAGAAACCTTTACAAAACTCTTGAAATCATCTCATCATGAGGAAAACTCCAAGTAGCAACTTATCCACCAAAGAACGACCCAAGAAAATTGCTCGTGTTGTACACGAAATCTCTTCAACCGAATCATCTCTGGTCAAATCCACAAATGCAAGGATATCTCCTCCACCAACTCAACCAATCAAATCAATCCCTAAAAGGATAGTACCCACAAAACTACCTATGCCAAACACCACCATACCTCCTACGCCAAACAATCCCATCTCCACTAAACCATCACCATTGGTTCCTAGAGCTATCTCATTCACAACTCCACTCTCATCACCACACCTCTAAAAGTTAGTGGACTTGCCTCCTAGGCCATCTCATCCTCCTCCACCAACAACATTCTCCTCATTAGGAGGAATGATGGGACATAATCAAGGTGTTGAGTCAACATTAGCTCCGGCTTCCTTTTCATCGTCACCATCATACAATCCCATTTGGATTATGAGAAATCATCAAAGTCAACTACTCGACCATATGGAAGTTGACACTTCTCTACCACCATCATCATTCTTGGTCAAGCCATTTTCAAATGCGCCTCCACTAATCCCTCCGTCGTTTGAGGCTCCACAAGCCGCTTCACTTGATCCTTCGCATCAAGCAATTTTATTTCTTCCACCACCACTACCTAGCCACGACAAAGATTGTTAGCATTGTCAACATGTTGAAAGTTTGATACATGAAGTACGAGAAGACCAACGTTTCATGTTCTATCACCTCCTCGAACGTTTTGACGAGATTAAACCTAAACAAACTTGAGCTAGAGGATTTTAGTGTTGTCCTAGTTTCAAGCGTTACTTAGATAAGTCTAGTAATTCCAAGTCATGTATCGATCATTTTCTTAGTTTTTAGAGTCATGTGTATCATATCTCTAGTTTTATTAAATGAAAATACATGCTACTTGCTATATTTCTGAGTATATGATTATGTTTTATAATACATATCTCACTTTGATAGTAACATAATGTGTTATATCACCATTGCTGAAATTGATCATCAGCCAGACGGATCCCTTATATTTTCCTAGACGGATCCCTACAAGGAGGGAACCGTGGGATCCGTGATACAGAAAACTATTTTTCTACTAACTTGGATCATATTTGCAGGAAATTGTGCATTATACTTGTTTTCTAACCTTTTTTTTGTAGTTATTCAATTTACACATGAAGAGTTTGACACCCCAAAGCTAGGGTAGCTTTGTGTCAAAGCAATCCATTGCAAAAATTACTTGCAATATTAGGATTACATTGCATGACATCCCTTTGCAAAATTGCAATCATTAAAGGGGAGCACATTCGTCACATTGACGAAATCTTTTTGCAAACTTAGTTGCAAATGAACTAGCTTAGTATTATTTTCTTGACGCCATCACATAGGGATGGACTCGTCAAGGGGGAGAAAAGACGAGATCCTTTCCCGTTACTAGCTCTCTATTTTTTTTCTTTCACATGTTTTTCCTAAAACAATGTGTTAGTTTCCTTTCGAAGCTATTTTTATTTCGACAAAAAGGGGGAGAAGAAAGTAAAAACTACAAATTCAAACTTTTACGAATTCTAGTTTTTTCCTTAAAATAATTTTATGTTTTGTCATCAACAAAAAGGGGGAGATTGTTAATACAAATAAGTCATAAAAATGTTTATTTATATTTTACGATCTTCTAATGTTTTGTCGATAACAAACGTAAAATCATTTTAACGAAACAAATAAAATACGTAAACTATTTGAGCCAATAGTTTTCTAACACATTTACGCTTTCACATAAAACACTAAAACAAGTATAAGTGATTTTATGATTTAGTAATACATATGTACAACAACTAGTGTTTACATATTTGGGTAAATATATACTTAACTAGTATATACTAAAATGGGTAAAAACTAATAAATGGTATTGACCCATAACCCATGGTATTGACCCATACTCACTTGACTAGATACATTGTATCTAGTAAAAGACCCATGGATCAACCCATAACCCATGACCCATGATCAAAATACCCATGGGTAAAGAGGAGCGTCCCACGGATCCCTAGCTTTACGCTAGACGGATCCCTTGTGGCAGGGATCCGTGAGATCCGAGGAACAGTAGATATTTTCCTCTATAAATAGTGAGCCATTTCTTCATTATTTCTCACCCCTTTCCAACATACTTTTCCTTTGAGTTAAAAACTCTCTAACCCCAGATCCAAGAGATCTATGTTTGTAGTTTTATTTTTGTGTGATTCTCTAGGTTCCTTTTAAAGGCGAGATCACCACCTTTGAAGTCAAGCAAGCTCAAGTCCATGAGTTGCCATCCTTCCTCATCATCAAGACTACTGAAGTCCTCTTGTTGATGGTTCTTTTCTTTCTTCTTAGAAGTGTAGTGTTGAAGACATTAGTGAAAGATGTCTCAAGTGTCAAGACGAAGACATTAGTGAAAGGTGTCAATCGTCCGTATTGTAGGCATTAGTGAAGGGTGCCTAGAAGCCAAGTCACAAGACATTAGTGAAGGGTGTCTTGAAGATCTAGTTAAAGGCATTAGTGAAAGGTGCCTTAGATGTACATTCGATATGGTGTGTTTCGATATACAAGATAGATTAGCATTAGATCCAAGGATATTGATATCCTTGATGATGTTGTAATAAGGAGTTGATCTCCTTTGGGATTAGTCGTTGGTGTAGTGTTGGGTTGTAGTTCCTCCATTGTAATGGAACTCGGTACTTAGCCTAGTACCGGATAAAGGGTAGGCGACGTTTTGTTAGGTGTGGTTCACCTTGGTGTGAAAGAACCCGGTGGGTAGCCTAGTACCGGAAAAAGAGTAGGCAACGTTGTGAAGGTTTCTCCACCATAAGAAGTTGGTGTCGTGTAGTGATTACGAACTCTTGAGTAGGTGACTCGGGGAGTGGAGTAGGGCAAGGAAGGTGTCCTTGTAGCCGAACCACTATAAATACTCGCGTTGCGGTTTTGTGCTTCTTACTCTTATCTTTTCATTACATACTTCTATATGTTTGTTTATCAACATCCAACACACATCCAAATAGATTGACATAAGTTGATCTAAATAGTTTAAAAGGAAGTTTTAATTGGCAAAACTATTCAACCCCGCCTTCTAGTTTTCCACGGAAAGCGCGAACAAGAGCTTGGGGGATGGCATCAAGGCAAGGATGGAGAGAGGCAGTAAGGATTGGATATAAGAGGTACCGCATGTGCTATGGGCTCACAGAAACATGATCAAGGCAAGTAACGGGGAAACCCTATTTTCCCTCACATACGGCACAAAAGCGGTCATCCAGTGGAAATCGGAATGCCAAGCATTCGATGCACGGCCGTGAACCAAGTCTCCAACGACCAAAACCTCCGCCTGAACCTTGATCTCCTGGAAGAAAAGAAGGAAGCCGCGGCGATTGAAGAGGCACACAGCAAAGCTAGGATGGAGAAGTATTACAACGCCAAAGACCGGGGCACGGCGTTCAGGCCTGGAGAATTTGTTTACCGTAGCAACGAAGCTAGTCGGATGGAAGACACGGGAAAGCTGGGTCCTAAATGGGAAGGACCGTATGAAGTGGTGGAAGCACTAGGGAACGGAGCATACAGGCTAAAAGGACCAAACGGAGAGTCGCTTCTGCGGACGTAGAATGTCCGCAACTTGAAAAAGTGCTATGTGTAAGTGCAAACTTGTCATCCCCACCTTTTGTAGTTGATCACGGATCAGGTCTGGACAACGGGGAAAGTAGTTTAAATTTCTGTCTTTAGTTTCTCTTGTATTATTTCTCAAGTTATCAATGAAATGTGGAGCCTGACCCGCTTCACAAATTTTCTAAAACAAGTCTATTTACGATTTCGTAATATTGTTGCACATCCGCGACACATATGTCGCACACAAAAAACAAGGACGAGCAACCTCATAATTGACTCAGGCATGTAAGTGGTATTGCAAACCCATTGACCAACTTGTTTTACCCCCGGATTACAAACTACGGACACAAAAGGGTATAAAACAAAGCCCGGACTATCCAACACCGGCAATTAACCAAAACATACGTATGTGATCTAAACATAAGACATATATTATCATTAAGTCCAAAAAATCTTTATATATACGCGGGGGCATACCCCCGGATTACAAAGGGTAATAATACCAAGGGGACCGTAGTCCCAGATCCTGACCTAACAAAGTGCAACAAAGCACGACCAAAGAACAAATGGTAACAAGCTTCACAAAGGTTTAAAGGGCGGCATAGTCTAAATGACGCCCATGGAAAACAGACACTCTACGCATCCCCGACGCGATCCAATATCTCCGTGTCGAACATATCATCATGAGTCTGTTCCTCTTCCCCGGTGGGACCCGTAAGAGGAGCAGACGGGGTTGGCCCAGGAGGAACGATGACCATGGAAGGCTCCCCGGACGGGTTGATCTCATGAACCATGGTATAAACCGTCAAGTCCGGGTTCCCAGAGCCTAATTCCTTGCCATGGAGACGGGTCTTTCTTTCTCTGTACGCCGCAATAGCTCGCGGTCTCCTCGTAACCGCCTGAAGTAGAGAATTGGGAAGCATAACCTCCTCCACGGTTGGACAGCTGAACACAAACTCCCCTGATCCACCAGGTCGCTCCTCCGGCAAACCTAGTTTTGCCATCAGGTACTCAAGGGGAGCGTCCTTACAAGCTTTCAACGAATCAAGGAGTGGAAAAGGAACATCACTCAGCCGCATGACAGACTCGCGGTAACGTGCTTTAGCCTCTGGATCATAGGCCTTAACCTGTTCCAACTTAATACCCGCGGCCCCATGCACAACCCCGGCCTCCAAACCCTGCCTCAACCCCTTCGCTATGGCTTTACTGATGCAGTCACCAAGGTGAGTCTGTAACTCCTCAGACTGTTTAAACGCCATCCACGCCCTACGGAAACCATGCCCGAAAACCCATCGTTTACCCTCGACCGCAAGCAGGGTACTCGGTAACAACTCCTCATCAAAATTGCGGTTCAAATCTGCTAATCTCTGATCCAACCTCTCCAAGTGCCCGTCATACATCCTTCGGACCTCCTCCTCACATGCCTTTAATTTCTCACCAAGTAACCCTACCTCCTTAACCTGCGCTTTCAACCCATCACAGACAGCAGACAAGCCGACAACCTGACCCTTGAGCTCTGCATTCTCAACAGTCAGCGTGGCCAGCTGTTGATCTTTGGGAGAGATCATGCCCTCTAGCTGGGTTACACGGTCATGGAGTCTCTTTATCTCCGCAGACTCGGACTCCAACACCCCAACACGCTCGCGAAGGCCCTTTGCCTCCGCAGCCTCCTCCTCCAACTCTTGTACCCTTTCCTTCAAGCTGACTATCCGCTTCTCCCTCCTCTCTAGTTTCTTGTTCAACTTGGAAGTCTGGTTCAGCTCAAACTCCAGCCTCAAGTGCACCTCCGAAGACATGCAAGCTTGCTGCACAGTAACCACATTATACTGATCCAATAAATCTGTATGAGGCATGTTCCGCAGCACAGATAGATAACCAGAAGTAGAAAGATTATCCACTAAACTCCGACAGATCCAAGGATCATCCTTGCGGAACTCATTGGTTGGGAGCCACCTCGGAACATAGATATTTTTTGCCTCCGCGGTATCCACAGACATAGACTGGTAGAAGTCCTCGTCAGATGCCGCGGGGCGGTGAACAGAATACTTCGGTGGAGGCGACTCCGCCTCAAAACCACTTTCTTGATGCTCCGGTGGTGGCTGAGAAGGCCCAGACATATCAACATCCAAATTCTCCGAAGGGACACTAGTGGAAGTTTTGGAGACAGTATCCGGATCTGGCTGCTGAAGAGGAGAAACTTGAGAAGACGCAATAACAGGCTCCAGAAGCCTGGTTCCGGAATCGGACTCATCATGGAGCTCAACGACCGGAATGGTCCCCGAAGCCGTACTCCCTGTATGATCAATACACTTATGTTAATAAAAAAACATAACAATACAATAACAATGAGACGCGGCTTACCAATGGCAGCTCCTGACTCCTTCTCCAGCACAGGAACAATTCTCTTTTTCTCCGGCTGCTTGGGAGGTGCATGAATCCTAACTCTTTTCTTCCCAGTAGCCTTGCTGGCCTTGGCAGCCTCAACAGAATCAACGATGGTCTCCTGGACCAAGGTGATCAGATTCTCTGATGGCTCTATAACAAGCCCAGCCGTCTCCTCTTGCAAAGTCTTCTCACCTTCTCGCAGGAGCCTCTCCCGGACTCCACAGCGAACAGATCCAGTTGATTGATGAAAGAAAACAAAGCAATCTCTGCAAACGGAAACAACAACCGGTTAACAACAATAATGGATACATAAAATCTAAGAACAACATGATAAACCCTAGAAAGAAAACCCACCCTCGTTGTCCGAAACCATAAATGTAGGACGCGCGGTCACATCGTCCCAGGCACGGCTCAGGACCTCTAAACACAAGAACGGTTCTGGATATTTTTTGAAGGGAGCACGTTTTGTGTCAAGAACGGAGAATAACTCAAGATCCATGTCGTCATCTGACGGAGGTGGATCACGGTCTACAGAAACGTTGTCGTTCCAAGGGATAGACAACGGGAAAATGGTAAAATCAACCCAGAAGAAATACTCCTTCCAGTTCTTAACAGAGTCAAGGGGAGCGGTGTGACATACTAGGACAACTAAAGATTTGGGACCCTTCCGTTTCTCTAAAGTCAACCACCCGTTATTCATCCCAGAATAATAAAATTTTCTAAACAAAGCTACGGTTGGCACGCCACCATGGACGCGGCACAAAATCTCAAAGTGACTAATCCTAGCCGCGGCCAAAACAGACAACTGAGATAGGTGAATATGGAAATATTCTAGGACGCTGCCGAGGAATTTGGAAAGAGGAATCCTAAAGTTGCAGAACTCAAAGAATCTGGTATATATGCCTATTTTACCCAGGGAGCATTCCTAATGGTGTCATTAGGACCAGGAAGGAGGGGGTGTACCCTATCAGGAATATTGTATTTGGAACAAAAAGCATCTAAATCTTGTTGATCCAACTCGCACGTGAAATCACTAAGGAATTTTTTAGCCATTGTAGAAAATAGGGGGAGGAAAACCTAACTTGAACAAAAGATAGGCACGGAAAAGACGACAATAGCTTTTTTCTTTTTTACTCTCGAAGACGAAGAAGCAACAATAGTCAAAGAGGTAAAAATGAGGGGTATTTATACACTTCCAAAGGGAAATTAACCGCCCATCGAACGAACGAGAGGAGGCCACGTCCCCGATCCGTATCCAATGGCTCAGGATTATCTAGATCAACGGACGAGATGGGGGCAGCCAAAACGTCATGTCAGTCAGAAAAAGCACGGTCAAAAATGGCTCACGATTTCTATGTAACAGCTGTAACGCCTATCCGTTAGGTAAGTGGAATACACAGTCAGCACCAGCAAGGATAACCCGCGGCATACTTAACAGCGGATGAGAAGCACGACTTAGTCTAGCATACTTTTTCCTAGCCAACAAGCACACTAGACTAGAGGGACTTGATCGTGTACAGTACCCCCAGACACGCAGAAGAATTAGATCCGGACCCGGAAGACGACCCACTAGGCCAGATCTATGCGAACGCTGTCCACCGCCGCAGTGCATCACCTAGACGGGGATGTCAAACCGCGGATGAAGGGTACGTCCAGAGGAAATCCCAACCGCGACCCAATTAAAGAGTAAGGAATCTTACATGGGAATGACGTATTGTTACCAACAGTCCCTAAAAAAGAGAAAGCGGGATTGATTCCCGCCCAAAACTATCGCTGTCACAATAATAAGACAAGCCCTGGGTTGACTTACGTCATTCCCCACTCGCAAACTGTCGCTCTCATGACCCGTGACCATGAGAACACGACAAGAAGGTCAAACGTATAAATAGGGGCTCTCGCCGACATTCAAACGTCAACAATACACACACTCTCTCTCTCTCTCTAGAACACTTTGTCTCTCTCTAAACCCGTACTTACTCTCACACCGGAGGTTGACCGTGGAAGCCCCTTCCGCGGTGAGGCTAACGATGTTTTACTTTCTTAGCAGCATTAAGCCAAGATCTTCACTTAATTCAAGATCCATTCTCTAAGAAGATAGCCTATACTAGCCTTCGCAGGGAAGAGCCCGGATCGGATGTATCTTGGAGCTAGTCATGATACATATAAAAAAGGATGTTTTAGATTCTTTAAAATGGATAAATTGCATATACAAAATGTGTACTCTATTATTTATTTTGCAACTTTATTTTGATCAAATACTTAATTTAGTTATCGTGTCATTAAAACAAGCTCTGATCAAATTTGCTTTTTGCGGAAAAAATGCGACGTCTTTGTTCTCTTCTCATGTTGCACGTTCTTTTCTTAATCTTATAAACTTGTCAACAAAAGTACGAAAAGTTTCTGTAAGGATTAAAAAATGCATTTGGATTTTTCGATAAACCAAAGAAAATATATAAACTATTGTCTTCATGATGTGGAATAACAATTAACGTATTATCGAAAATCTCGACAAGAACAATCCAATGTCTTTGTATAATAAATAATTACACTAGGTCTTGAAAAACTTGTTTGAAACAAACAACTTCGTATATTGACGACCAATGTTACTACATTAATTTATATTCCATGCCTAACTTAATTATCGCCTTATTGCAAGTATGTAGGAATTGCATGTGCCCATACAAGTTGTATAAAAATATGAAAAAAAAAATATATATATATGGTAACAATTTTTTTTTTATGCATGTATTCATAAAAAGTTATTGGCATACAAATTTAAGTTTAATCATCCTACTCAGGTATTCTAACTACATGCAAATAATGAAGAGTTTTTTTAACTTGTGTCTTATGAGTATAAGTTAAGCACACAAAAAATATTATAGAACTCACAAAAAAGGATTTAAAGACTCATACAAAAGTACGTTGTTCTGTACTTTTGTGTGAATTCTTAATACTTTTATGTATTTTTTAACGTGTTTAACTTGTACCCTAAAGCCTCTAGTAGACAAGTTAGAAAAATCCAGCAATGAAATTGTGTTTTATGAAATACCAAATAGGTGGGACTATGACTAGTGAAGCGATGATAATGACCTTCTTCAAACAATACGTGTGGACTAGATTTGACAATCATTTTATGACCACAACTCTATGACGATACCCATATAACACTTTATAAGTATGTATCCGTTTATAATATTCCCCCATATTATATTTGGAAATTGTTAGTGTGTTTCACATTATAATCTCTCTCTCTTGACTTTGGAATATTACGCAATTCTTTATTTCAATTCCCTAAAATACCCTTTAAAGGCAACGTACCCTAAATTTTTTGAAGTAGTGCTTCTTAAAAAAGTACATCATTTTATATGGCTTAAAATTACCTTAATGGTGAGAAAACATGTTAAAATTACCTTAATGGTGAGAAAACATGTTAAGTTGTATCTTTGAAGCAGTGCTTCTTAAATAACTACATCATTTTGTCGATTAATTCATTAGGTTTGAGTCAACTAACATACAAACCCGGACTTGCTTTCGTGAAAGCTGGCATGGTCACTACTTCAAGCTTCGAACTTAAAACATTTCACATTTTTACTAAAATAGCCGTACAAGAGTTTACCAAACTACCCGCCAGTGGTTATTTAAACATCTTTTTGATCAATGCTTTGGTCTTCTGCTTTTAATATATACATGCACACATCCATAAATGATGGACATTTTCATAATGCTAGATGATATATTCAAGCTAGCAACCGAAGCTCGGTCCTCAATCCACATCATTAACATTTTAAAAATTACTGTTCGATCGTTTTTTATCTCTAGATGAAATTGTCCGATGTAGTTTGTATTCAATCATATAGCCATCATTCTCATTCAGGCATCCATTAACAATTCAATATCATTAACTTACGTAACAGATTACTCATATTGTAACCTTTTTTCCTTGACGTCAAGGATAAACTAATTTTATAAAATCAAAAAGTCTAACAAATGTATACATAAAATAATAATCAAGTAGATCTATAGGTAGTGTACGTAAACACGTTAACGTTATAAAATTAGTGGTCAGCAACATATATTTCAAGTTAGTTAGAACGATTCGATCTGTATGACCTAAATACCATGACCATAGACTACCTAACCAAGAAACGATACTTTTACTGGTCGACAGACGATCCACAAAGCCACTTCCGTTTGATCTATTATTTTTTCTTGTCGATAAAAATGTACTTAATGATTATAAACTCGAAATTTGATTGCAGATTATCCATACAACATCAAAGATTTTTCTAGCAGAACTAAACCTTTTTAGATGTATATATAGATGGATAAATAGTTAGATACTTAGATTGATCAAAGATGTTGAGAAAGATATTTAATTTCATTGTTTTAAGACTCTATCCATTAATGAAGACTTTGATCAAAATCATTAAAGTCACTGATTGATAGAAAATTTTGTTAAATGAGCACTATGAGTTTATGTGGATTGATAACTAATAGTAGTAACTAAGGCAGTCGTTTACTTTTGATGCAAGGAACTTAGCTCAGATACATGGATATGCATGCATTTCTAAAAGTGATTAACAATGATATTGCATCTAATAAACAATGATATTCGAAAAGTAAGTTTTTGCCATTTACTTGACTAAGGATTTATGATTGTTTCCCATTAAGGGTTTTGCCAATTTTCTCGGAATCTATACAATTTTTGTACTGAGTGTAATGTACAAATGTTTCTCAACTAACTATGACATTTTTAGTCATCTAACCAAAATTTGTTGCTTCTCGTGTTTTGTCCCGGACAACAGTCTTTTTGCTGTTGTTCGGAAAGGACACGTGGAGCTCACGAAACCATCTACTAAGTGGAGATAGGTTTTCAAGTCGTGACATGTGGCGAAGTCGCTTTTGGTGAGGTATGGCGATGCGTCGCTACTTAGTCGTAGCTCTTTACCCACATCAGCATATCTAAACCATTCACTTTCATCTACTCGCTTTTGAAGCCATTGAGGCAACCCCGGTACTTGAATTCTTCTTTTAGTCATGTCATTGCTATCATCAACCAATATTCCAGGGACTTTCGTGATCACATCCGTTGAGTTCACAATTCTAAGAACTCGAGTGCCGCTCTTTTCAAGTTGTGATCGAAAATTTCGATTTCCAACACGAGGGCCCCCAAATGAAACCACAGTCACCATTGGTGAATGCTTACAAGCATAAGTTATATCGTAGGCTGTGAGCGTGGCTAAAGCCGCGCCTAAGCTGTGACCAGTAATGGTCACGCTAAGGGGCTCATTGCCATAAGTCTCCACAATCCTTGATATCTCTTCCCTCACCATATCTCGTAAACTTGGAGTCGTGGGAGTGGCGGACGTGTACATGCTTAAAAACCCTTTTTGCACCATTGCTCTTTTCTTTTCGGGTGTCACGTCATGAGGCATTGATGTTAACATGGCACGTAAATTCTCAATCCACTCTAGACACGTGGCAGTTCCCCTAAAGGCAATCACCACATCCTTACGGCCCAATCGCGCAATCTCCTCCTCGTCATTGCAAACCGCCACGTAACCAATCCAGCTCGAATTCGTGGATGTCCAGCTCGGCCCCTTATCGATCCAACTTGGCAGCTGAACCCCACATGTGGCATGCAAATTTTTAGTCACCTTATACCCACAATCCCCTAACCCACATCTATCCAACATTGAGTCTTTTGAGTACTTACATGTACCATAATCAGGAGAAGACGCGTCGAATTCAAAACTTCGATAAGCAGCCTCGACGAAATCTCCATACCGGAGTATCTCATGCCTAAGCCCATCATCCAAAGGGTCAAGCAACCCTTCCCAGTTCCTTATCCCTTGATACTCTCTCCATTTCTGGCCCAACTTGGCCACACGGCTAGCGACTCTGGCCTGTCCAGAGTCGCTGTTCCATGAACTCCTGACACTTAGCTGTCGTTTTCGACAGCTAGTGCTGGAAGTACTACAATGTGAAATCTCATTACTAACAAAACTAGTTGGTCTCACTAAGTTGCATGGTTTAACCATGCCCATAACACCCTTCATGTTTTTTGGATTTTTGTATATATATTGGAGCTCGAATCTAAGTTAGAGAGAGTTGACACACACACTTAGTTGGATGTGAAAATGGCATTTTATAGTTGTTGAGAGAAAAAAGTTGGTTTAGGACGGTGCCACGAAGGGTTAGTTGAGTCTGAGTATGTGTGTGTGTGTATTTCGTTGATATGAATTTTTGAAAATTTTAGATGAAGAATGTTGACCGGGGCCCACAGAATAAATAGAAAAGTGAAATAAAATGAAACAAATTTAGAAACTAGAGACCTCCGTCCATGTATTTTTGGAAACACATGTGTGCACGTGCCGGTCACAGACCGCGTTAAAATTCAATAGAGAAAATTTAATCAAACTTTATAGTTTTAGCATGCTCTTCTTGGTCTAAAATTGCGATGTTAGCTTTTTATAATAACCATGCTTTTGGTCAAAACTTATATAGTAATCTGGGGTGATCAGCTATACTTAACTCGCATATAAGCTACGATTGCCAACTGAAAATTATCAACGGAATCAAATCCGTTGCTGATTATATGTATTAGCAACACAATTAACAACGGAAAATAGCAACGAAAAGATTTATAAAGTATTGCAACGGAAATCGGATGCTAAAACCAATTTGTTCTGTTGAACCCGCTTGACTATATATATTAATTACACGTCATTATGTACCCATAACAAATATATGAAAATTTGGTAAAAAAAACTCAAATTAGCTGTAAAAAATGTTGATCATTACGTACATATAAAGAGTTTTAATTATTAATCATTTTGTCACTATAATAAATTTTACTAATAATTTCATACGCATAGCAAATCTAGTTTACTAAAATTTACCATATGTAAATACAAGTTCTTGAGTTATAAACGTCATTTCTAATAGTTGCAAGGGCAAATCGAGTTAGCATCCCGTTATTCATGTCATGCCTTGTTAGCTAGGTTGTTACTACAATTGATTAAAAAAGAAAACCCACATAACCTATTATTGAATAAGTTGGTACACCACAGGGGCGGAGCCAGGAATTTGAGTTAAGGGGGGCCGTAATTATTTATCATATAACGGTAACATACAATTAATAGATAGTTAAAAATTTGATTATTGACCAAAAAGGCTGAGTTGTATTTGATTATACATCGAATTCTAGTTATGTTCCAATAACAATGACACCTTGTGCATTTATGTCTTCCTTTTATTTTCACAAAATAAACCGTTTAACTTAGGCGCTATTTAAAAAAATTCTCTCAAGTCCAAACCAAAAATAGCATAACTTAGGCGCTATTTAAAAAAATTCTCTCAAGTCCAAACTAAAAATTGGATAGTACTTTAGAAAATTACATATGATTTTTTGAGTCATTTAAGCTATACGTGTTGTTTTCTCTTCAACAAAATATTTTGAACAACCTATTTAAAATTGGAGTTAACTTCATCAAGTTTTAAATGTTAAAGGGGTAGACTGAAACTTTACAACTAAATAGGGTTAAAAAAAGTTTATCTTGGCCCACAATAAACACATATGAGTCGTCTTCTCCATCAAAAAAGAAACACAAAGCTCTGTTTTCCAAAGCTTTAAAAAATAAGATCATTAGCTTATGAAGTGTTTGTTCTCAAATCTCCATCACAAACACAGCCTAATATGATGCCTCTCATTCGTTTGATTCTTTGGTTCGTCACCTAGTTCAGCCAAGGCCAGGGTCAACCATGTTGGCAGGAGCTGGATTAAATACTTTGTGAAAAATGGCTTGGAAATCAGGAAACAAGGTGGGCTAGTTTGGCAGTTGGGGGTGGCCGAGCACCCGCTAGCCACCCTACTGGCTCCGCCTCTGATACACCAGTTAGTAGTTCTTAAATAAAAAAAAAGTCAAATGTGTCGCAATCATAACCTATATATATTGAATTATTTGAGCTTCATATCAGAGAAACATATGAAACCGCTATTTTATGTCAAAAACACGTAATCATAATTGATGATGTAATAATATTATAATGATAAATATTACGAGTGAAGTTCATGTACACACACATAAAAAAAGATGTATTATTGTTAGTTTGAATGAACTCACTTCACTCTGTATATACGAATGACTAGTTTAGTTTATGTTTATGATTACTAGCATGATACCCAAGTAATACGGCGGCAGGTATCCTGTAATTATATTTTGCGACGAACAAATGTTATTTAAGCTCAAATAAGCAGATAATCAGAAAGAGATTGTTCCATCCAAACTTAGGTTGGCTAAAGGGAATTGATATCTACACAACATCTTTTGATGCTTGCATCATAATTTATGCATTACAGTTTGTACTGTACAATACTGTAATACACAAATTGTGGTGCATGCATCAAAAACTTTGGTGTAAGTATCACCCCCCATAGCTAAACCTATTGTCTGTGAAATATGATTAGTTTGTGTTGTAGGTTTTTGAATTCTTTCATAAACCATGAATTCTTTTTATATTAAGATTTTATAACTGATATTTTAATGTATATCATTGACTTTTTTTTAGTTTTATATGTTACAAGATTTTTTTTGAACGGCAAAGAGAAATATAAATAAAAACGGCAATTAGTAAGACGCTAGAAGCAAAAATAGTACAAACCATACACAAACTACATGAACTAGCTCAACCTGAGACTTTAACTACGAGGACTACAAAAGGAATGAAAAAATTCTAGCCGATTATAGAAAACCCGAGATGAGAGAAAAATCCTCACTTACAGAGGCTGGGCCCCCAATTTTCACTCCAGAATGTTTTTGATGAAGACCCAAACAAGCCCCGAGGAAATAAAACAAAAAAGAAACAAAGAAACTTATGTTACAAATATAGACAATAAGCCCGCAACACCACAAAGCAAACATCACAACCCGCAAGCAACAAAGGATTTTTCAACCATTCAACCCAATTAATCTACATGCGACCCTTGTGAGGAAGCCAAGAAAATGAAGAGGAATGGAGATTATCAAATAGATCACTTTTCTTCATAGGTTGAGCACACAAAACGATGTTGTTACGATAAATTCCGAGAGGAGTTCCAGTCTCTTACTCAGACTCATGAAACCGTGAATGAATTGTGGAAGAAGTTCAATGACATGATTCCTTATTGTCCTGAGTATCTCGGTAATGAAAAGCTTAAAGTTGACAAATTTCAAATAATTCTCAAGGATGATATCCGTGAAGTGATCTCACCTTTTTAATGCACTACTTTATAAGACCTTCTAAGTAGAGCTCGTGTAAGGGAAGTGGATATTGCAAGGAAGAATAATAAAGAAGTAAAGGAACCAAAGAGAAAACAGGAGTTTGGTGAAAGAGATAGTAAGAGGGTCAAGTATAATCAAGGGAAGAAGAGTGGCGGAATTTAGGCTAAGACACAATGCAACAGATGTCATAAGTTCCATCTCAACGAGTATTGACTTAACATGCCAGGTTGCTGCAAGTGTGGTGCTTTAGATCACCTTAGTAGGAATTGTACTAACCGATGATTGTATGTTATGGGTGTAATCAGTTGGGATACATACTGAATGAGTGTCGAAATCCGAAAGTGATTGAAGTAAAACAGTTACAAACGGTTAAGGAAGAAAAGGTTGAAGTACGAAAACTGAAAGCTCGTGTTTATCAAATGACTGCGGAAGATTCGAAAATGTTTCCTGTTGTTGTTACAGGTATAATTCTCGTAAATTCTTAGCTCGCTCGTGTTTTGTATGATTCAGGTGCAAGTATGTCTTTTGTATCCTATAGCTTTAGCGAGAAGTTATCCACTCCATTGAATAAACTCCTAAAACCCTTTGAAGTTTAGATAGCCGATAGTAAGGTTGTATTCGTATCTAATGTATATCACAATGTAGACAGAAAGATAGATGATAGTGTTTTTAAGATCGACTTAATTCCTATAGTGCTTTGGAGAGTTTGATATTGTTATCGGCATGGATTGGCTCATTAAGCATCAAACCACCATTCTATGTAGCCAAAAGATTGTTCGAGTTGTTAATCCTAGCGGTCCATAAATTACCATTTATGGTGAAAAGAGGAAGGGTGAGTTTATGATATGTTCCATGATGAAGGCTAGGAAATATTTGTCTCGTGGTTGTTATGCCTTTTTGGCACACGTGATAGATACTAGATTCGAAAATAAGAGTGTTGATGAAGTTCCGGTTGTGAAAGAATATAGTGATGTATTTCCGGAAGACTTGTCGGGTGTTCCACCCGAAAGATAAGTTCAATTTCGCATTAAACTTATTCTTGGCGCAACTTTCATTGTTAAAACTTCTTACCGTCTAGCCCTGTCTGAAATGAAAGAATTAATGAGTCAACTTCAGGAGTTACTTGATAAGGGTTTTATCCGCCTTAATAGTTTTCCTTGGTGTGTTGCTATCTTGTTCGTTAAGAAAAAAGACGGTACTATGCGAATGTGTTTCGATTATTGTGAACTAAATAAGGTCACCGTGAAGAATGTATATCCCTTACCACAAATTGATGATCTTTTTTTATCAACTTCAAGGTGCAATATGGTTTTCAAACATTGATCTTTTTTCAGGCTATCGTCATTTGAAAGTCCGAGAGGAAGATATTCCTAAGACGACTTTTAGAACTCGATATGGGCACTACGAGTTTGTCATTATGCCTTTTGGTCTTACTACCGTGCCCGCGGTCTTCGTGGATCTTATGAACTGTGTGTGTAGACCAATGTTGGACAGATTTTTCATAGTGTTCATTGATGATATTATCATCTATTCTAAGAGCAAAGAAGAGCATGAAGTTCGCTTACGGGAAGTTCTTGAAACGTAGCGAAGAGAAAATTTGTATGCCAAGTTCTCGAAATGTGAATTTTGGCTACAGGAAGTCCAATTCATCTGTCACGTTATAAATTCTGAAGGTCTCAAGGTTGATCCGTCGATAGAAGCTTTAATGAAGTGGCAAGCACCGAAGAGCGTTGACAAAATTCAAAATTTTCTTGTACTCGCAGGGTATTAGCGTAGGTTTATTCAAGACTTCCCCAAGTTTTCATCCTCATTAACTAAACTTACAAGGAAGAATGCTCCCTTTGTGTGGGGTGATAAGCAAGATGAAGCTTTTAGCACCCTACGAAAGAAGCTATGGGGGAAGCACCGATTCTTGTATTACCGGAGGGAACTGAAGATATAGTAGTTTACAGTAACGCATCTTATTCCGGCCTCGGATGTGTTCTTATGCAGCGTGGAAAGGTGATTTCTTATGCCTCGAGACAGTTGAAGAAACACAAAAATAATTAACCGACTCGTGACCTTGAGTTCGCGACTGTTGTTTTTGTCTTAAAGATTTGGAGACATTATCTATACGAGGTGAAATTTAGAATTTACACTTATCAATGAAGCCTTCAATATTTCCTTGCAAAGAAAGATCCAAATATGAGGCAACGGAAGTGGCTAGATTTGCTAAAGGATTATGATTGTGAAATTCGCTACTATCCTGGTAAGGTGTATGTTGTGGCAGATGCTCTGAGTCGTAAGAACCAAAATGAAGCTACAAGGATTCACTCGTTACGAACGATTGTCACGACTGATCGCTTTGATAAAACTAAATTAGCCCAAGAGGAAGCTTTGAATGAAGAAAACTGGAGTGAAGAACGTATTACATCTTATATTCCTCACCTTGTATTAAGACCCAGTATGGAAGGATTTACATTCCTTTCCCTCTTTATAACACTTCGGAAAGATTTTGCATTCTTTTCTTAAGATGACCTGGTCGAGAGAGTATGATACATCGGTGTAAAAGATTGATCCCTTTGGATTACTTTTGGAAGAAGCGTATAAATCTAAATATTCTATTCATCCAGGAGCTACGAAGATGTATCTAGACTTGAAAAGAAACTATTGGTCGCCGTATGAAATGAGATTGTGTGAAATGCATAGAAAAGTGTTTGACTCATCTCGAGGTTAAAGCCGTGCATAAGAAGCCGTATGGGAAGGTCCAACCCTTAGATATTCCAGTTTTGAAGTGGGAGAAAGTTACAATGGACTTAGTTTCAAAACTACCGAGGACAGCCAGAAAGCATGATGCAATTTAGGTTATAGTAGATCGGTTGACAAAGAGTGCTCACTTTATTCCAATCAAGAAAATATGCCAGTTCATAAGCTAGCAAAGATTTATGTTAATGAAAAAGTCGCGCGTCATGGGAAAGATTAAAGGCGGCTCAAGATCGATGGAACATTTACAAAGATAATAGAAGAAAACCGATCAAGTTCGAAGTAGGAGATTTAGTAATGTTAAAAGTCTCCCCGTGGAAGGGTGTACTTAGATTCAAAAACAAAGGAAAGCTTAGTCCGAGGTTTATAGGACCATTCAAGATTTTGAAACGCGTTGGAGAAGTAGCCTACGTATCGGAATTACTCGAAGAAATGAGAGGTATTCATAATACTTTTTGTGTGTCTTACTTAAGCAAGTGTTTAGCCAACGAGACGAGTGTGATCACTTTGGATGATATTGAGATCGATTCGGAGTTAACTTTGCAATAAGAGCTGGAGGCAATACTGGGGAGAAAGGTGCAAAAATTACGCAACAAGGAGATACCGTTAGTAAAGGTGCAATAGATTCACCATAAAGGAACAAGTATTAGGTGGGAACCGGAAGAAAGAATTAGGAGTAAGTACCCTCATTTATTTCAAGAGTAGATTTCTAGGGCAAAATCTTGTTCAAGGGTGGGAGAATTGTTACACCCGAAACCCGTTGAGGTATTATTTTATTATAATAAGTAACAATAATATATTATCCTAGAATGTATTTTCTAAGAAAGTGGTTAAGTTATAAGTTATAAAAGAAAGTGTAAAAGTGTAGAGACTTATGTGGCCAAAATAGGAAAAATAGGACTTGGCCATTTTTTGCATCAACCCAAACTATAATTGAATAACTGGATAATTATCCAATTATCCTCTAGAATTGTCCACGAAACGGTTTCCATGGGAAAGGAAGAAGAGGGAAAGATCAAAATCCATTTTAGTGCAAAATTTATCAAGGAGAAGTGTATAATCAAGTTACTAAAAGTTCTTAACCATAAACCCCCCACAAGTAAGTGTTAGTTACTTAATTTAAGTTAGGGTTCTTTAAGAGATTTGGGTAAATGATTAAAGATTGTTAATTTATTATCCTATTATTGAGTTAGTCACTAATTAGGGCTAAATCTATCATACGAGGCATAGAAGGAGCTTGTAGCAATCTCAAGTAGAAATTGTAATTGGTGAATTTGAGGTAAGTATTATAGATAAACTTATTAATGTAATCATAATTTTGTTATTTGGATTATGATGTATAATGATATGGAGCTTATGTTAAAGAAAGTAGCTTGTATCCAATGCTTGCTTATTGTAATGTTAGCATATTAATTATGCTTGTTAAGGTATGTTTAAATGTTATGAATTGCCCTTAATGGTGTTACAGCTAATGTGCCCCATTATTTGTAACCATGTTTAATGATAGTTTATGCTATTTACTTACTAAGCGTTTTGCTTATATGTGTAGTTTAATGTTGTTTTATAGGTGTTGGCGAATCTAGCAAGGGTAAGGAGAAAGAATAAGGCGATTCCTTTCTTAGCATTTAGTGTAGTACTTGGTAAGTAGAAGACTCCGTATTTTGGATCAAGCTTTTGGAAGTTGGAAGCCCCCAAAATGTCTTTCCTTTATTTGGTATGGTTTTGTCAAAATGGATCGTTTGATGTGTATGGTTCTTGGTATATGCTGTGTCTAAATGTTGTATGAAGTTTACGTTTATAAAGTATGGATGAAATGTAGATTAGTTAAGGAGTTGTAGAAAGGGTGTTTGGCTTTATGTCAATGTACCCGTTAGATCCATTTTGGTTATTGTACAGGTCTAGCGAATTTTAGAATATAATGATATGTTTATAATGAAATTATTTTGGTTAAAGTTCTGATTGTATATGGATGGGTTTATGTTTGAGTTTTCTGCAGTTCTGCAGTCTGTTATGTCTGTCCCATCGATAAGGCGTATAGATTGATAAGACTGATACGGTGTATTCCCTCTATGAATACGGCGTATCAGAAAATACGGCCAGGTTCTAAATGGATTGCGGAGTATAAAATGATACAACGTATAATTAGTTGAATACGACGTATTAGTATGTCTTGGTTAAATTGAAAGTGTCAGTGGTAGAGTTAGTGAATACGGCGTATACAATTCTATGTATACGGCGTATTGACTTATGACCCAATACGGCGTATTCAGTTAATGAATACGGCGTATTGGTTTTGTTAACAGAACAATTGCAACTTTTCTCGTGCGTTTGTTTTTTACGTTTAGACTACCGTTCAATGTTCTTAATAATGTTTTTATGCTAATGTATGAGTCATACTAATGTACGTCTTCAATTTTTATTAGTTGTTTTATAATAGTTCATAGAGTATTTAAAAAAAAATTATGAGTCGTTTTTGGGGCGTAACAATAAAGTTGAACCATAAGTGGGCATGTGAGCATTACCATGTACATAATGACACATGTAAGTAAAAGTCTTTCACGCTAGCACTAAGTGTATAAATATAAATAATATATATATTTAAAATTGTTAAGTAAGTAAAATATTAATCATTAAATTAATATTTATAGTAAAATAATATTTCTCGTCTTTTAGTCGGTTTTTGTAAAAAAAATTCTAAGTGTTGAAATTTTACGAAAATCGGGCATGATCCGTTCGTAAATACGAGTTTTCCCATTTTACCAAGTGTGGCAAAATACCTCATAATCACTTTCAATAGTTTTGAAATAGTTGATTTTTAGCTAAAACATAGATTTTAAGTTTATATATATTTATCGTCACGTTTTTATATTAAGTCCCGTTTATATGCAAAAAGTATACTTACGTTTCATAAGTCAACAATAAGTCGTAAAATAGTTAATGGTCGACAAAAGTCAACAAAACACGTTATTGGGCCTAAAATTCCATTAATGTTCGGTTAGGGCCCAAAAGGCTAATACGAGTCCAAAATGGTTTAAATCGATTACGTAGTGTATTATTAAGTCTGAATAAGCTATAATAAGTCGGGAAAATAAGCAATCCGAAACCCATTTGTGCTTAGGTTCGGCCCAAATGTGAACGAATGCCACAAAACCAAAACCAAACCAAACAAGTCCAATAAGCTATAACTTATACCAAATAAGCTATGAAATAAGTTAATAAGCTAAAAACAAGCACTTTCACCACATAAGCCAAAACTTTATGTTTTTCAAAACCCTTATTTTATTTTCTTTTGTTTATGGCCGAATAGTATGTATAGATCAAACACTTAGTTTGTTTAAAATCAAGAAACAAGCCCTAATCTCATTTGGTACTAACATATTAACATGTAATTAGCTCATATTTACCACACAAGCAAGAAAACACAAAATGTGTATGTCATACGTATATATTGTTTAGTATATGATATATAAAATACAATAAAACATAAAGACATCAAGAGTACACAGCGGAAGACTAAAGATCATAACAAATAAATTAATTAACTGAAAGTATGCGTAACGTACCTCTTGCGAATGTCAAATCCCTTGAGCAAAACAAAGAAGTACTAATTGGTGTAAGAATAATGTCTTACAACCACGTTCTTGTACACACGAATTAACCAACGAATCAAGCGATTGCTAGATCTAACACAAGTCCTCGTTTAAGAAAAACGAAACCAAACTCCCTTACAAATGGGGTGTTCGGCCTAAAATGGGACAAGAGAGAGGAGAGGAGAGATCTAGGGTTAATTCAATGCACAAGTTATAAATGAAACCCTAGAACCTAGCCTTGCTTTTATAGTGAATGGAATACTTTGGGAACAAGTTAGGGATTTGGTTGTGGACTCACCCTTTGGCCGGCCATGTAGACAAGCCCAAAGAAAAACCCATAACTTTTTTTCAAGTCTTTCCATTACTAGTCCTTCTCTTTTCATTTTAACGGTCGTTAGTCATTTTTCCGTTAAATACTTAACGATCGTTAACCGGACTTATTGTGCAATAATTAATCGTAAACATAAACATTAATTATTAACTTTAATTCTCATTCGCTAATGTGTGCAATCCTGTGGTCACGAGTTCGAATCCGGACATTTACGTATTGTAAATATATACATTTCCAACAGCTCCCACTTGGATATGTTTACAAAACGTGAAATGACATTGGTTAGCGTCTAGCAACACGCCAATGCCCCCGGTACAACTCGTGTATAGTTTTCTGGAGAAAAACCAAGTTTGATGATTCATCATCATATTCATCCTTTTGTTTCTAATACCATGTTAATAAGAATATGGATCTCACTCATTTCTTAATTAACTATTATGTTTCTCGCTTTATGTGATTGCTTAAGATTACCAATTCTTCTGAACATATTCCAGAAGACCTTGGGCATGGCCATGCAAACATCTTAACAACCCTACGAGGGGCCCAGTAGTATTATACTTCAAAATAAATTTGAAGGAAACAAATCCCATTTTGACTACAAGTATGATTCATAAATTTCGCAAACTTCGAAAACAACCCTTATAACTACCAGTTACGTGTAGCGTTAGATTGCTTCACAAAAATGCACTACATCCATGACATATCTCCTGTATCTCAAGTCAGAGGATAAATATCCATGATATACTTAAGGACTAAGATCCATAAAGTATCATCATGTGGGTGGGATAAGTCCTATACTCAATTCATTGAATATCATCTGAAATTAGTTATGCTACGCATCAATATACTTTCAAGTATATTCTAACTAATACTCAGATTTGTCTTAATTCAATATCATTCCCATGTTATTGATTGACAACGGACTATTTAGAATAACTTAAGTTATTCAAGGATTTAAACATGCAAATATAGGATACAATATTATAAATGAAATTAAACGTATACCGTACTTTAATTCATTATAAATAATAATTGTTTAACATCCTTTATCCAAATACTAAATAGATCAATGCATGATAATACTAGTTAATGAATTTTTCCACAAGTCATGAAAATCATACTTGTTGACAAGGAATAATTTCAATTAACTTTGATCTATAGGAATTTTGAGAATACTTATTTCAAAATTCAATAAGTGAATTTCTTGTATGTGTTTACACATATCTTGATATTGTCATATCATTCCATAAGGTGCGTGACAACCTGAACCACCTTTATATGACAATCATCTTTCAAAACTTTTAAATTTTAAAGTATTCTTTATTCTTTAATGTATAATGCAACTATGCTCTTAGTTGAGCATAACTAGTCAACATGGTCATCATCAAGGATACCGTGACTAGAATTGAGTGTCATCTCAATTATACTAACATCATTGTTTACAACAATATGCTCTTTAAATATCCGTAAACTTTTGAACAGTTATAGTGTAATGTTGGTGCCTACCAAAACTCAAGTTTGTTGGCAATGACAATTATGAAACAATTGTCATATAATCATCCATAGAATCTAGGAGCATCTCCAGATTATGGAATGTGATTCTAAATCCAAACATATTCCTTTAAAATATTTATTACACTAACAACTTTCAATGTTGTCAAATCATCTTGTAATCAAGCATGACACAACAACTTTACACACAACATGATATTCATGATGAATCTTCAAGTTAAACTTTAAGATCTCATCTATCTTGTCAAAGATATGTATTCATCATGTTCTATTTGACTCATTTATTTACCGCATATATTCCAAGGTTATATATCTTATCTCCAAATCTTACAAATGAAGTTCATTCCCAACTAAACTTAATTTAGGTGGAATGTAGTTGCCCATACAACATATAAGATTTTAAAAATAAAAATAATACTCCCACTAGCTTTTAGGAATACTTATGAGATATCTTATTTTAATTATTAAATCAAACATGGATTTAATATTAAACATAAGAAACATCTCTTAGATGCTTGCATATATCCATTCATGGATTCTTCAGTTTGTACATATCCAAGGATTATTTGAATTCATAAAACTTCTTTGTATTACTCATCGTCCTCGCAAAAGTAATTCCACAACAAAGAGTTTTGACATTCATTGTCAAAATTTCATAATCTTTATACTTCTATTTAATGTATCTAGAAAGAATATTCAATCATAGTTAATTGCTTAAATATGATTAATATTATTATCACTAGACATGCATTAAATATGTGTACAATATTGTCCATATGATTTCTACACAAAGTATGTTAACCGGACAATATTGTCCATAGGGATTTGGTTGTGGACTCACCCCTTGGCAGGCCATGTAGACAAGCCCAAAGAAAAACCCATAACTTTTTTTCAAGTCTTTCCATTACTAGTCCTTCTCTTTTCATTTTAACGGTCGTTAGTCATTTTTCCGTTAAATACTTAACGATCGTTAACCGGACTTATTGTGCAATAATTAATCGTAAACATAAACATTAATAATTAACTTTAATTCTCATTCGCTAATGTGTGCAATCCCGTGGTCACGAGTTCGAATCCGGACATTTACGTATTGTAAATATATACATTTCCAACATATATGTATATGTACAAAATTCCATAGCTTTTTCAATATCAACAAATTAACATACACAATCACATATAATAAAGATTCAAGAGTAAAAAACCATAAATGTATAAGTATTTTAAGTTTTAGAAAATCTTACAACAATATGTGTAGAATTCAAGCCTATGAGGACAAAAAACAACCCAAATGACTTCCAAATTACCCAAAGTATGTTCCAAATGACCCAAAATGCTTGAAAGTACAACACGATTTTATCAAACTTCAACCACGAATTATAGATATTGAAAATTTGTGTGTGTCGTGAGTTATGGATGAAAAACAAAGGATTGGTAAGTTTTTTAGAGTGGTGTGTGTGTGTTTTAGTGTGTGATGGTTTAAGGTAATAAAACAAGATGTGATGACATCTTAATAAGACAAGTTGATTATCCTCTTTGTTTTCTTGTTGGTTTGGGCAGCAAACGAGCCAAAGGGGGAGGAGTTTCCCTCTTTCAAATTTTTGTGATGCTTAATAAGTGTCGGGTTGAGCTTAAATGTTACCGGGATGTCCCGGTTTGGTGTTTTTGGACATATATGCTTAAAATAAAGTTTTACGAACATTCTTATGAAAATAATATTAAAATATTATTTTTAGCTCAGAAATTTGTTTTTTGAACTTAAACCATAGTTAATGTAGTGTCGGTACGCGTGCTGTCATTTGTCAGTAAAAGCGATAGCTTTTCGGTTTTGAAATTAATTAGTCAGTAAGTGTCAGGAAATTATTATTACACATTTTCTGATGGAAATAAGTTATCTAGGTTGCCTTCTGTGTGCCACAGTGTGTGAGATAACTTCCCAAATTAATCGTGTAAGCTAAAAAAATGCTCAATTAAAATGTCAAATAAATAATAAATTAATATATTTATTAATGTTTAGAAAACTACCGTTTGTCACAACATCCCACTATGAAACGAAAAGAATTAAGCGGGCTGATATCTTTCAAATGAAGAAAATTGGAAGAACCAACAATCCTAGACCAAGAGCCGTAGTCCTAAACCAAGTGCTATGAAGAAAATTAATATATTTTAATCCATAGTCCTCCAACGCCACTTTTGAAGGAGAGCAAGGTTGAAAGCCTTTAAACTACCGATGTTCAAGCCTCCTTTATCGAAGGAAGGGAGAACATTAGACCATTTAACCCACGCTATATTCTTGCAATCTTGAGTACCGCCCCAAAAGAATCTAGAGCGAAGCCTTTCAAGGATTTCAAAATAATCTCCGGAGCCTTAAAAATCGAGCGGTAGTATAAGACGAGACCACCTAAACTGCTTTTATAAGGGTGAGACGGCCTCATATGGATAATAAGTTAGCTTTCCTGGAGGAGAGTCTCTTTTGAAGGCGATCAATCAAAACACGCCAACTAGAAGTGAGGTTCATGTAGAACTAATCGGAAGCCCAAGATACGTGAAGGGAAATAAACCCGCAGCACATCCAGTCCTACTAGCCATAGAAGAAACTTCCTCATTAGATACTCCAATACCATAAATGTTGGATTTGTGAATATTGATTCTTAAGCCCGAGGCATGATAAAAAAACACATGAAGAACCTGGATAATGTTGTCAATATCACCGGAATTCCACTCGGAAGTAATAACCACGTCGTCAACACAAAACAAATGAGATAAAGTAATACCAAAAGAGCCAAAATTGATGCCACGAATGAGGCCAGAACTAACAACATTAGATATAGCACAATGAAGTCCCTCCATAACAAGAATAAAAAAGAAAGGAGATGGAGGATCTCCTTGCCTTAAACCACGTTTAATAGAAAATTCAGAAGTAGGACTACCATTAATCAAAATAGAAGCTCTAGAAGAGTGAAGATAAGCTCTAATCGATGAACACCATTTAGAACCAAAACAAAGGCTAAGAGCATCCACTATGATAAACATTTTACAAAGGTTTATACAATAACACATCATTAATTTTTAGACTTTTTGATTATAAACCTACATTCACTGTAGTATAAACCTTTACAATTTCATAAAATGTCTTATAGAACAATATGCATTAAATGTATTAAATTTATAAAGAGTTTCAAGAATTAGGACATCTTCATGCCACATAGACATGAAATGAGTGTTTACTATGGTTGAAATGAACATAAACATTTTCATCTTTTTAGACCTTTTCATAAACCAACCATAGTGGATGCACTAAGAAGAACAAAGTCCAAGTATTGATATAGTGGTTACACATTTAATTTTTTTTCTCATTAAGTCACTTTTAATATGACGGTTACAAGTTTGGAGGTTATAAGTATTGGTCAAGTTTTGAAATTTTTCAATAACAAGTAAGTTTAAGAGTCTGAATTTTTAAGTCTTGTTAATTATGGAATAGTCCTAAATAATTTATGATTTAAGATCATTTGAGGACAAAAGATTATCTACATACCAAGGGATCAATCTCCACCATCCATTTTTATTTGATCTAATGGTTGAGATTAATCCCAACAATTTAAAAAACCCACTTTCATCCTCTTTTTTCAAATATTAATAACTTGCAAACCGTTAATCGTTAAGCGAAAAAAAAGTATCATTGCGACGAGCATTTAATTATCTTTCTATAGATAGGCACTTTGATATACTTTCGACAAAAATTTTTTTTCGTATTTTTCACGTTTTTTTTTAAGTTTTTTCGTTACTGAAATTTGCATTAAAAAATCATATATGATTAAACACTAATTTGAATATCACATGTGATATTAGTGTTATATCATATATGATATTAGTGTTATATCATATATGATATGTAATATCACATGTGATATTAGTGTAATATCACATGTGATATTAGTGTAAAATCACATATGATATACATATCATATTACATGTGATATCATATATCATATATGATATAACACTAATATCACATGTGATATTCAAATTAGTGTTTAATTATATATGATTTTTTTAATGCAAATTTCAAGTAACGTAAAAAAACGATTTTTTTTTTCTTTTTTCGAAAGTATATCAAAGTGCCCGTCTATAGAAAGATAATTAAATGCTCTTCGCGACGGTGTAAATATTTTCACTTAACGATTAACGGTTTAAGAGATATTTAAATTATAAAAAAAATGTGAAATAATAAAATGCTTTTAATCTCAGCCATTGATTTCTTTTTAGATGGATGGTGGAGATGAGTCCCTAGGTATGTAAGAAAAAGTTTTGTATGTAAAATAACTCTCCTCATAATTTATATACTAGCAGGGTACCCGCGCAATGCGGCGGCGGGCACCCTGTGATTATATTTTGCGGCGAAAAAATGTTTTGCATTTATATATTTTTTATAACGAAAACTTTAGTAACATTTTTTTATATCTTTGTCCAAATATTAGGAGAATATACTCCCGGCCCATAATCATTATTGAATGATGGCGTAGGCTTTATGGCGTGGCATTATGTGATCAAGTGGAATTATATGTGCCTCTCTTATATATAATGTATAGATATATATTTGTGGTTTTATAGAGAATAGTCGTATTTATAGTCATTTCAAACGGAAAAACTATTTTAAAACTAAAGGCGTAACTTTCGTGATTTTTAGACAAGCGTTTTAGGGTCGAAGCGAGCTCGAAGCGTTATCGTGAAAGTTTGGAGAATTGGCGCAACCGCCCTCGAGATAATTACCAAAGCGCCCTAACTTTTGCGAAATGACACCTTTGGTCCCTCACGGGATATCAAAACCCCACAACACACACACACACTCTCACATTTTACACACATATTTCACTCTCTCTCCTCTCTCTAATTTTCGGCCAGGAAACCTCCACCGCCGTATTCTCGGCCACTTTTCCGGACCACCCACCAGGAGATTTACACCACCTATACCAATCGATAGATCATTGAAAGGTGATTGTTTTGGCATAGGGAATGCAGCGGTGAATCCCACCGAGCGCCCTAGATCAAGTTTTAACTAGGACTTTTTGGTTTTGTCTTGCATGTGTTACCGTGGCTTTTCACATGTAAACCCATGCTCGGTTTGTGTTATTTATTTGTTAACCATGTTTTCATGGTTGATTTGGCTTGAGTCCTTGTGGAACGTGAGTCTTGGCATCAATGGGTAGTGTTTTGGGTCGTATACTATCTCGGTAGTGATGTTTTTGGTTTGTTGTTTGTGTAGCCAACACGGTAACCGAGGTTACCATGCCTCGGTGTGGAGTTATTTTGGTGTTGTGAGTCTTACAAAACTCTTTGGGTAAATATTTCTATAAAAAGCAAGTAAAAAAGTCTGAATTTTTTAGGCTTCTAATTATAGAAGGCCTAAATGCATTATAAGGTAGTATAGATGATGAGAGTTATTTTACATACCAAATTTTTCTTACATACCAAGGGACTCATCTCCACCATTCATTTAAAAAGAAATCAATGGTTGAGATTAAAAGCATTTTATTATTTTACATATTTTTTATAATTTAAATATCTCTTAAACCGTTAATCGTTAAGCAAAAATAATTACACCATCGCGACGAGTATTTAATTATCTTTCTATAGACGGGCACTTTGATATACTTTCGAAAAAAGAAAAAAAAATCGTTATTTTCACGTTTTTCGTTTTTCTTCGAAACTGAAATTTACATGAAATATCATATATGATTTAACACTAATTTGAATATCACATGTGATATTAGTGTTAAATCACATATGATATGTAATATCATATGTGATACTATTGTTAAATCATATATGATAAATCACATATGATATACATCTCATATATTATATAACACTAATATCATATATGATATAACACTAATATCATATATGATATAACACTAATAGTGTTATATCATATATGATATAACACTAATAGTGTTATATCATATATGATTTTTTAATATAAATTTCAGTAACGTAAAAAAACGAAAAAACTTCAAAAAAAACGTAAAAAATACAAATTTTTTTTTTGTCGAAAGTATATCAAAGTGCATATCTATAGAAAGATAATTAAATGCTTGTCGCAATGATATTTTTTTTTTCACTTAACGATTAACGATTTGAAAGTTATTAATATTTGAAAAAAAAATGATGAAAAATGGTTTTTTTAATTGTTGGGATTAATCTCATCTATTAGATCAAATAAAAATGGATGGTGGAGATTGATCCCTTGATATGTGAATAATTTTTTGTCCTCAAATGATCTTAAATCTTTATATATTAGTAGAGATTACGAAATCATATATTTTCAATAATGAAATCAAATAATGATATTGTTATAAAGGTCAGCACAACAATATATATGAATCACAAATCCAAATTTAATTTCTTCAACAGTACTTTCGTGACTGGTTCATTCACGTTAAACATGAAATCGTGGAAAAGGTTTAATAATCTTCAAGTCTACTCTTGTATCATTTTTATTCCTATTAGTACGTCTGAAAGCAATATTTTTGGATTGCATACGAAAAATTGAAATGGACATAGCAACAAATAAGATACAGTATCTTGACTGAATTTGTGTTATGATTTACAGATTAACCTAGCTAAAAGCAAAAAAGGTTCATTTCTTCGGCTACCTTTATATATAAAGCTAAAGTGACGTAATAATCATTTAAGATCTAAAGCACTAATAGATATATGTATGTAATACGCCTGAAAAACAAGCATAAAAGGCTAGTACTCTCAATATATATCCATAGTACCTGTAAGTTATTATTATTCGAGAAAACTAAAAATGCATGCAGTTGGGTTATACTTCTTTGTGTATAGTGGTCATAATATTATTGTGCTACATTAATATTGTGGGGTTTACATTGTTTGTAAGTCGACCTTGTGATAATAAGAAAGAGAAATAGATAGTTTAGCAAGACTATATTGTTTGACCTACATTACTAGAAAAACTGTAACTAGCATCGTGGAAATTGCCAACGACCATAGACTTGTTGCAATTTGTGTATTACCATGCAATTACAGCTAGATGTAGCAACGTAATGTTATCAACTCATCTTTTCTTCAATTTTCCAACGGAATGTAAAGTAAAACCTTTGAATTTCAAAACTAGCTATAGTACTTTGCGTTTGGTATACCGGAATAGGAATTAGAGAATGGTATAGAGGCGTTAGTTACAAAAAGTTTAGTTTTTAGGAATGTAATTCATATCAAGATATTGGCTATACATCAAAGTCACCAAGAGTGTGAGGATTGATAGTTGATAATCGGGTCACATTTTTTCTCACATTTTATATCATAAAAAAATGTCTCTCATTTTTATATGCTCAACCTTGTCTTTTCTTATATTTTTGGTTTTTATTGTTTTCATTTAGCTACCATAATTTAATGAAAACTAGAGACCCTTTCACATTCCTAATCAAAAGTAAAACAAATCAGTGAAAAAAGAAAATATATATGAGGAATTTTTTGCATTAAAAAATAAATAAATAAATAAATAAAATTAAATAAAAAAGAAAAAAAAAAAGGAAAAAAATAAATCTTTTTGATAGGTATGTCCTTTGCGTATCCATTATACCACATAGGTCCACCCATAATCTACCTTAGATAGCAAATTGACGTGATTAGATATATGTGATTAGGCAACTCATTCTTCTTAATCTTACTTTTAATATAATTATTAATGAGTAGTGTTTAGATAGAATCGAATCCAACTTGTTTGGCGAATGATCCTAGATATCACATAAAAAAGGAGCACTTGGTGTTTGATGGCGTAATGGGTGAACTTTTATCAGATGAGGCTGCTCGTTTTGGTTTGTCAGAATAATTTAGGAAACTGCCTAAAAATCGCATGTATACAAGTGTTATCTTTGGATAAAGGATGCATTAATATTAGAAATTGTGCCTACATGGTTTGAACATGACGGAGATATACGAAATCGACCAATGCTAAACCCTCTTGATTTTTTATTTTATTTTTTTAAACTCAAACTCAACCATAACATGTATGCCACTTCGAATTCACTACATATCAATTATATCATCTTCACTTTTCAACTCTTCACTTGTAATCATCACATATTTGAAAGATTTTTAGGCACAAAAAGTAAAATCAATATCATTTTCCTTGTGTTTATTGCGTGACATGTTTCTCCAACGATATTGCAAACTAATTTATTGAGATCCCCATGTAAGAATTTTGTGGTACGTGTGCTTATAATTTGGATACTAAACTAAATCATGTAATTATTTTGGATTAAATTGTTGAATTACGTTGTCAACAAACCCGAAACGTCAAACACAAAATAAAAACGCTTGATGTTAATTGCACAAGAACAAGAACCCTAGTCAATCGACTTGTAGAATAACCCCGAACAAACGTAACCACAAAGAACCGAACGATTTGCTTGTATTATTAAGTCTCGGTTACAAAGGAAAGAATATAACACACGACAATGAGACTTCACCTCCTCTCCTCCTTTTATATAGAAAAAGGGGTGAACATCCAAGTCATAACCGACTTGAGACTCTTCTAGATACTCGGTTGGAACTTCCTAACCGACCTAGACAATGGCTAAACTCAAAGTTATGACTTGCTTGCAAGGCAAGTATGACTACAGAAGGAAACCTACACATACTTGGCTAGCATCTAATTGATTATCCTAATAACCTAACTAATATTATCACTAATCTTTAACAATTTCCACCTTATGGGCAATACTAGTTAACTCCGACACCTAGTATCTTCATGCAATACTTGAACTTCGGACCTGAACCACCTTTGTAAACATGTCAGATGTATCATCTTCCGTGCCTATTTTGCCGCTTTAATCTCTCTAGATTCTACGATCTCCCTAATGATCTGATACATCACATTGATATTCTTTGTCCTCTCATGAAACATTGAATTTATTGAGAAATGAATTGCCCCTTGATTATCACAGTTCACAACCACTGACCTTAGGTTTACTCCCAACTCGATTAGAAAACCTTTAAGCCATATGCGTTCCTTAACTAGCCTCCGTAAGTGCCATATACTCCGCTTCTGTAGTAGATAATGCAACAACATGCTGCAGAGCTGTTTTCCAACTCACAACACATCCATGTATCATAAACATGTACCCGGTTATCGGTCTACCCTTGTTAGGGTCTTTAGCATAATCTGCATCTACGAAACCGTCAACATCTACGTGCTTTCCTTGATCTCAATCATACACTAGACCGACATCAGCATTGCCCTTAAAGTACTTCAAAATCCACTTCATTACCTTCCAGTGGTTTTTACCTGGATTTTCTAAATACATGCTCACAATGCTAACAACGTACGCAATATCCGGTCTAGTGCAAACCATCAAGTACATTAAACTACCTACAGCATTCGCATACTCGGCCTTACTCATTCTTTCCATATCACAGTCACTTGATGGACAACCATTTAAAGATACCTTGAAGTGTGCTCCCAATGGCACAAAGACCAACTTGTCATTTCAAAATTTTCTGCACGTATCTTGATTGAGACACCTTCAGGGTTCGGCTACCCCTATCCCTGGTAATCTCCGTACTAACTAGCTTCCTAACGGGACCCAATTCCTTTATATCAAACTCTTTTCGCAACATTCCCTTGGTATATTCGATTTAAGACTTGTTTTTACAAGCAATCTACATACAACAATAGATATATGTACATACATGGTGCAAACTCCTTGAAGTAAACACAACTATCATAGCTGCACTGACTGAAACCATTGCTGATCATATACACATCAAACCATTTGTACCACTTCCTTGGGGACTTCTTAAGACCATATAGAGATTTCTTCAACAAACATACCTTGTGCCCGTTCCTTCTTCAAAACCTAGCGGCTGCCTTATGTACATGGTTTCTTCAAGATTACCATGCAAAAACATTGGCTTCACATCAAGTTGTTCGAATTCGTAATCTTCACAAGCAGTTAATGAGAGAATCACCCTAATAGATATATGTCGAACCACAAGTGAAAATACCTCATTATAAATAATCCCTGCTCGTTGTGTAAACCCCCAAGCTAATAGCCTTGCTATGTACCTTGGTTTCTGAACACCATTAATCCCTTCTTTAATCTTATACAACCACTTGTAGCTTACCAGCTTCTGACCAGGTGGTTGATCGACCAGCTCCCACATATGATTCTTCTCTAAAAAACTCATCTCTTCTTCCATAGCACGAACCCACTCATCTTTTTTAGATGAATTAATCGCCTCCTGAAGTGTAATAGGTTCATGTGTATCTTCTTCCTCATTAATAGAAAATGCATAAGCCTATGTATCATCTTCTTCCCTAAACCCTGATAGTCTAGACAATAATACATTACCTTCATCCCAATACCTCACAGGTACAGTAGTTGTTCTATTAGCTTTATTACGCACCAAAACATAGTTGTCTAGATTCAATTGTGGAGCCCTTGCAAGTTTTGCATCTTCATCATGTCCCTCATCTTCACACCCTGGGTTTACGCCAGTATGAGAACTCATAGCTGGTTCGAACCTAATGCCATGAAGTTCCACCTCAAACTCAACTTCCTTCCTAGAATCTGCAGCGCTAGCACCCTTGAGACTATCATTATACATAAGGATTTCATTGAACACCACATCTCTGCTTATGATTAGCTTCAGTTTGACGTCATCCAACCTCTATAATATGTATCACACCATCAAGATACCCTAGGAATATGCATTTTATAGCTCTGGGCTTGTGCTTCCCCTAATTCACGTGTAAATAAGCAACATAACTAAATATCCATAACTTCTCGTAATTCAACGAATGTCCTGACCAAAAATCCATAGGCGTTTTCTTCTCTAATTCTGTAGATGGAGACCTATTGATCATATATGTTTTCGTTACCATTTCTTCAGCCTAAAATGACTCTGGCAAACCAGACTTAATCAATAAACACCTTACCTTGTTCAAGAGCGTCCTATTCATTCATTCGGCTAGCCCATTGTGTTGCGGGGTGCTTGTAACTATTAAATGTCTTGCTATCCTGCTCTCTTTGCACAAGTTATAAAATTCCGGATTACAAAACTCCAAATCATTATATGTTCGCAGTTTCTTCAGTTTTTGTTGGGATCTGAAAGTGCTGAAGATTGACAAAGTTCTGCAGAAAGATAAAGTACTGTAAACTACTAAGTACTGTAAAAAGTCAAAGAGTCAAAGTACTACTAAAGATAAAGTCAAAGTACTGCTGTTGTAGTCAAAGTACTGCAAGAACAAAGAACTGTTTTATTCATTTATAGAAAGTCTTGTAATTCTAGAATATTCTGTATTAGATTACTTGTCGTACAAGGATACAAATTGTAAACTGACTAGGGTTATCCTTGAGCTTATAAAAGGACCCCTAGATTGGCATTAGAGGTACGAGTCTACGAGTTCACAAGTTTAGAGTATACGTATTATTCGAGTTTTAGAGAGAAGTTCGATTTTATTAGAGTTGTTAAAAGGTCTGCATAATAAGCAGAGTTAGAGTTATAAATAAAATCGTTTAGAGTTAAAGTTATTCTTCTTAGCTTTGTTAAGTAAATTCCGCATACTTAATAGAGTTTGCTCAGTGTTTCTTTGTTAATAACTTAGGATTTATCCGAGGTTATTAAACCTTAACAAACTATTTAAGTTAGTTTGGTTAGAGTACATCAATCCAACAAGTGGTATCAGAGCTTGTGTGGAAACTTTGACTAAGAAGAAACTGTTAAACAACGAAAACCAGTAATCTATTGCACGGTTACTATGGAAGAATCAGTGGAAGATTGGAGCCACGACTTTTGATGAAGCTGGACATCTTTGCTTTGGAATCCAATGATGGTCTAGGAAGCTTTGACTGGAGCATGGAAGATGAACCTGTTCTACTGGCTATGATGGCTACTTCACCCCTATCTCTGAGGTATGTTCAAAGTGTCATAACTTTCATCAAAAAGTTCTTAATGATTATGTGACTGAAAGAGATAATTATCAAAGGGCTAGGTTGCGAGGTATTAGGTTATCAAATAACCTTAGAATCTATTGAAGCCAAAATCTTAACACATGAAAATAATGAAGTAGCTTGGGCTGAAAAGTATGCACAACAGGACTATCAGTTAAAACTAAGTGAATGTAAATTAAACTGTAAAATTTACGAAATAGAAGCTGACTAAGGAAAGAGATGATTTGTTAGCTAAGTTTGTTGCTTGGGGTGAATCTGGACTTTCACATGTTACTTATGTTCAAAAATAGAGAAGAGCTTATATTAAAACTGGCTTAGGTTTTGGTATGGATTTTGATAACATAGAAGAGGATCAATCTGATGATAACCTAGAGGATATAACTACTAGTGATGATGAACTTATTAATTATGTAGACACATCTAGTAATGAGGATTCAATTAGTGAACCACCTCCTGAGTATAAGAAAAACAATGGTTATCATGCAGGTTCCCCATCCACTGGAAGTCATCAACCCCTAGGCGATGTTTCTCGTTTTGGAGTAGACAATCTAGAGTTTAGGAAAAAGCTAGTTGGTCAATCTAGGTCTGAAACCCCAAAGGAAACTGTTGAAAACAATGTTCAAAGTCAAGAAGTACCTTCAAATCAAAGTCTTGCTTCTGGCGGTACCTTGAGAAAAACCTTTTCAAAGCAGATCTTGCTAAACCTTTTTGGGATAATTTTGGTCAAAACAGGTTTAATCATTCACCTAGAAGGCAAAATAGTTTTGGTCATAGACATAGAAGAAGTCACTTTGGGAGTATGGGTCAAAAACTGTGTTTTGTGTGTTTTAGTCCTAATCATTTAATCAAGGATTGTGAACATCACTCAGAATATCTTAGAAAATTTCCAAAGCATAGGTCTGCCAATCAGAAACCTAGAGAGCACAAACCAGTCTGGAATAATTCAAATAGGGATAATCACAGGAATTTTTCACCAGACCACAGGTACCCACACCAGAGAAGACCCTTTTCAAAACCTTCAGTATCCTAAAGTAATTTTCAAAGTACTGCTCTGTCAAAACAAGGTACTGATCACACTCTTTGGAATAGGAACCCTAGAAGATCTCATTACTATCAACCTAGAAGGTACTACAATTCACATACGGGATCTAGATCACAGGAACCAGGTGTTAAGACAGTTTGGTTAGAGTACATAGATCACAGGAACCAAGTGTTAAGACAGTTTGGTTAGAGTACATCGATCCAACAAGTGTTAAAACAGAATGGGTTAAGAGGGAAAGTACTGCTGAGGGACACACAGTACTTTCAACAAAAAGTGAATCAGATGTTTTTGTGACACAAGAAAAAGAGAATGAACTTGTAAAAGAGAGTTGTGTTGAAAAACCAGAAAGTTTTGAAAATCCACATGCTAAAAATCAAAAGATAAATCTGGATCATGTTTTGAAAAGCGATTGGAAATTACATACTCAAAGAATTTGAGTTTGTAACTCCACAAGGGAACACAAGTCAGTAATGGCTTGGGTTCCTAAAAGTCACTAACTCTTTTATCTTTGTGCAGGGCAACCCGGAAGAGGAGCTTAAAGATCATCTTATTGTGGATAGTGGTTGCTCTGGAAGTATGACAGGTGACAAGGAGATTCAATGCGATTTTAGATCTATTAGTGGAGGAAGAGTTGCATTTGGGAATGATCCCAATGGAGGAAGAATTACTGGAAAAGGAACATCAAAGCAGGGCGTATAGATTTTGAGAATGTTAGATATGTGAAGGAGCTCAAGTTCAACTTATTGTCAGTCTCTCAAATCTGTGATAAACAGCATCCTGTGTTATTTACTAACACAGAATGTCTCATCCTTTCCCCTGAATTCAAGCCTGTTGATGATAACTTGGTAGTTCTTAGAGTACCAAGAATAAATGATGTGTATAGTTTAGACATGAAGAGTCTACATTCCTATGGGAGAGCCACATGTTTGGTGGCCAAAGCAACATCTGAAGAAGCACATCAGTGGCATAGAAGATTGGGACATGTAAATTTCAAGAATATCAACAAACTGGTCAAAGGGAATGTAGTTAGAGGTTTACCTTCAAAGACTTACAAGAATGATCACTCCTGTTTGGCGTGCAAGAAGGGTAAACAACACAAAGCTTCATGCAAGAAGCTTGAGGAGAGGAATATTAGAGAACCTTTGGAGCTGTTACACATAGATTTGTTTGGACTGTCTGTGGCAAGTTTAAACAAGAAAAGTCTTGCTTAGTTGTAACAGATGATTCGATGGATTGGTTAGGTATTTTTCTTGGGATTTAAAGATGATACTTTTGATGCTATTGAGACACTCATAATAGCACTTGAAAACCAATTGAGACTCAAGGTTAGAGGTATTAGATGTGACAATGGGGCTGAATTCAAGAACAAGCTTATGGATGAATTTTGTGCCAACAAAGGAATCAAGAGGAGTTCAAGATATTGCAAGAACACCACAACAGAATGGTGTTGCAGAAAGGAAGAATAGGACTTTGATTGAAGCGGCCAGAACAATGCTAGCAGATTCTCTACTACCTATTCAATTCGGTGAAGCTGTAAGTACGCTTGCTATGTACTTATGAGTCTCGGTCACCAAAGCCACGAGATGAAGACACCTTATGAGTTGCTGATGGGCAACCAACCCAACATTCGTTTTATGAAGCCTTTTGGATGCCCTCTTACTATTTTGAATACAATTGATAATCTGGGTAAGTTTGATGGCAAGTCTGAAGAAGGATATTTATTGGGTTATTGTACCAACGATAAAGGCTTTAGAGTGTACAACAGAGTCACTAAGAAGGTTCAAGATTGTCTTCATGTTGAGTTTTAGAAGATCAAGACAATGAGAAAGGTAAAGGTCCTGATTGGATGTTTGATCTTGAAGTTTTAACTCCTTCCATGAACTATGTACCTGTTAGAGAAGAAAATCAACCTGTGTACAATGGAGAAGATGTACAATATGTTGTTCATGGAGTTGATATTAGACATGATGCTGTCACGATGTAGATCTGTTAGTCCAAAGCAAATCGATGCTCCAAAGCAAATCGATGCTCCAAAACAAAGTACTGATGAACCAAAATCCTCATTGTCTGCTGAGGATCAATCTATTCAAGATGAACTTAATCGGATGCTTCTTCAAGATGTTTTAGCACATTCTTATACTGATGACCAAAGAAAAGCTTATGAAGAGGCAAAGAAGAAGAACAAGACTGCAAAGTACTCTCACGTTACTTTGGACAATACTTCGAACAAAGTAATGCTGCACCAGTTACCAGTACTTTGGATGATTTGGATGATCCTACCATGCCTGGATTAGAGAAAACTGATGATGAGTTTGAAGATGAAGGTATTTTCTTAGATTCCAATGAAGATGCTGATTTTACTAATTTGGAATATACTTATGGCATTCCACAGTCTCCAAACTTAAGAATTCATAAGAATCATCCTACTGATCAAATCATTGGTCCTTCTACTTCTGGAGTAATGACTAGACACAGAGCTAAGAGTTTTTCTAAACCTCATAATGCTTTACTTAGCTTTGTCTATAAACAAAACAGACTTAATCATAAGGACCATCAAACATGTCTGTTTACTTGTTTTATCTCTCAAGAGGAACCCAAGAATATTGCTCAAGCATTGACTAAAGAAAGTTGGGTTAAAGCTATGCAAGAAGACTGCTACAATTAGGACTTCAAGAAGTTTGGGTATTATGTGATCTTCCTGATGGAAAGAAGGTTATTGGTACAAGATGGGTGTTCAGAGTCAAGAGAGATGAAAGAGGAAATGTCATAAAAAACAAAGCAAGATTAGTTGCACAAGGCTACAGACAAGAAGAAGGAGTTAATTATGATGAAGTTTTTGCTCCTGTAGCAAGGATAGAAGCAATAAGAATCTTTCTTGCTTTTGCTTCTTATATGGGATTTCAGGTTTATCAAATGGATGTCAAGAGTGCCTTTTTATATGGCAAGATCACAGAGGAAGTATATGTCAAACAACCTCCTGGTTTTGAAGATCCTAAACATCCTAACAAAGTCTACAAAGTTGTCAAAGCTATTTATGGCCTACATCAAGCACCAAGAGCCTGGTATGAAAGGCTCTCTACATTTTTATTGCAACATGGTTATAGGAGAGGTGCTATAGATAAGACTTTGTTTATCAAAAGAGATAAGAAAGATATCATGTTAGTTCAAATATATGTTGATGATATCATATTTGGAGCTACTAAACAGTCTATGGTCAAGGAATTTGAGAAGGCGTCTTGAGAATGAATTTCAAATGAGTTCAATGGGTGAGTTAACTTTCTTTTTGGGACTTCAAGTTAAGTAGTCAAAGGAAGGAATTTTCATAAGTCAAGACAAGTATGTTACTGACATACTTAAGAAGTTCAATTTTGATGATATGAAGTCTGTTACTACACCTATTAAATCTATCAACTCATTGGGCAAGGATGAAGATGGTCAACCAGTTGAAGTCAAGTTGTACAGATCCATGATTGGCTGTCTTATGTATCTTACTGCATCAAGGCCTGATATCATGTTTGCAGTTTGTTTATGTGCAAGATATCAAGTCTCACCAAAGATTTCTCATATGAATGTAGTAAAGAGAATTTTCTGTTATTTGAAACAACAACCTAAGTTGGGGTTGTGGTATCCAAAAGAGTCATCTTTTCACTTAGAAGCTTTTAGGATAGTGATTATGCAGGTGATAATTATGATAGAAGATCAACAACTGGTGGATGCCAATATCTTGGAAGAAGATTAGTCTCCTGGCAATGTAAGAAACAAACAATTGCAGCAACATCCTCTACTGAAGCTGAATATGTAGCTGCTGCAAGCTGTTGTGGACAAGTCTTGTGGATGCACTCTTGGACTATGGGTTCAATTTTAAGAATACTCCTATCAATATTGATAATGAGAGTACCATTTGTATTGTGAAGAATCTAGTTTATCATTCCAAGACCAAGCACATACAGATTAGGCATCACTTTATCAGAGATTGCTATGAGCATAGGCTCATTAATGTGGTTAAAGTTCACACGGATTATAATGTAGCTGATTTACTCACCAAAGGCTTTGATGTTTCAAGATTCAATCACTTGGTGGTGAGTATTGGCATGATTAACTACTGAGCTACATTTAAGGGGAGGACTATTTAGCAAGGTTGTCAAGATCGGGATCCTACCCAGGATCGTTTTCATCTTTGCAAGATCGTGATCGTAAGATCGGATCGGGATCTTAAGATCCTACTCTAATGTTATTTCTTAATAGTTTATGTAATTTTATACAAATCTACAAATTCTAATACATTATAACCATAAAATAGTACGAATGTTTCATATAAATGTTATCCTAAATTATGACTATAAAATGTTTAAAAATATTAACATGTTGTTTTTTGAATTCTACAAATAAACAACCCATAACTTTGTAGTTTTTTAGTTTGTAATCTGAGAAAAGTAAGATCGGATAGGATTAGATCGTAAGATCGTATGGTAAAGATCGGGATCCTATAAGATCTTAAGCTTGCAAAGATCCTATGTAGGATCCGGATCGTTTTTGCTTTGCAGTATCGTAAAATCGTAAGATCCTAAGATCAGGATCGGGATCCTGACAACCATGCTATTTAGTATTAGTATAGTCCTGTGCATTGCTTGAGGGGAGGATATTTATGTTATACAAAGGAATTTGGAAAAGTACTGTTTTTTATGAAAGTACTGCTTGGAAAGTACTGCATACGTGGAAAGTACTGTTTGTCTTATTAAAGTACTGTTCTAACGGTAATATTAAGGGGTAATTAATACTAACGGTCACTTTGTTATTATGGGCTGTGATTTTTTAAATCTCACCTATAAATAACTACTCTCCGAATTTCCCTCTCATCTTGATATTCTCATATCTTTTCCATATTTCTCTCACCATCTCTTTATTATTCGATATATCTCTTATTGTGCTCACATTATTATCAATGGCGAATCGTAATACTGTTTCTAAGCACAACATGGTGGCGAATTTAGACAAGACTAAAGCTAATGTGGTTTTTCATGATATAATCGATTATCTTCTTGGATCACCACTCGGTTACACTCTTTTAGTGGAGCCGGATATAATTGAACCATGGATTCAAGAATTTTGGGCTACTGCTAGGGATAATATGGAGAATGATGAATTTTATATTAGAGCTATAGTTCTTTGGAAGAAGCTGTGAAGATTCTGAAGCCTCTATTCGAGAAGACTTATTGTTTAATGATGAAGAAGGGGCTATTCGTTTTGATAAGCAGTTGATTTGGGATACATTTAGGGAAATTGGCTATGAAGGGTCCTATGAGAACAAACATTCAGGAAGCCCTTATTTTTTCCTCATTGGAAGTTTTTGGTTCATGAGTTGCTTCATTGCATAAGTGCTAAAAGTACTTCATGGGAACAATTTGGGTCAAATATAGCATCTGCTATAGTTGGGTTAGCTACTAATCGTATTTTCAATTTTTCAAGGCTTATTCTTGATGGAATGCTCTCCCACATCTCACATGGATCCAAATGGTTGATGTATCCAAGGTTTATACAAGTGTTCTTAAACAAGCAACTTGCTAATGTGCCAAAGCCTACAAATTTATTACCTGTTGTGGTACAACAAGCAAAGATTTTTACTTTTAAGGAGAGGAAAAGTGATTTATTCACTGGAACACATACTCCATTAACTGCTTCTATCTTTGGAGGTTTTTAGGCTATTCGAGATGAAGCTGCAGAGACTAATGAAGAAGAAAGTCGCTTCTCCACAAGTCTTGCTTCTCAGTCTTTGCATCACAAAATCTTGAATCACAACGTCTTGCATCACAAGGTACTACTTCCCAAGCGTCTTGAAGTTCAAGCACATGTTGCGATTACACCTCCATCATCTCCACAAGTATCTGTACATGCTTACGCACAAGAAGTACATTTATCATCTGAAGGGGATCTTTGTCTCTATGGAGCCTGAGGGTCAAGTTCTCAATAACTATGCTTTAACAAGGGAATTGACAAGATTGAAGAAATCTTTTGAAGATCAGGCTACAGAGATTAAGAAATTAAAGCTTAAGTTTAGAAGGCTCAAGAATTTTGTCTGGCCATTGGTTCAACATCATCGTTTATGGGTCAAATCTAAAAAGAAGGAGCAAAGGCAGTCTAGGAAAACCAAAGCGCCAAAGGTTCACAAACAATCTTATGTCCAATTGGGGAGGAATTTAGAAGAAAGGAATTTGAAAGAAGATATTTTTAAGGAAAATGAACACGAAGGTACTTGAAGAACATGAAAAAGGCTGAAGAACAGGTCATTCAAGAAACTGAAGAGCAAGTTATTGATGTTCAAGTTCAAAGTACTGATGATCAAGGTACTGAAGATCAAAGTACTGCTTTTCAACAACAAGGATCCTACAGGCAAGAATTGATTACTCCAAGAATATTAGATTTTGAAGTGGAAGCTAGTCCTTCAACTATTGTTCATGAAGAACAAGCTGGTCCTTCAACAACTGTCATACCAGAGGAAACTGACACACCTAAACCTGTACGTACTACAAGTGATGATGCAACTATTTCTGAAATCTTGCATGATCTATCAAAGCCAAGGGGTATTAGTATTCAAGAAGTTCAAGAAGAACAACAAAGAGTTTCTCAACCTGCAATAGATCCTAAAGATAAAGGAAAAGGAATTCTAGTAGAAACTAAGAAGAAAAAGCTGACCTTGGCAGATCTTAGAGCAATTGAAGTTGCTAGTAATGAGGCTGCAGCTAGAAAAGTACAAGATGAACTTAATGCTGAAGTAGAAGCTGAATTTACTAATGAAGAGTCTATTAATGAAGAAGCGACTAGGAAATTACAAGAAGAATTGAATCTTTGAAGGCTGCTGAACCATTACAGATCACCTATTCTGTTAGATTTCTACCAAGAAGACCTAATCGAGCTAAAGACAGAAATGCAATGATGGCTTATCTAAAAAGTCAAGGTTATAAAGGATTGCAGAGGTTTAATTATTTTGAGATGAAACGATTGTATGATGCTGCTAGGGAAGCTTATAAGAAAAATGTTGAAAGCATCAAAGATTTTAGAGATGAAGCTACATGGAAAGAAGAAGAGATAAAGAAAAGTTTAAAAAGAAAAAGAAAAACTGAAGTTGAAGATGTACAGTTCTCAAAGAAAGAAAAAGTTGAGCTAAGATCTGAGACTAGGGATGAACTAAGAAATTATCTAATGATAGTAGATTTTGAGTATTCTAAGGAAGATGCTGACATGAAGATGAACAAATCTCAAATTATTGCTTTTGAAGTTGTGGAATCCAAAGAAGGAAGTTATCTGATGTTTCATAGAGAAGATGAAAGCTTCAGAGTGTTCAACAGGTTATGGGATTTATTGCACATCATAGATAGAGTGTATCTATTCTATTTATATCATGTGGTGCGAAATTACTTTGAACATCATCCATTAGAAGGAATTGGTTTAGTTACGCTTGGAGATCTCACAATTTGTATGGGAAGCGAAGAGCAAAGCAGCATGACATTTGGAAGAATCAAGAGAATTGGGAAATTGTTTGCTAGAGATTCTTTGAAGAATCTGGAGTTCATGTTCTAGAGCTGGAAAATGGTACAATGATTCACATGTTTGCAGATAGAAGATATCCTCTTACAGTAGATCTTATGAGGAGGATGCTAGAGCATGGAATGGAAGTTGAAGAAGACAATGAAATTGCTTGTATGCTCATCAATTTGTTTATCAACTGGACTACTATTGCTGATGAATAACTGGTATGAATCTTAATTGAATAAATTATTTTTGATAAATCAGTACTTTATTCAAAGTACTGCTGATCAAACAGTACTTTAATCAAAGTACTGCTTGCAGCTTTTAACTAGTTAAATAATTTTTGAAAGAAACCTTTTGTTTAGTAACAAATATTTTGAAACAAAGGTTGAATAAAATAAATGGTTTTTGAGATGGTAATCAACTCACCATGGTTACAAAAGGATTGGCTAATCCATGAGCAAACGGCTCTGGTAAAGATATTTCAAATTCGTTTTTAGTTGACAACTTGCTAATAAGTTGTATGGTAATCAACTCACCATATCAGTTAATGTGAAGAGTTGGCTAGCCCACAAGAAAATGGCTTGTGATAAAGGCTGTGGAAAAACCATTATTGGTAATTATTTCACCATTAGATAAAAGAACTAACTAGTCCAGAAGGGTACAGCCTTTGGTAAAGACAACTCAAATATGTTGATAGCTGATGATTTGCTAAAAATCATATGGTTATCAATGTATCATGGTCTTACACACCAAAACAATTGGCTACTCCAGAGTTAATGGCTTTGGTAAAGAGAACTTAAATCCATTAAATTTTCAATGATTCACATCTCACAGGAGTTAACACACCTGGAAGTGATGAGAATAGGCGCAACTTAAAGCTGAATAAATGTACAAATTGTCATATGTTGATGTGTTCTTTGAAAAGATGGAGCTTCTTTGAATGATCTTTGTAAAGAATAATTCTAATGATACTTTGATAAGCACAGAAACTACAAAGATACAATCCAAAGACTAAGATATAATCTTTCCTTGAAGATGAAGAATTTAAAGATAAATTCATAAAGGAACTTGAAATCAAGCAAGTAGAATTCAAGTTAGGAGAGGATTGTTGGGATATGAAAGTGCTGAAGATTGACAAAGTACTGTAAACTACTAAGTACTGGAAAAAGTCAAAGAGTCAAAGTCTTGCTAAAGATAAAGTCAAAATACTTTTGTTGAAGTCAAAGTCTGCAAGAACAAAAACTGTTTTATTCATTTAGAGAAAGTCTTGTAATTCTAGAATATTCTGTATTAGATTACTTGTCGTACAAGGATACAAATTGTAAACCGACTAGGGTTATCCTTGAGCTTATAAAAGGACCCCTAGATTGGCATTAGAGGTACGAGTCTACGAGTTCACAAGTTTAGAGTATACGTATTATTAGAGTTTTAGAGAGAAGTTCGATTTTATTAGAGTTGTTAAAAGGTCTGCATAATAAGCAGAGTTAGAGTTATTAATAAAATCGTTTAGAGTTAAAGTTATTCTTCTTAGCTTTGTTAAGTAAATTCCGCATACTTAATAGAGTTTGCTCAGTGTTTCTTTGTTAATAACTTAGGATTTATCCGAGGTTATTAAACCTTAACAAGCTATTTAAGTTAGTTTGGTTAGAGTACATCGATCCAACAGTTTTTTACCTGTCTACTTTTCCACCAATTGCTTCCACTCATTGAACTTGTTGTATATCTCATTCTTGTGTCTAAGAAAATGAACCCAACCCTCCTCGAATAATCATCAACAATCGATAAGAATTACTGGCAACCACTCATCGATTCTACCCGAGAAGGACCCAGAGATCCGCATGGACATAGTCTATAACTCCCTCTGTTGTGTGTTGACCTCGACCAAAACGTACCCTGTTCGATTTTCCATGAACACAATTTTCACAAAATTCGATCTTACCTAGACCTTTCATCCCCAATACATCTCTTATTTCCAGTTCATGAAAGCCTGGTTACTAATGTGACCAAGGCATTTATTCCACACCTCTACAAGACTCATTTTTTCTTGTATACCAACACTAGCTTCACCAGATTCAGCCCAGCCATCCAAGGAGTACACACAATTTTCCTTCATAGTTCCTGACTAAATCATCAAAGAACCCTTGATCGCCTTTACTCTTCTGATCTGCAACTTCAAGATATAGCCCTCTCGATCCAGAGTGCCCAAAGATATCAAATTTCTCTTCAAATCGGGAATGTAACGCACATTCTTAAACACAAAACTTGAACCATATTTCGTTTGTACTCTCACCTTCCATGTCCCCCTGACAGCACATTCTCTATTATCACCGAGCAAAACCATAACAAGAAGTCCCTCATAGGCGTCATGTGGTAGGAACCATTAAAGTCCATGATCCAATATAAGAAAAATTCTTCACTCATGGCCATCAACAAGTCACCAGAGTCCATGATTCACTATAAGAACATTTTTTCTTATTCTTTTCGGGCAGTCTTTCTTCAGGTGATCCTTATAATAACATATGTAACACTTCGGTTTATAAGTTCTTTTACCTTTCAACATTGATCACAAACTACCACATCCTTGATTACCCCAATGATCCGACCTCCCACTTGCATCTTTTGCGTATGTCCTCTTCTTCAACTCTCGTGACTTGCGGGTAGACAAGACATTGTCCAAAATGAAAGACTCCCTTCCATAGAGCAATGTCTCTACAAAGTTCTTATATGAGGGTGCTAATGATGTAAGTAACATGAGTGCCTGATCTTCATCCTTAATATCAACGTTTATGTTCGCCAAGTCATCGATCAACTTATTAAATTCATCTATATTTTCATATAATTTCATACCAGAATGCTTGTAGAAAGTGAACAACTACTTCTTCAAATACAATTTATTGGCTAAAGACTTTGTCATATGCAAAGTTTCCAACTTTAAAAAAAACTCCCACATCATAATCTTCTTTGTTGACTCCTCAACACCTTGTTATCCAAGCATAAGAGTAAGGCATTGTGTACTTTCTTGTAGACATTTGTCTTCAACGCCACAGTCTTTTCAGCGTCCGTCATGGTTTTTGGGAGTGGATCTAACACAACCTGCCAACTATGTTGAATTAATAGATATCGCATCTTCACACGCCATGTAGGTCCAAGGTTATGGATCTAAGCAACCTTTGTAAGACAATAACCAACTTGAATAAATCCAAATTAGTTATATGAAGAACTCTTAAACAATGAGTACTTAGTGTTAATGCGGAATCTTAACAATAAGCAAGAAGAACACAATTGCTACTAAATAAACTTTTACTATTAATCGTTCTAATAAACTTTGTATATTCTATTCGTACAAGATACTATGCCTTAGGGTTCCTTTATACACTTAGGAAACCCTAGTATACAAAATGTGTAGAAAGATATACATATCTCTTCCTAAGATATCTCTACGCGTACATATCCTTCCCTAATATATTTCTAATAAACTATTCTGTTTTTCATAAACAGACTTAACTAAGAAATACTAAACAGACTTAACTTAAGTCTGCCAGACTTAACTTTAGTATTGGCAGACTTAACCACTAAATCTAGCCTAACAGACTTAACTGTTATACTAGCAGTATTAAGTCTGGTTTACATAATTCCCAACAATCCTCCCCTAACTTGATCTTCTCTTGTGAACTTTAAGTTTCTTCCTTTTAAGCTTCATGAGGATGTTGTAAACTTTCTTTTTGGAATTATGTTGAGTTGCAATCCTGTGAGTCTTCAATTTTTAATCTGTTGCAGCATCTGTGAGACAAGTATCGGCACTCCAAGGTTTTTCTTCAGTTCTTTTCAGCACCATTGGAAATCTGTACATCAATTTATAATGTTTCATGCTATTCTCATCACTTCCAGGTGTGTTAACTCCTGTGAGAGGTGAATCATTGAAAGTTTATGGATTTGATGTCTCTTTACCAGTTAGCCATAACTCTGGAGTAGCCAATGTTTCATTTACTAACCATGGTATATTGATAACCATTTCAACTTTTTGTACATGAAACATGGTGAGCTGAAATACCATATGATTTTTAGCAAATCATCAGCTATCAACAGATTTGACTTGTCCTTACCAAAATCCGTACCCTTTTGGACTAGTTAATTATTTGGTGCATCAATACCCTGGTGAATTAATAACCAGTTATGGTTTTTCCACAACCTTTACCATAAGCCATACTCTTGTTGGCTAGCCAACTCTTTATCAAACACAGATATGGTGAGTTGATTACCATACAATTTTTGGCAAATTGTCAGCCATAAACGGATTTGAGATATATTTACCAGAGTCGTTTGCTCATGGATTAGCCAGTCCTTATGTTGATTAGACATGGTGGACTGATTACCATGTGTTGTGTTGGTGCAAAGCACCTTCACCAAGTGAAACCATCTCAAAACCATTTTATTTATCAACTTTTAAAAACATACCCAATAGTACTTTAGAAAGTTCTTTCAAACATTTAAAATTATTGTTGTTGAGCTTTGATAAGGTTTTAAAATGTACCTTTTTGAGGGGTCATTTAAGCCCTTATTTGATCACTTTTGTATCCGTTATTACTTAATATCGTTCCTTTTCACTTTTTAGGTCTCTTGAAGGCAAATTGCTGTAATGGCACTTATTTGGACGAAAAGGTGCGAATATACGAAGAAAATGGCCAAAGTCAAGAATCGAGACACTCGGGCTGCTGAAAACATAAGGTGTGGCGTCAATGCTTATCTGCGACGCCGTCGGAGGATTTTGTGACGGGATAGAAGCCAAAACTCTTATTTTCAAGTGACGACGTCAAGTTATAAAAGAGATGGCCGTCGCAACTCGGGCGACCTAGATTCAATCGGGCGGCGTCGAGAAGGCTGAGGAGCGGCGTCACAAGCATAAGGTGGCGCCGTCGCAAGTCTAACGTGGCCAAGCGAAACCCTAATGGCCGGCGATCCGGCGGCGTCACAAAACATAAGGTGACGCCGTCGCATGTGTAATCTTATATATAGAATCCGAATTTTTGAGTATTTGTGTGTAGTCTTTTGGAGTAAAAACCTAAACCGAACCAAGGCTGTCTTGTACGATATTTTAGGTTTCCAAACCCTATCTTACATCAAGATAAGTGCTTTACTTCATTAATACAATTATGTCTTTGATTATTTGTGTGTATGCTTGCATGTTCTCCATGTCCGGCTAATTTACTTTTGTGTTTGCTTAGGGAATATGAAACTTAATTATTGAATATTGATTGGTTGTCTCTTATCTTAGTTTGTTAATGATATAGTAATGCGATAGGTCATTCGTTGTGTACTTAATGCTTGATTAAATCTTTGTGAACCTTAGAATATAACTCCTTGAGTAGTTGTAAGCTAAACCATCCAAAGAGTGCCATAGAGTAAGAGTTTATTATCCCTAGTGGGTTTTGTAGACGAGACCCTTTGGTAAGTTCAAAGAGTTAGGGAGAAACGCATACCCTACAACTTTAGACACACAACACAATTAAGAATAAGGACGTGACAATTCAACCACCAATAGGAGATAATTAAGGAGTAGTAAAACCTAAGTAAACACATCTTTAAACTATCATACGAGCACACAATAATTAGACATAGACTACATACACCTTAGATTAGATAATTAGATAAGTAGAGTAATCGGTAGAAATACCAACCCCCCAAATCCAAACCCGAGATTAGTACCTTTCAATTTCCTAAAAACTTAAAAAGATAAAAAATAATCTTCCTCAACCCCAACCTTAGCGTAGTAACTTCTCACTAGCATTCCTATTCCCCTAGAGAGCGATATCAATACTCGTGGCTTACCCTAATACTACACTACAACGATTAGGTTCCTTTGCCTAGGGTGTTATAAAACTTGCTCGAAGAAGCGGAAGTTCCTTTGACCCCGGCGGCAGCGTGTAGCGTTATCAAGTTTTTGGCGTGCTGGGAATAGAATAGCTAGTTAGTGGTCCACCTCGTTTAGGTTTCTTTGCTTGATTCCTATCAAGTAAAATTTTCTCATTTTTAGCTTTCTCATAGTCTATCCCCCTTCTTCGTGACCTTTGTTCGTAATCCCATCACTTTTCATCATGGAAGGTGATAACCACCCACCATTCATCAACGCACCACCAATTGACCGCCAGAGCCCGTACTCTTGGTGAATACTGAACCATGCCACCTAGGCTATAGGAACACCATTGAGCTTTCCGACCAAGCCCAAACTACGGCCCTGCGATCTGACACCATCCGGTTGGTGCAAAACGGATGTGCATTCCATGGACTTTGCTCCAAAGATCCAAATCAACATCTAAGGGATTTCCTTAAAATTGTCGATTCCATCGACCTTGATGTTACTACTCGGGAGACCACGGGCCTGCGTCTTTTCCAATTTTCTCTACGGGACCAAGCTAGTAATTGGCTTGAGCGACTTCCCGCCGGTTCCATCTCAAGTTGGGATGATCTCACCTCTCGTTTCCTTGCTCAATTTTTCCCACCGGGGAGAACCATTAAGCTTAGGCGAGATATCTTAACGTCTCAGCAACTTCAAGGCGAGTCACTCTACAAAGCATGGACTCGATTCAAGGACCTACTCCGTAAACTCCCTCATCATGGCATTGATCTTTGGCTTCAAATCCAAATCTTCTATGACCATGTTGATTTCATCACTCGATGATCTATTGATCAAGCGCGGTGGAAGGCTCAGTGACTTTAATGTAGAAATCTTGGGAAATTATAGAAGAACTTGCGATCAAAGCTACGAAGATTGGAATGAATCTCACGAAACCCCTGTTAACATGGTTAATGCCATATCGAAACTTCTCTTAAATCGCTGACATCACCGAAGAGAAAATGAGTGCTATTGAGAGAGGGATTGATTATCTCATGGAAAGTAAAGGGCTCCGTATACATTCCTCGAGAAGCATTTAATTTCGCCAATTCCACCAACCACCCAACACCTTTTTCAGAATCCCCAAGTCGTGAGCAAAACCCCAATTACGAAAGCTTCCATTCTACTTCCCTATACCACTCTCACCAAGCTTTAAGGAACAAATGAGAGAATACATGACAGACTCATACGGGAGATTAGCCAAATTTGAAGAGGAGGTTTATAGGCAGAGAGAGGAAATGCAAGCAAAAATGACGGAAATGATGAACTTGGTAAAATAATTTACCAAAACAAAAGTTCCCGAAAAGGTACTAGTAAGAAGCAACGATTGTCCTCCCACTTAGTTTGTTACGCCATTTCCATTATGCACGAGGATGAAGCGGTTGAGGTGAGGAAAAGCTGGGGATAGTAAGAGGGAGGAGGCGGAACCTAATGATGAGCCCGAGACCATTGAGTACTACCTTAAGCACGAAATCAACAGAAAGACCATTGCAAACCAAGTAAACAACTTTAGGTACAATGAGGTTCTTAGGGAAGCTCTTGAAGGAAAAATGAGGAAGAAGAGTATGGCCTTACCTATGGGACTGTGTATGAGTTGGTTATAAAAACCATTAACAAAAATGAGACACCACAGGGAACTTCGTGATACCATGTAGCATAGGTGATATTGATATAAATGCCTTAAGCGATCAAGGGGTGATGTGAACATAATGCCACTATCAATCTATAATAAGTTAACTAAGGAGAAACCGGCCAAGGCGATCTTAGACTTTCCTTAGCTAATCACACCTATGTCTACCCTATAGGGATCGCGGTGGATGTTCTGATTGAAGTGGCTAATATCGTTTATCCGGCGGATTTCGTAATCATCGATGTTGAGGAAGATAAAAATGTGCCACTCATTCTTGGGACACCATTTCTAGCCACCGCCAAGGCAACTATCAAATGCGGAGAGGGCATCATGGTACTTAAAAGCGGGAAAGGGTACGCAAGGATACCCATCATCCCACGGTATCCTCTAAAGATCATGGAAATGATTACGGGTGGAAATCCACAAGCCCCTGGCGATAGTGTTAAGAAGAAAATGAATGATTGGGAAAAAGGGCTTAGGGACTTTATGGTTCAAGGATTGTATGCAACATTGTGGAAACCCGATAAGAAGTTAGGAAATAATCCCAATTCGATACCAAAGGCACAAAGGAACCCTAAGGAATTCCTAAAGGGAGACAAAGTACTTCTATACAAACCACGGATAAGGGCATTACGAGGTAGAAACAAACCAAGATGGTTTGGGCCTTTCCATGATGAAGAAACCAATCTAAAGGATAAAACTGTCACCATAATAGACGACGTTGGCAAGGAATCTACGGTAAGCATACAAGCGTCTACACCCTTTTCGACGGGGAAATCGAAGGAAGGAGATGACGGTAATGAAGTCACGTGAGAGCACGACTATGAGTCTAGCTACAAGACTCTTAAATAAAGAAAAGCGCTGCGTGGGAGGCAACCCATGCTTAATTGTTTGCTTGTTAGTGTCATATATCTTTTAATAATTGTTTATTCTCATGTTTAAATTTGTAAAAATGCTTTATTTTGTTTTTAACCTCGTCTTAATTGCATATAAAGGTATTTTACATAAAGGATAAGTGTAGGGAGGATTACACACGTTTTCAAATGAAGCGTAAACATGAGAATAACAATTCATTAAAAGATATATATGTGTGTTTGTTCAAGTCAAATGCTTGTATCGAGTAATAATGGATGTTTTGCGAAATTTTTCCGATTCTAAAGATGTAAATTTTCGAATTTTTTGAGAAATCGAGACCCGTTTTGTCGGGATAACTGAGGTCGAGATTGCAACTGACGGCGTCGGGAAGGAGTAAAACATCAGATTACTTTTTCTCGTTTTCGAGCTACTTATAAATTTTTGGAATTTTCCGGTCTTAATTTTCGAAATTCTATAAACATCCATTCCACAAGCATTATATCCTAGTATAGTAGATTCTTATATATATTATTACCGCCGATTTTACGCGAAGGTTTCGTTTGTTTTCTTCAAATGTGCGGGTTTCATTTATCAAGAAGAAGAAACAAAAGATTGGAAGGAGCTTTTCACGCACAAATTCTTCTTGGAAAGGATTTAATCACTACTTCACATACGGATCCTACCGAGCTAATCACGGGAGTATTAGTTTCTTTCGTTTTTAATTACCTTCTATTATCATAACTTTGATACTTTAGGGGAACATTGGGGACAATGTTGAGTTTAAGTGTAGGGAGGGAAAATAAAACGGGAACTTTGAAACTATGCTTATCCTTGATTATTTGCTTTATCCAAGTGTATTTGTGTAATAAACCATGAGAAAATGTCGGTTAGGGTAATTTTGGCACCAAATTTTTAATTTTTCATGACATATAGGAGTGGGCCATTAGTTTTAACAAAAGCGTCTCACGGATAGGAAGTTGCATGACTAGCACAAAAACCCTTTACCACCTAAATTCCACCCAAAATGTGAGGATCGCCCTTAGATTAGTAGGAATTAAAGCATTCATCTTAAATGCTTAGAGTGTGAACCGGTAGTATATTAGATTCTAGAACTTGTTTTGTGATGCATTCCGAGATCGCTAGTAAGACTACACTTGTGTAGTTAGGAATAACTAAATGATAAGAGGCATTAGGATAACCCTTGTTTGATATACCCGTAATATAATTACTTCTTCCACATCGGTTGAGTAATTCCCCCACACCCTTTGCGTTGTACTCATCTTTAGTACACGATACCCCTAGTTAACCCCTCTGAGCCTATCCTTTTCGCGGTTCTCGTGATGTTTTGGTTTTCTGGAATATCAATGAAGAGCATTGTTTACACCCCACCCCAAATATACACCCAAATCGCCTTAGCCTACCTTGTATGCACTCACTTTTAGTGCATTATTGTTATCACCCTAAACCCTTAGTTCAATTATCCAGTTGCTTGCATGAGTTGCTAAGTCGAGTCATATCCTTTGTACACAGTTTTGGGATGATTGGGACTCATGGAAAAAAGTTAAAGTTTATAAAATGATTGAAAGGGGACGTTAAATTCCCTTATTTGCGTAATAACATACCCCAAGTGTTTTTGATCTTTTCAATTCGGGTCAAATTAGTGTTAGAATAATAAAAACTCAAGTGTAGGGATGTGCCTATAAATCCCTATCATTTTGATGTTACCGTAGAGGATGGTAGAGTAAAAGTGTATGAAAAAAAAAGAAAAAACACGGGCTACCATCCTACATCTATCCTTTAAATTTATGTTTGTTTGTTTGAGTTAGCTAGAGTCTAGAGTGTCGAGTCTTGGCTTAGCAGCGCCATTCTTCGTATGCATTTAACATAGAGATTTTTGACTTGCCACCACTTAAAAGCCTATCCCACCAAACCCTTTGTTTCCCTACCGTAAGCCTAACGTTACAACCCTTTAAAGACCTCTTTGATAGTCTTTCCTAGGTGCTTACGCCAAAGCGATGGAGGTTTGATCTATTCTCAAGCCTATGGTAATCTATGTACTAGGACCGGTTAATGAGTGTTTATCTTCCATTTCCAACTTGTTATATTTCATATACACCCGAGAGAGATGTGAGTATCCAAACACCCCATGTGAGGTGCTACTATGTATTTTCCGTGCTTGTTATGACTTTTTTGGGGCTTATATGTGTTGTGGACTGTTTTAAACCAATGCTTCATGACCCCAACTTATAAATTAATTGGCTAAAAGCACATTTGCTTGAGGACAAACAAATACCAAGTGTAGGGATATTTGATAAGGTTTTAAAATGTACCTTTTTGAGGGTCATTTAAGCCCTTATTTGATCACTTTTGTATCCGTTATTACTTAATATCGTTCCTTTTCACTTTTTAGGTCTCTTGAAGGCAAATTGTTTTAATGGCACTTATTTGGGCCGAAAAGGTGCGAATATCTGAAGAAAATGGCCAAAGTCAAGAATCGAGACACTTTCAGTGCTGAAAACATAAGGTGACGGCGTCACTGCTTATCTGCGACGCCGTCGGAGGATTTTGTGGCGGGACAGAAGCCAAAACTCTTATTTTCAAGTGGCGGCGTCGAGTTATAAAAGAGTAAGCCGTCGCCTTCGGACGGCCTAGATTCAATCGGGCGGCGTGAAGGAAGGACGGCGTCACAAGCATAAGGTGACGCCGTCGCAAGTCTAACGTGGCCAAGACGAAACCCTAATGACGGCGATCCGGCGGCGTCACAAAACATAAGGTGACGCCGTCGCATGTGTAATCTTATATATAGAATCCGAAATTTTCAGTATTTGTGTGTAGTCTTTTGGAGTAAAAACCTAAACCAAACCAAGGCTGTCTTGTATAGTATTTTAGGGTTCCAAACCTTATCTTACATCAAGATAAGTGCTTTACTTCATTAATACAATTATGTCTTTGATTATTTGTGTGTATGCTTGCATGTTCTCCATATCCGGCTAATTTACTTTTGTGTTTGCTTAGGGAATATGAAACTTAATTATTGAATATTGATTGGTTGTCTCTTATCTTAGTTTGTTAATGATCTAGTAATGCGATAGGTCATTCGTTGTGTACTTAATGCTTGATTAAATCTTTGTGTACCTTAGAATATAACTCCTTGAGTAGTTGTAAGCTAAACCATCCAAAGAGTGCCTTAGAGTAAGAGTTTATTATCCCTAGTGGGTTTTGTAGACGAGACCCTTTGGTAAGTTCAAAGAGTTAGGGAGAAACGCATACCCTACAACTTTAGACACACAACGCAATTAAGAATAAGGGCGTGACAATTCAACCACCAATAGGAGATAATTAAGGAGTAGTAAAACCTAAGTAAACACATCTTTAAACTATCATACGAGCACACAATAATTAGACATAGACTACATACACCTTAGATTAGATAATTAGATAAGTAGAGTAATCGGTAGAAATACCAACCCCAAATCCAAACCCCGAGATTCGTACCTTTCCATTTCCTAAAAACATAAAAAAGATAAAAATAATCTTCCTCAACCCCAACCTTAGCGTAGTAACTTCTCACTAGCATTCCTATTCTCCTAGAGAGCGATATCAATACTGGTGGCTTACCCCAATACTACACTACAGCGATTAGGTTCCTTTGCCTAGGGTGTTATAAAACTTGCTCGAAGAAAGGAAGTTCCTTTGACCCGAGCGGCGTGTAGTTTATCAAGTTTTTGGCGCTGGAATAGAATAGCTAGTTAGTAGTCCACCTCGTTTAGGTTTCTTTGCTTGATTCCTATCAAGTAAATTTTTCTCATTTTAGCTTTCTCATAGTCTATCCCCTTCTTACGTGACCTTTGTTCGTAATCCGATCACTTTTCATCATGGAAGGTGATAACCACCCACCATTCATCAACCCACCACCAATTGACCCGCCAAGAGCCTGTACTCTTGGTGAATACTCGAGACAAAGCCACCTAGGCTATAGGAACACCATTGAGCTTCCGACCAAGCCCAAACTACGGCCCTGTGATCCGACACCATCCGGTTGGTGCAAAACGGATGTGCATTCCATGGACTTCACTCCGAAGATCCAAATCAACATCTAAGGGATTTCCTTAAAATTGTCGATTCCATCGACTTTGATGTTACTACTCGGGAGACCACGCGCCTGCGTCTTTTCCAATTTTCTCTACGGGACCAAACTAGTAATTGGCTTGGCGACTTCCCGCGGTTCCATCTCAAGTTGGGATGATCTCACCTCTCGTTTCCTTGCTTAATTTTTCCCACCGGGGAGAACCACTAAGCTTAGGCGAGATATCTTAACGTTTCAGCAACTTCAAGGCGAGTCACTCTACAAAGCATGGACTTGATTCAAGGACCTACTCGTAAACTCCTCATCATGGCATTGATCTTTGGCTTCAAATCCAAATCTTCTATGACCATGTTGATTTCATCACTCGACTATCTATTGATCAAGCGCCCGGTGGAAGGCTCGGTGACTTTAATGTAGAGAAATCTTGGGAAATTATAGAAGAACTGGCGATCAAAGCTACGAAGATTGGAATGAATCTCCTGAAACCCCTGTTAACATGGTTAAAGCCATATCGGCTTCTCTTAAATTGCCCGACATCACCGAAGAGCAAATGAGTGCTATTGAGAGAGGGATTGATTATCTCATGGAAGGCGTAAAGGGCCCCGTATACATTCCTCGAGAAGCATTTAATTCCGCCAACTCCACCAACCACCCAACACCTTTTTGAATCCCAAGTGGTGAGCAAAACCCCAATTACGAAAGGCGCTTCCGTTCTACTTCCCCAATACCACTCTCACCAAGCTTTAAGGAACAAATGAGAGAATACATGACAACTCATACGGAGAGATTAGCCAAATTTGAAGAGGAGGTTTATAGGCAGAGAGAGGAAATGCAAGCAAAAATGACGGAAATGATGAACTTGGTAAAAGAATTTACCAAAACAAAAGTTCTCGAAAAGGTACTAGTAAAACAGCGATTTTCCTCCCACCGTTTGTTAGCGCCATTTGCATTATGCGAGGATGAAAGCGGTTGAGGTGAGGAAAGCGGGGATAGCAAGAGGGAGGCGGAACCTAATGATGAGCACGAGACCATTGAGTACTACCTTAAGTACGAAATCAACAGAAAGACCATTGCAAACCAAGTAAACAACTTTAGGTACAATGAGGTTCTTAGGGAAGCCCTTGAAGGAAAAATGATAGAAGAAGAGTATGACGCCTTACCTATGGGACCTCTGTATGAGTTGGTTATAAGAAAACCATTAACAAAAAAGCGAGACACCACGGGAACTTCGTGATACCTTGTAGCATAGGTGATCTTGACATAAATGCCTTAGGCGATCAAGGGGCCGATGTGAACATAATGCCACTATCAATCTATAATAAGTTAACTAAGGAGAAACCAGCCAAGACCGATCTTAGACTTTCCTTAGCTAATCAAACCTATGTCTACCCTATAGGGATCGCGGTGGATGTTACGATTGAAGTGGCTAATATCGTTTATCCGGTGGATTTCGTAATCATCGATGTTGAGGAAGATAAAAATGTGCCACTCATTCTTGGGACACCATTTCTAGCCACCGCCAAGGCAACTATCAAATGCGGAGAGGGCATCATGGTACTTAAAAGCGGAAAGGTGCATAAAGATACCCATCATCCCACGGTATCCTCTTAAGATCATGGAAATGATTACGGGTGGAAATCCAAAAGCCCCTGGCGATAGTGTTAAGAAGAAAATGAATGATTGGGAAAAAGGGCTTAGGGACTTTATGGTTCAAGGATTGTATGCAACATTGTGGAAACCCGATAAGAAGTTAGGAAATAATCCCAATTCGATACCAAAGGCACAAAGGAACCCTAAGGAATTCCTAAAGGGAGACAAAGTACTTCTATACAAACCACGGATAAGGGCATTACGAGGTAGAAACAAACCAAGATGGTTTGGGCCTTTCACAGTGAAGGAAACCAATCTAAAGGATAAAACTGTCACCATAATAGAGCGGCGTTGGCAAGGAATCTACGGTAAGCATACAACGTCTACACCCTTTCGACGACGGGAAATCGAAGGAAGGAGATGACGGTAATGAAGTCACGTGAGAACGCGACTACGAGTCTAGCTACAAGACTCTTAAATAAAGAAAAGCTTGTGGGAGGCAACCCATGCTTAATTGTTTGCTTGTTAGTGTCATATATCTTTTACTAATTGTTTATTCTCATGTTTAAATTTGTAAAAATGCTTTATTTTGTTTTTAACCTCGTCTTAATTGCATATAAAGGTATTTTACATAAAGGATAAGTGTAGGGAGGATTACACACGTTTTCAAATGAAGCGTAAACATGAGAATAACAATTCATTAAAAGATATATATGTGTGTTTGTTAGAGTCAAATGCTTGTATCGAGTCACAATGGATGTTTTGCGAAATTTTTCAATTCTAAAGATGTAAATTTTCGAATTTTTTAAATCATGAGACCCGTTTTTGTCGGGATAACTTTGGCGGGTCGGGATTGCAACTTTGGCGTCGGGAAGGAGTAAAACATCAGTTACTTTTTCTCGTTTTCGAGCTACTTATAAATTTTTGGAATTTTCGGTCTTAATTTTCGAAATTCTATAAACATCCATTCCACAAGCATTATATCCTAGTATAGTAGATTCTTATATATATTATTACCGCCGATTTTACGCGAAGGTTTCGTTTGTTTTCTTCAAATGTGCGGGTTTCATTTATCAAGAAGAAGAAACAAAAGATTGGAAGGAGCTTTTCACGCACACATTCTTCTTGGAAAGGATTTAATCACTACTTCACATACGGATCCTACCAGGAGCTAATCGGGGAGTATTAGTTTCTTTCGTTTTAATTACCTTCCATTATCATAACTTTGATACTTTCGGGGAACATTGGGGACAATGTTCAGTTTAAGTGTAGGGAGGGAAAATAAAACGGGAACTTTGAAACTATGCTTATCCTTGATTATTTGCTTTATCCAAGTGTATTTGTGTAATAAACCATGAGAAAATGTCGGTTAGGGTAATTTTGGCACCAAATTTTTAATTTTTCATGACATATAGGAGTGGGCCATTAGTTTTAACAAAAGCGTCTCACGGATAGGAAGTTGCATGACTAGCACAAAAACCCTTTACCACCTAAATTCCACCCAAAATGTGAGGATAGCCCTTAGATTAGTAGGAATTAAAGCATTCATCTTAAATGCTTAGAGTGTGAACCGGTAGTATATTAGATTCTAGAACTTGTTTTGTGATGCATTTCGAGATCGCTAGTAAGACTACACTTGTGTAGTTAGGAATAACTAAATGATAAGAGGCATTAGGATAACCCTTGTTTGATACCGTAATATAATTACTTCTTCCACATCGGTTGAGTAATTCCCCACACCCTTTGCGTTGTACTCATCTTTAGTACACGATACCCCTAGTTAACCCCTTAGAGCCTATCCTTTTAGCGGTTCTCGTGATGTTTTGGTTTTTCCGGAATATCAATGAAGAGCATTGTTTACACCCCACCCCCAAATATACACCAAAATCGCCTTAGCCTACCTTGTATGCACTCACTTTTAGTGCATTTTTGTTATCACCCTAAACCCTTAGTTCAATTATCAGGTTGCTTGCATGAGTTGCTAAGTCGAGTCATATCCTTTGTACAGTTTGGGGCGATTGGGACTCATGGGAAAAAAGTTAAGTTTATAAAATGATTGAAAGGGAGCGTTAAATTCCCTTATTTGCGTAATAATGTACCTCAAGTGTTTTGATCTTTTCAATTCGGGTCAAATTAGTGTTAGAATAATAAAAACTCAAGTGTAGGGATGTGCCTATAAATCCCTATCATTTTGATGTTACCGTAGAGGATGGTAGAGTAAAGTGTATGAAAAAAAAAAAACATACGGGCTACCATCCTACATCTATCCTTTAAATTTATGTTTGTTTGTTTGAGTTAGCTAGAGTCTAGAGTGTCGAGTCTTGGCTTAGCAACGCCATTCTTAGTATGCATTTAACATAGAGATTTTTGACTTGCCACCACTTAAAAGCCTATCCCACCAAACCCTTTGTTTCCCTACCGTAAGCCTAACGTTACAACCCTTTAAAGACCTCTTTGATAGTCTTTCCTAGGTGCTTACGCCAAAGCGATGGAGGTTTGATCTATTCTCAAGCCTATGGTAATCTATGTACTAGGACCGGTTAATGAGTGTTTATCTTCCATTTCCAACTTGTTATATTTCATATACACCCGAGAGAGATGTGAGTATCCAAACACCCCATGTGAGGTGCTACTATGTATTTTCCGTGCTTGTTATGACTTTTTCGGGGCTTATATGTGTTGTGGACTATTTTAAACCAATGCTTCATGACCTCTAACTTATAAATTAATTGGCTAAAAGCACATTTGCTTGAGGACAAGCAAATACCAAGTGTAGGGATATTTGATAAGGTTTTAAAATGTACCTTTTGAGGGTCATTTAAGCCCTTATTTGATCACTTTTGTATCCGTTATTACTTAATATCGTTCCTTTTCACTTTTAGGTCTCTTGAAGGCAAATTGCTGTAATGGCACTTATTTGGACGAAAAGGTGCGAATATATGAAGAAAATGGCCAAAGTCAAGAATCGAGACACTCAGGCTGCTGAAAACATAAGGTAACGGCGTCACTGCTTATCTATGACGCCGTCGGAGGATTTTGTGGCGGGGATGAAGCCAAAACTCTTATTTTCAAGTGGCGGCGTCAAGTTATAAAGAGTAGGCCATCGCAACTTTCGGGCGGCCTAGATTCAATCAGACGGCGGTCGAGGAAGCTAAGGAGGGCGGCGTCACAAGCATAAGGTGACGCCGTCGCAAGTCTAACGTGGCCAAGACGAAACCCTAATGACGGCGATCCGACGGCGTCACAAAACATAAGGTGTTAGGATCCAAATATTATTGTGTTTGATGATTCGGGTGGTCTTGGAAGATCAAAATACATGTTTGCCATTAGAGAGAGAAAGTTAGAGAGTTGGGTGTTTTCTTGGTAGAGAGTTACTTCACAAATTGTAGAATATTAGATTGAAAAGCACCACCCCTTCCATGGAAGGAAGGGGTATTTATACTACAAATACCACGACCTCTATCGGCACTGTGGATCGGGGATACTGAGTGGGTAAAGACCGTCCTTCCTCCACGGTGTTACACTATGCTAAACTAAACTAATAACTAACTAATAAACTGATAAATAACGTAACTAACGATATGTCTACGAGCTAACTTATGCTAGATAATATTTGGGGTGACCGACACTTCACTATGGAATTTTATAATTCCTAACAATCTCCCCCTAAGGGAGGTCACCCCATGTTTTACATTTTGAATCCTAGCATTCTATTCTTGACTTTGTTCTTAAGCTCGTAGACTTCAATTCTTCAATTCCGTAATCTTTGTGCTTTTGTAGCGATTCTTCAAAGTCCGCATATTTTGTACTTTTAGTGGAGGCCTTTAACTGATCCACATCTTTGATGATCTTCGAGCTTTCTTTGAGATCATCGACCCGGTAAATCTCGGATCACCCTTTAGTGTGTTGCCATCATATGAAGTTGTGACTTTTGGACCGACATGCTCACACTTTTGAATCATGACATCTTTCCATCAGAGTGGCGGAAGCTTTCGGCTCATGATATTTGCGCAGCGTAAGCGAATCTTAGTATAGAAATATCAAAGCCAAAGTTATGTAGATATGCACCAGTCATGATTTCTTGATTAAGTGTGGATCGCAGTGAGCATGCGGCTTTGGATTGACTCCTCAATTGATCGGTACCAACCGTCCAAATGTACGCAAACAACGAGTTAGCAATAAAACACCGAAAGTGTCTTTGATCACTTTCCATTTGAATTGAGGTACAGGCCCACGGTTCCCCGTTGATCGAGTACAAGTACGCCTTTTGTGATCAGGTATAATTCGAAGAATCTCCTTGCGGGGTTTCGCAGTTGTTCTAGATGTTCTCAAACCGGAGCGTCTCAAAGAAGACAACGAGGGTGAGTGAACCCGGCGAATTGAGATTCAGCGATTGATGAAAAATGATTTGAAAAACAACCGCGTATTGCTTAGAAGAAAGAGTTTTGCAATACGACGAAGGTTTTATGAAAGATCAATTTTCAATCAAAAATACTTTTGTATTTGAAAGAGTACACATTCGGCGTGCTAGAGAAGAAGAATTTTGCACATCGAACGGTTTTTCCAAAAGTATTTTTTCAATCCGAGATACTTTTTGAATTTGAAAACATAAGTACACATTCGACGTGCTAGAGAAAAGAAAAGATTTGCACATCGAACGGTTTTTCCAAAAGCATCCATCAATCCATTTCCTGGACCAAGGTTGATTCAAGTTTGAATCTCTCCATCGTTTCTATCCAGTTGTCACAAGCTTAATCTTACGAGAAGATCTCACATGTCACCCACCAAGAGCTTGTTTGATGTTGGCTCTAGAGGTATTTCCATCTTCATAGTGAATACTTTACATACCACTCGGATGTTACGGCAATACCACAAGGATAATGCGTACGACTCTCAATATATACTTACTTTTCACATTGTGTGAAAAAGCAAGTCTTCATTAATTTAGTGTCCTAATGAGATATTGTGGATGATCTCTTGGCTCTAGACTCAATAGTGCATTTTGGTTTCCTATGCCGGAGACTAGGGAGAGGGTCTCTTCTTCAATATCAACAATCTCTAAGAGAAAGTCGATAGATTATGTCGGTTCCCGTGAGAATGAAACAAGCCCTTTTAAGAGGAACTTGAGTAGCTTGGGAAGTTTAGTCTTGATCGTCACTTTGGGTCCATGACGTCTTGTCTTCAATACCGGAGTTACCTAAGTAACCACCAATAGCATATGTATTGAACCCGGTTTCCGCCCTAAGGTTGAATTATTGGAGGGCTATTTCTTTTCACCCTTTTCACATTTAATTATTTTTCATTCTTCAACCCCGATTAACTTACCGAGACTTCATTACTAGAACCTTGTTGGGTTTATTCTAGTACTAGCTCAGTCTCAGTCCGCACTCTTCCCATATCTCATTTTTCTCCTTTTATCATCATACCTAAGGACTCTACACTATCTAGTGGATTGTCCCTGGGTAGATCCCTCCGGCTCTGGCGGGATCGTGGGAACAAATACCTAACCTAACCATCCTTATAACTCCATGCATCAAGTAAATTGGTCGGTCTTTTGGTATTGTTCTTTCCTTCATGAAACCAATTGAAAAATCATTTGGAAAAACCAATCAAGGTACTTGTGATACAAGATCAAAGCATTTTGTACCTTAATAGTTTTGATCATTTAGAAAACCTCCCCCTCAACATGTGCTTATGATTTAGAAATTGTTTAGCACATGGAGGCAAGAGGACTTTGAAATATTTTCTTTGATCACAATTTTCATAGAAAAAGCCATTTGATTTTCTTGGTAAAATTCTCCCCCTCAATATGTGCATAGGATAAGAGAAATCATTTTAACACATAGAGGCAAGAGTTCTTTTGAAGCACATCCACGAATCACAAAAGCCATTTAGAAAACATTTGCTCCCCCTCAATATGTGCTTCGAGATTCGAAAGCGTTTAGCACATATGAGAGAGAAGCCTGCACATTTTCAGTTAAATCGATCATCATATATCAAGTTTCATTATTAAATCACAAATTCTCCCCCGATCAAAAATATCAAACCCTTTGAGATTTTGGATCTCAAGTGATTTAATCAGGTTTGGAAAACATGGGAGAATATGTGGCCAGGTTTAAATACTCATCTTGTTTTTGGATAAATCCTCCTCCTCAACAAGTGCATTGTATATATGAAATCATTTGGCACATGGAGGCAGGAGTGCCTATAAAGGACTAAAACCAATTCCATTTAAACAGATAAGAGATTTAAATCACTATCTCTCCCCCGATCAAAACTTTCAAACCAATTGAGATTTTGAGATCCCAAAAGATTTAAATCATTTAGAAAATTTTAGTGAAAGACGTGGCAAGATTTGATTTTGAAAAATGACAGATAAGGACCATTTTAAGACATTAAAGATTGTTAGTGTCAGGTATGATTGTTTTTAAGAGATCTTTTAGTAAAATAAAACAATTTCACAATCAAACAAGAACAGAAAAAATTTCATTTTGAAAGACCTTGATTCTAAAGAAAAAATCATACCATGACATAACATTAAATCTTTAGATCACCACATTTTAACGTACACACGAAACTTTTATGAAGAACTATTGTTTGAAAATATTATATTTTAAATCACTCTCTCCCTCAATCGATGACATAAGTCAATAATTGAGTGACTTAGGTTTTGATAACATGAAGTCCGGTGATTTTCAAAAATTAGTCCAATATATTTTCAAAACAATATTTTCCATTTTCAAAAACAATTTAATCAATTTATTCAAAATTGTTTAAAAATGGTATCCTGCACAAAGATACGTTAGGTGGTTGAGAAGCTTCTGTTGTTGTTGCTGTAGGGCTTGGAAGAAAAACCGTCTGCTGATGCAGTGAGACTTCTTCATACGTTGCATTTTGAATGCCAACTGAGGTCAAATTAAGCTCTGTTTCTTCAATCAATTAGAAGAAAACCATCTGCTGATGCAGTGAGACCACTTACGTTGCATTTATGCCAACTCTCCATTGAAGTCAAATTAAGCTCCGTTTCTTCATTTGTCGACTCAAGAAATCGTTACCCTTTCCTTTCGGCATCCAATCATATTCATCTGTGGGATCCGGATCGGGAACATTCTTATAACCAATATACCTGCATACGTTAGTGGACACAAACAGATATATGGTGGTCGACAACACCCAAACAGCAATCGACTAATAAAAGTCAATTCAACATATCAATCAGTTCATATAAGGTATGGGAATAATGTGTTTATCAATCTATAATCATCTAAACCTAGCAATCATATCCTAGGCACCTAGTCCTTCAACATAGGTTAACATCATTTTCAATTAAGCACGAGGGTAATTAAGAAAGTCCGTTAGATGATGTAGATTTGAAAACATTATCCCTCTCAATCAACGACTCATTTTACTGAAAAAGGTTTAAAAACGCTGAAGTCATTGATTGAGTTTTCAATTTTTACTAAAACTCTAAAACTGATTGATTTTCAAGCAACTCATTTTCCACCATTTTTGAAAACACAACAAATATTTTTCTGAAGAATTTTAGACGGAAAAACATTTGTGTAGGAACAACAGATCTTTTTGGACGACATGCTTTCCTTGTTTTGTTTTAGGATAAGTGCACGAATTTTGAAAAATGGTTTAGCGCAGCACTTTCCTTTCTTGAAGACCGAGTTGCTATCTGAAATAATAGCAAGCCATAGTTTAAGCACGGGTCACAGTCTGAAGTAACTGCAAGCCATTTTTTGAGACATGTTTAGAAAGGAATATTTACACCTCCTGATCGAACTTCATCTAAAGTCCCGTGCCATTATTGAATGACATTTCTAAGACCGTAGATGTTATCGATACCAGAAGACATGTCTTGAGAAAACAATGTTTTTGGTATTTTTTAATTTTCTGATTTTTATGGGTTTTTGATGATTTTATATTTTTCTATTTTGTTTTTGTTGGTTTTATATTTTTGTATTTTGCTTTTTGAAAAATATTTACAAAGATAGAGTAGATGATATAATTTAAGAGGATGATGATCTGATACGAGATAAGGATATCGAAGCACATCGTAGAAGATAGAATTCATCATCTCTTAAATTTCCACCACCAAAGCTTCGAGGCTCCGAATAGAAGATAGAACATGAGCCTTTGAGAAAAAGAGACTTTGGAGCTTCCCCAAACCAAAAATCCTTATGTTGAGCGATTCAAAGCTTTTTTTCAAGCTTCTATTAGCCAGTGCACAAAGAAGCACACCATTATCATCGATCTTCTTTGCTCCTTTTAAGAATAATCACCGTGATTCTTTGTTCGAGGTTATATCATCCAAAAGAACAGCCACGTATCATCCCACAAATAAATAACTCTTCTGAAATTTCATTCCACTGAAGTGGAAGCAATCCATTCCAAAAGGTGTCAAGAGACCACTTCCCCCACGTAGTTGAATAGATGCAGTCAGTCTCTTAGACTAGAGCTCACGAACCCGAATACACATACCCGATGACAAAGAAACTTATACCATCGAGTAGCGATTAAGTCCGATAGCCAAAGAATAACCCCGATGTATACTTTTCTCTCCCCTAAAGAAAGTGTATGAAGCTCAAGAACCCGAAGTACCTGAATGCCCAAAAAGAGAATAAGCGGTAACATTGAAGAAACAGGCCGAATCACTGATTATCTCTGCGGATGTCCACTCCGGAATAAGTGATTAATCCCTCAAGTGAGCGGTGGCGTCCCCAATGTACACAATCTCTCTCCTCGATGAATGCGATAGCATCATCACACACTTAATGTACCTCTTTTATCATCCGAAACTAACTCTTCCATCTCTTCCCCCACATAGTTGGAATAAAAAAACATTGAACGCCATGAGTCAAATCTTGAGTTTCTCTGCGGTAATGACAATAGTCTTCTCGGGATATCTTCAATCACTTAGAAGTATTAAGCTCGTCAAGATTACTCGCGTATAGATGTGTGTCTCCTTCCCTTGCGGTTTTGATACTTGAGCGACAACTCTATGTAAGCCGTATACATGAAATCTTTTGAGAAGAACACTGGTAATCTTGTGGGAATCAACATGCTGAAGTAGAATGTGAGCAAGTCTAATTGGGGATTAAATCAGACATTTCACCCTCCCCCAATTAGTGCTCTCCCTTAAATCGACAATCTGTTTGATAGATGCCCAGATCAAGAAGAAGTCTTTGGATAATCAAATGCAACTCGTCTTTAGTCTTCTAACATTTAGCAGAAAAATGCAGAACTGACTGTAGACTCGACCTTCTTCAAGATTGTCCGAATGGGGAATACAGTGTTAACATCTTCTTCACACCAAAGGCATTCCTGTTAACTTGTAAATAGCAAATCCCCTTAATTAAAATCCCTCCCAATCAAACAAGAACCGAAAGATGTTCATCAAAGAAATCAGCCCAGCAACTAGAAGCACTTTGTCATTTAATCATATTAGCCAGTGTGAAGATGTCAACTAACGGCTCTTAGAAGAGAAAAACTCCATGTGAAGATGACCCGATAAGAAGAAGCTCGGTTCTTACATGAGTTTAGAGCCGTATGACCATTTATATTCTCAAATATCAATCAACAATGCAAAAAATTCACACTTCTTCTCCCCCTCAAGAATTGCATACGGAGATGCCATTCTTGACTAAATAAGTGAAAATCATCCGAATGTTCTATTCACACTTCTCTCCCGCAAAATAAGCACATGATGTCGCCATCTTCATTATAATCGAGCACGTGGAATGAGAAAACAATCAGTGGTAGCCCGGTTCACTTTATGACTAAAGCGCATGGAAAAAGCATGAAGCATGTTGATGAGAATGGTCATTAATTAGAAGATTTCTCTTCTTCAGAAGATAAAGCGCACTGAAACGTACACTTTTCTTTTCTTTAGAGAACGAGGCATGAACTGTTGTGTTCATACGTCATAAGAAGATTTCTCTTCTTTTTAAGGTAAAGCGCACTTAAACGTACACTTTTCTTTTCTTTAGAGTACGAGGCTTGAACTGTTGTGTTCAAACGTCATAATCTCTTTCTTTTCAACTCTCTTAGCAAAACATGTAATCATCACCATTATCATTCAGTAGGCTCTTTGCGTGGCAGTGATGGAGATGACCCAATATGATGAATTTGACCCTCAAGTAAACTAACCCGAACTCGTGACTTATACTTGCACATATGTAACAAAGAGCGGTGCCGAGACTTCATGCCCATTTGAATCTCTAAGTACTCTATACTCCTCAACCAACCAACCATCAAGTAATAGACGTACATTACCTCTTGAAAATCCACAATTGAATGTGACACTGAGCACTACAACGTAACTCCTTTAAGTGATAGTTATTTTGTGGTGGTAAGAGCCCAGTTCCCCCAAGTGGTAAAGAAAAGTAAAAGCCACCCAACAATAACTAGATTTCCAAGTCTTCATTTTTTATAATAATCTTGAACAAGGATCATGAAGAATCTTCATCCATCCATCCCGATACCTTCAGATACTAAGTACACTTGCCCGTGATAATTCACTTCAACCTCAAATAAGTCATAGTGAATAAACTTCGTTGTCACATCTTCTGATTAAAAGCTCAAATCTAGCCTTCTTAGACATTTAAACGAACTATGATAATGGTTTCATCCCGACCATGGTTAAAAGCACATAACCCCGTAAAACCATATAATAACCACACTGCCATGACGAATATCCAAACACATATCCAATTCATGAAGTACACCCTTTTATCCCTTCTTCGAAGCAGAAACCGTAGCACCCGCATCAGAAAAGATCCCGAAATACACTTTCCTTTTCTCCAGGATGGTTCCATCAATACGGGATTTTACAACTCTATGGTTTAAACCGAAAAATAGTTTCTTTCGCGGGATTTTACAAAACCAAGAATAAACCGTAGGATAGATCCGGAAATGCACTTTACTAATACCAGGTTGTTTCCTTTGTCACGAGATTTTACAAGTCTATGATTTAAACCGAGAAATAGGTTCTTTCGCGGGATTTTACAAAATCAAGACAAAACCGTAAACAATGTCAGCTTGAATGCGTTATGACGACTTTGGTTTCAGTGAATATCTGTTTTAGGGGAACGTGCAGCGGTTCATTATCCAACATCATCAACCATCCAATCAACACTTTGGTAAACACATCCTTCACGCGCATGCGGCTATTGTAGTGACCACGTGAAGAAGTAAACTCGATATACCAAACTTGATCATGAAGTAGAATTCCCAGTTCGTTACTTATACTTGTACTAATCCTTGTGAAGAAGAAACGGTGTACCCAATGTACAAAACCTCTTGACATTCTCAACTGAGTGAGACACGAAGTGATAGCTACGTTGTGGGTTAAGCGAGAAAGAGTCACAAACGTAACTAAATAGCCAAGTCTTTATCACCTTCTATAAATGCCCAAACAAGTCATCTTCACGGAAGGGTAGAAAGAAAGAAGACGAAATAAGTAAACGTTCCCGGAAAAACTTCACTTCACATCCAAATAAGAAATACCAAATACAATCAACCCCGTAGTCAGCCAAGTTACAATAACATTTTAAGCAGTGACAAAATATTATCCGTGTAAATGTATAACCCAAGTGATCTCATATCACAACAGATCTCAACATCGAATCTCATAAAGTCCATTGTCCTTCCAAATAAACTATTTGAACTGTTACTTTAATTCCATATCAATAATGCCGGACAAGAACCTTGAACATAATTAAAGATCAAAAAATAGCTCAAGTCGTGACTTTGTATCCTCCGTGAAATTTTTATCATGACCAAAAATACCACACTTTACCAAACAAGTGTATCAAAAAAATAAATTTTTTGGACAAGATCATTTGATAATTTAAACTCGTAAATTCAGTCCATGTAATATTATCCTAACCATCAGCCCACCTGTCCAATTGAACCCCACGATCCAATAAATCTGACCCAAAGAAACACACGGGCCCAATTGAAATACAACCCGATCCATTGATATCACCAAACCGGATATAAATCCAGTCATACCCTAATTTTTAGGTCATATTAACCCTAAACTCACAAATAATACGCCTACCCCTTATCTTCAGTAAACTCATCCGAACATCACTTCATCCATATAATCCGCTCCTCATTATTCTCCTAATCTCCCATCAGACTCAAATCATTATCCAAACAAAATCAGCCTCCATTTCTCAATCCTTTAATATCAAGCGTAACGTGATGTGCTCTTAGAAGTCACGACCTCGCCACAGGGTTGGCTCGAGGCATCATCATGGCCACAGAGATGGCTTCGAGAGAGAAGAGGGCAAGAGATCTTGCAAGACTATTCTCAGGTAGGTACTGAACATGATTATACCCTCTTATATTGATTTGGTCTATAACGAACGAATTAAAGAAACGAGTATAACCATATTGTTATGACTCATTTCTTTGATATTCGAATATTATCAATATGTTGAGATCAGTGATGATGATGGTTCGAAAGAGTCTTGACCAGATTAAGACCGAATCAAATCTGAGATTATACTTTTTAGTTCGATAGAGTCTTGATATTTGATAAGTCTCAAAATGAATTCGAAGGGAGAATGATAACATCCTTGTTATTGTTTTACCTTTAACAGGTTCGAATAAACAAAGAAGATTACCTTACAATTTAAGATCTATGATGATGTACATGAATCGTGTTATGGACTCTTGAAAGTCTTGTTGTTACTTTTGATAACCACGAGTCATGAAAACTGAGATCCCTTTATCATAATACCGTAATTAGTTTATGTTAAACACGAATGAAAAATGGGTTTAGAATATCATTAGTGATGAATCAGATGTAGAGTTTATTGAATGAGTATGGTGTTGTTGTATCATGTGATGTTTGGTTTAGACAAGGACTGATGATGGGTTTCTTGAACCTGAGGTCGAGTTGTGTTTTACATGTGGTCTTGGTCATCTCATCACATAAGTCGCTAGACTTAATAGTCAAAGCGGATTAGTCAAGTCGCTAGCGATATGTCAAAACAAGTCGCTATTCTTTCAAAACACAAGTCGCTAGGGTCATGAGTCAATTCGCTAACTTCTTCATCATTCAAGTCGCTAACTTATCAATATAAGTCGCTAGGTCATTTTCAGTATCAAGTCGCCACTTAGTTTTATACATAACTCGTTATTGACTTTCAAGAAAGTCAACGATTAACCAACTCGCTACAGAGAACCAGTGAATCTGGACAAACATGTGGCCAAGTCGCTAATATGAAATTCCGGCGAGTTTTCCGACCATATTCCGTTCATCTTCATTTTTAGCGGAAAACTTAGAAAACTGCATCAGTTTTGACCCTTTTGACCACAATAATAAGACCTGATGACCCACGAATATATTACAATGATATAACATGGTACAAAAAGCAGTCTCAACAGAACAATAACAGTTTGGACAAAAAACATTTGACCATATTGACACAAATGTGACACAAACATGATAAACCAGACATAAACATGTTTAAAAAAACTGTTAAAACCACGACCAAAAGATGATAAAAGAACATATTTTTTAGAGCAATAATTTGAGCCACATTAATCAATAGAGCACAATAACCATGGAGAAAAACCACACAAATCAAAGAAACACAACAACCTTGGCTCTGGTACCAATTGTTAGGATCCAAATATTATTGTGTTTGATGATTCGGGTGGTCTTGGAAGATCAAAATACATGTTTGCCATTAGAGAGAGAAAGTTAGAGAGTTGGGTGTTTTCTTGGTAGAGAGTTACTTCACAAATTGTAGAATATTAGATTGAAAAGCACCACCCCTTCCATGGATGGAAGGGGTATTTATACTTACAAATACACGACCTCCTATCGGCCTGTGGATCAGAGATACAGTGGGTAAAGACCCGTCCTTCCTCCACGGTGTTACACTATGCTAAACTAAACTAATAACTAACTAATAAACTGATAAATAACGTAACTAACGATATGTCTACGAGCTAACTTATGCTAGATAATATTTGGGGTGACCGACACTTCACTATGGAATTTTCTAATTCCTAACATAAGGTGACGCCGTCGCATGTATAATCTTATATATAGAATCCGAATTTTTCAGTATTTGTGTGTAGTCTTTTGGAGTAAAAACCTAAACCGAACCGAGGCTGTCTTGTACAGTATTTTAGGGTTCAAAACCCTATCTTACATCAAGATAAGTGCTTTACTTCATTAATACAATTATGTCTTTGATTATTTGTGTGTATGCTTGCATGTTCTCCATGTCCGGCTAATTTACTTTTGTGTTTGCTTAGGGAATATGAAACTTAATTATTGAATATTGATTGGTTGTCTCTTATCTTAGTTTGTTAATGATCTAGTAATGCGATAGGTCATTCGTTGTGTACTTAATGCTTGATTAAATCTTTGTGAACCTTAGAATATAACTCCTTGAGTAGTTGTAAGGTAAACCATCCTAAGAGTGCCTTAGAGTAAGAGTTTATTATCCCTAGTGGGTTTTGTAGACGAGACCCTTTGGTAAGTTCAAAGAGTTAGGGAGAAACGCATACCCTACAACTTTAGACACACAATGCAATTAAGAATAAGGACGTGACAATTCAACCACCAATAGGAGATAATTAAGGAGTAGTAAAACCTAAGTAAACACATCTTTAAACTATCATACGAGCACACAATAATTAGACATAGACTACATACACCTTAGATTAGATAATTAGATAAGTAGAGTAATCGGTAGAAATACCAACCCCCAAATCCAAACCCCGAGATTCGTACCTTTCAATTTCCTAAAAAACATAAACAGATAAAAAAATAATCTTCCTCAACCCCAACCTTAGCGTAGTAACTTCTCACTAGCATTCCTATTCCCCTAGAGAACGATATCAATACCTGTGGCTTACCCTAATACTACACTACAACGATTAGGTTCACTGCCTAGGGTGTTATAAAACTTGCTCGAAGAAAAGGAAGTTCCTTTGACCCCGAACAACGCGTGTAGCGTTATCAAGCTTTTGATTCAACTAACCTCAAAAGCTAATAACGTGCATCATCCTTTCTTTCACCAAGTAGCTTCTTCTCAAGCATAACCCTGCAAACCCTGTTTGGAATTGGATACTCCACCTCAGTTAGCATGTAGATGTTTACAGTTTCCAGGACTAGACAATGCACTTGACAAGTGTGAAAGTATCTCCATCTGATCACTTGTTCTTTACAGGCTAGCTTCTAGATCTCATTTCCAGCATCTAGTGTCTCAAACATGGTTTTCAAGTCTCCCCAAAGGACTCTCTCATATTCCTCTTTAGGTCTGTTATCACCATGCTTCTCCATCATTAGACTGTATAATTCCTTCAAATAATCCCTGGAAATATCACTTAACAAAGCAGGAAAGTTAACATATATAGTGTCAGTATAATCTTCCCTTACTATCTAGTAAACCTCCTTGTTCCCAATTTTAATGACCTGACACTTTGCAATCTTAGCAGGATTTGCTGAACCTTCAGGAATGGTTCCCATTGTAAATTCTTCTGATGAAGGTTCATCAACCTTATCTTTCATGTAAGCTTCCACCTCTTCCTTAGTTTCAGTCTTATCCTTCTTCATTCCTTTCTTTGCATTAGATTTCATTCTGGTCCACTTCAGAACTGGCTTTTCAGGTTCTTCTTCCTTCTATACAAACTTTGGCTTAGCAGTAACTTCTTCCTCTGCAACCTTCTGCTTCTTAGCCTCTTCAGATTGAAGTTGAATGCATGGCCTTTTCATCCTTGAAGCCTCAAGTTCTTAATCTTTAGGAATGGAATTTTGGATTTGCCTCATAACCTTTTCAAATTCTGCTTTTAATTCATCAAGCTTCAATTTATTTAACTTGCCCATCTTCCAGTTAGGATCCCCTTGACTTTTGATGTAGTTCATCATATATTCCCTATGTTCACCCTTAGTCAAAGGTCTGTTTCTTGTTTCCTTCTCTCCCTGTTCTCTGAGATTCCTTTTCTTCTCATTTACCATCTCTACCATCTTCCTAGCATAATTTTCTGCACCAATATCAGTTAGGATATCTCTGTTTACTTCAAGTCTAGCCCTGATGGTGTCCCAATCTTCATCTGTATAGAACTGTGCAACTTTCAGAACTTCAACTTTTCTCTTCTTTTGTGCTTTAGTTAGTTCTGGTTGCTCTTGCAAGTTCTTGGCAATAAGCTCATCTTTCAATTTTTGTTCTGCAAGTTTTGCTTCTTCAGCTGCATCTTCTACTTGAATTCTTGCAATCTCAGCTAGAATAGCTTCTTCTTCTCTGAGTTGATTTTTAGTCTTTGCTGGTTCAGAAGTCTCTTGTAGTATCCCTTTGCCTTTTCTCCACACTAAATCATCTCCAGTACTGGTCTTGACACCACCAGTACTAACATCAACACTGGCAGACTCTGGTTTGTCACTACCAGTATTAATATCTGCGCCAGTATTAACTTCTGCATAACCAGTATCAACATCTTCGAAGCGATTATTAACTTCAGCTCCAGACTTAACTTCAGTGAAACCACCAGAACTTGCAGCCTTTGTATCCAGTCTCTTCTTAAAAGATTTCTTCTGACTGAGATCTTTTACCAATGTTTCAGCTGCTTCTAATCCTTGAGGACTAATATGTGTTTCCTCAGAGGATTTATCCTTGGTAGGTGTCCTGAAATTTGACTCACCCTCCTTCAAATTCCTCTCCTGTTTGGAAGAATTTTCAGCTTCCTCACCTTCTGAGTCAGTAATTTCAATCCCTTTTTGTCTGACTATCACTTCCAGCTTTTTAACCTTTTTCACTAGTTTAACATTGCCTCTCCCATAGTCTCTTTGGTCTTCTTCAGATTCTTTTCCAATCCATCAATTCTGGTCAGTAACTGAGGAACTATTCTGAGAAGATCATCCACAGTCATTGAAATTGGTTCTGCTATAGGATTGGGTGTTGGAGGCTTGGATTGAGGAATCACTGGTAGTTCTTCCTCATGAACTGGAGGTGAAGGTGGTGGGGGTGTTGGTGTTCTCTGCTCAAACTCAGGTTCTTCTGGTTCATGTGTTGGTTGAGCCTGAGCTTCAGATGTAGCAGATGTAGATGGAACTGGAACTGATGTACCTGCAGGGTCAGTAGCAACACCCGGCAACATAGCAGGAAATAAAGGCCTGTGTACCCCTTCAAAACCCCTTTTCATATTACCAAAAATCTTTTTAGAGAAAGGGACAACAATGTAAGGGTGTTTGCTTTCAGTTTAGACATCCAAAATAATTTGAAGAAAGCGTGGGTACATCAAAAACTTTTTCTTGCTGCTAGCATTGGCAACCATGGCATCAAAAATCATTTTTGAAAAGTTAAAGAGCCTGCTAGTGGAAAGACAAATCAATGTAGTAGTAATATTGCTACCAAACTGATCCCATCCACCACTCTTAGAGCTCATACAGTGTAAAATATGATGCACAAGAAATCGCCATTGTGGGTTAAAATGACTTTTTCAAAAAGGGTAGGATCCATCAGTTGGATATCCCATATTTCCCATCCCCTAAAAAAGTTCATTATTTGGCAACATTGAAATCCCTGAGGCATCAGCCAATTGAAGCTTGCTTCTGACTGATTCCTTAGTGATTGAATACTCTAAAGTATCAATTGTTGCATTTAGTTCTAGTGTCCCATTAGCAAGAGTTCTAGCAGTAGCAGTCTGCCAGAACTGTTTGACTAGGGAATCATAGATAGGTGGATAATGAGTAAGGGCATACCTTATGTGAGTACCCTTTAGAAAGTCCATTATTTTTTCGAAACCTGTGCTTTCTGCAGGCTTCTTGAGAAATCCCACTTGATTGTGCTTGTCAACAAACTTGAATTGTGCCATCTTTTAAGTGAATTGAAGTTTTGGTAGTGCGGCGCGATTAAGGTTTAGTGCTGGTAAGGAGACTTAATCGAAAGAAAAGATTTAAACTTTTAAAGATTAGGATAAAGTAAATAAATGATAAATATGAATTCTAAAAATAAAAATTATCCATATATATACTTCTAACCGCCTAAAAGTAGGTAATGGTACTATTTAAACAGTAAAAACCAATTTTCCCTCGACCAGCACTAATGGTAAATTATTTTACACTACCAGACTTAAAATAGTCAAACAGACTTAAAAGTGATATCGCCAGAATTAACTCTGCATAGTGGCACATCAATCAGCACATCAATCATACATCTGCAAGCTCTAAAGATTCTTGCTTTTCTTGGAAAAATTAGTCTAAAACCAAGAAAAATATACAAATATCTATGGAAACCAGAATTAAAAACAAGCAACTACCCGAATTAATTCTATAACTACCAGGGTTAACTAGCAGATTTAACTCTAAACCTATCAGAATTAACTACGAGTTTTAACTACTAGGTTTAACTACCCGTACTAACTAATATACCTAACAGATTTAAATAATATTAATACTCCTATTACAAACTATACATTTATCCTCCCCTTAAATGTAGCTATAGGTTTACCATTCCAATATTAACCACCAGAAAATTAAATCTTGGTCCATCAAAGGCTTTGGTCAATAAATATGCTACATTATTATCAGTGTGAATCTTTTCCACCCTAATCAGTTTCTTTTCAAAGCAATCCCTAATAAAGTGATGCCTTATTTCAATATGTTTAGTTTTAGAGTGGTAAACAAGGTTCTTTACTATACAAATAGTGCTTTCATTATCAATGTGGATTACTGTATTCATGAAGTTAATACCATAATCCAACATCTGATTCTGAATCCACAAGACTTGTCCACAACAATTTGCAGCAGTCACATACTCAGCTTCAGTTGTTGATGTAGCCAATATAGTCTACTTCTTGCACTGCCATGAAATGATTCTCCTGCCAAGGAACTGACAACCACCTATCTGTACAAGTATACATCCACATCATCAGCTTCCTCATCTTTTGTTAATGCCACCTTGGTCTCCATTGGTGTCACTACAGTCTTCACACTGGCATAGTAAAACTTCTTCAGTATCTCAACAACATACTTTTCTTGAGAGATAAACAAACCATCTAGCTTTTGTTTGACTTGCAATCCAAAGAAGAATGTGAGCTCACCCATAGAACTCATCTGAAATCTGCCTTTCATAAGGCCCTCAAACTCTTCACACCAAGACCTGTTTGTAGAACAAAAGATGATATCATCTACATACACCTAAACTAGCATGATATCCTTCTTGTCCTTCTTATTGAATAGGGTCTTGTCAATGGTGCCCCTTCTATATCCATGCTTCTCAAGAAAAGTGGAGAGTGTAGCATACCAAGCTATGGGAGCTTGATGTAGTCCATACAAGGCTTTGATCACCTTGTAGACCTTCTTGGGATAAGCAGGATCCACAAAACTTGGAGGTTGAGCAACATATACCTCCTCATTAATAGTGCCATACAAGGCTTTGATCACCTTGTAGACCATTTGGTAGACTGTAAAACCCATATAGGAGGTAAAGGCTAAGAATAGCCTGATAGCTTCAATGTAAGCTATAGGAGCAAAGACCTCATCATAATCAATGCCATCATCCTGTTTGTATCCTTGGGCCACCAGTCTAGCTTTGTTTCTGACCACAACACCTCTTTCATCTCTCTTGTTCCTGTAGACCCATTTTGTACCAATCACCTTTGCACCAGAAGGAAGATCTACCAGAACCCAAACCTTCTGCAGCTTGAACTGCAGTAACTCCTCTTGCATTGCTTCAACCCAACTCTCGTCTGTAAATGCATCAGTTATTTTAGTGGGTTCCTTCTAAGAAAGGAAGCATGCAAAAAGACAATGTTGGTGGTCTTTGTGATTGTTCCTCTGTTGTTTTTGAATAAAGCCAAGAAGTGCATGAGCTTTAGACTATTTCTACACTTTACTTCTGGTTTGCACAGCTGACTTAGGATCACCCAGTATCTGACTTTGTGGATGAATGTTTTGAATCCTAAGGGTAGGAACAGGACTGACATCTATCTCAGTAGGGAGATTATTGAAGTCAGTGATCACTCTTCCTTCATCATAAGAAGCCTCATTAAAGATCCCTTCAGTAGGCTTATAAAAAATGTTTAGTTCTGGCATTGCTGTTTCATCAAAATCATTATTACCATTTCCAGACTTAACAAGTGCACTACCAGTATTAATGGAGTTAGTACTTGTACTTATGATCAGGTAGTGGTGAATCGGGCAAGCCAGTATTAATGGTTGCACTACCAGTATTAACTGAGTTAGTACTGGTAGCCTTAAAAGTAGGTACTGGCCCTAGATGCTTTTGAGAAATAGCATCCAAATCCCTCTTGAAGGCCAGGATAGCATCTGAATCACCAGTGGAAGAAGCCTCTTTCTCTTGAACCTCCGCAACAGTCTTTTTCTTCTTTGTAGGAACAAAAGACTTCTTTGTTCCAGAGCAGGGAGATCTTGAATGTTGGACTGCTTTATACATAATCACAAGCTCCTCATTATCTTCATCATTCTCAGGAGCATGTGTACCTGCGCTATTAGTATCTTCTGATGAACCTGCATGGTTAGCTTGATTTTCTAAATATACAGGAATATAGTTCATAGAATCAGTTAGATAATCTAAATCAAACATTCATCTATAACCTACTCCTTTCACATTTGGCTTTTCCTCAAGAAAATTTACACGCAGGGTCACCTCTACTCTTTTAGTCACTAAATTTTATACCCTAAAGGCCTTACTATTTAGTGAATAACCTACTAAGAAACCCTCATCAGATTTGCCATCAAATTTCCCAAGTACACTGAGGTATCTAAAATGGTACATGGCACCCAAATGGTCTTATGTTGCTAATAATAGGTTTATGACCAAATAAAAGCTCATAAGGTGTCTTGCACTGAGGTTTGGTCACCCTTACCCTATTGAAAATATAAGAAGCACAACTAACTACTTCAGCCCAGAAAGTGGTTGGTAAGAGTGAGTCAGCTAAATAAGTCCTAGTTTCCTCAATAAGGGTCCTGTTCATCCTTTCTGCAACTCCATTCTGATGTGTTGTCCTAGCACTACTGTACTCCTGTTTTATCCCCTTGTCCCTACAGAATTCAAGCATACTTCTATTCTTAAATTCAGTGCCATTATCTGTTCAAACAATCTTAACCTTATGGTCAAGCTGGTTTTCTATCTGCCTAATAAAGGTCTGAAGGATGCTAGTAGTCTCATCCTTGGTAGACAAAAAGAAAACCCAACAGAACCTGTGTTGGAATCACTCCTAAACTAGAATTCAAGTGTTAGTAATTAATATGTAATAGTTAGCTTAATTATGGCTTTTATGTTAGTAATCAAGGCTACGCTCATGTAGAAAGCCCATGAGCCTATCCAAAGCCCAATAAGGAAAGGATGGGAACTTGGTGTGTTGCCCTAGTTCCCTCCTATAAATAATCTTGTAAACCCTCACTTGAGGGTTGGTTGTTCATTTTCTCTCAATATCTACGCATACACCTTTCATATTCATACGCATATTGTGTGATCTTGTTCAACCGATCTATCTCTCATCTATACTTCTTATATTGATGCTTGTGTTACAAATATAGGAACCCAACAGTGGTATCAATCGCCAAATAGTTGGGTGAAAGCTTTTGTTTTTGAAGTTTTGTTTTTTACGCGTAAGGTTCTCGGCTTAGAGATCTTGTATACGCTAAAAGCTTTAATTTTTTCACTTTAAAACTCAAGATTCTTGTCCTTTCAAGGTTATTTTGTGATAAAGTTTCTGTTTTTGGAAAAAAGTTTCAAACTTTACGTGTATTTCTTGGTTTTTAAGCTTGGTTTTAATCGTGTAGCTTGTTCTACGCGTAAGGTGTATCAAAGTTTTGGATCATCAAGTTTCACACTTTTGTATTGTCTTGGTGATATTGAAGCTGTTTCATCACAAAAATCGGGTTTAGAAACACTTTGGGCAGAAAATCAGTTTTTGCTTAACTCCTACGCATAAGTAAACCCTAAGTTTACGCGTAAGTTCTTCAAGGTTTGATCTTCAGTGTTCTTGGTTTACTCAGTGTTTTCTTGCTTAGATAATCCTGGAAACACTTCGACTTTGGATATCTTTTACACTGGAATAAGTGTAAAGGATTTTTGGGCAAAACCCTAATTTTACGCATAAGCTAAAACTTACGCGTAGAACTCTTTACGCCTAAGAATTTTCTTACGCCTAAGCCTTGTCTTACGCATAAGCTAATCTTACGCATAAGCTTTATACGTCTAACTTTCAGTTTACGCCTAACCTTAGTGTTTCTCAATTCTTTCGTGTAAGCTAATACTACGCGTAAATATTAATTTTACGCGTAAGTTTGGTGTTTTTACGCCTAAGGATTACTTTGTCTAAACTTGGTTTCTACGCCTAAGGACTCTTCATCAACAAAGGTTCATTCGACTACAAAGATGTCTCAACCACCATACTCTAACTACTTTCTTCATGTGTATCCTCAACAACAACAACAACAACAACAACAACAACAACAACTCAGTCAACAACAACAACAATTCAATCTACAACAACAGATTTATCAACAACAATTTCAACAACAACATTTTCCTCAAGGAGCAATTCAACCACAAATGATTCAACCACCACCTAGTCTTCAAGTACAACCTTACAAAAACTTTAACCATCAACATCCATCCAGGAATACTATGAAGGAACCGTTTTGGTTTGCAAAGATGTGTGAAGCTTTAAGTAGCCAACAATCCATTCATGAGGCTGGATCACTTGATAGACCTCCAATGCTCACTCCCGGAAACTACGATCAATGGGTGATTAGGTTCTTTAGGTTTTGTGATCTAAAGAAGCCACATGGAAAGTTCTTAAAGAAGGTCATTCTGGAAGGTCCGTTTTAGATGCCTACTGTCATTACACCCGGAGATCCAAATGCTACTCCACCAAGAGGTGATGTCACCAACATTGCAACTCTTTCTGACCTCACTGCTGATGAACTTCTACATTTCGAAGCCGATGAGCTAGCAATGCAATACATCCTTTTGGGATTACCCAATCCTATTCTTTGAAGTGTTGATGCTCAAAAGACTGCTAAAGCAATGTGGGAACATATTCATCTTCTCATGGAAGGTACTGAACTCAATCAAGAGGATATGGAATCCAAAATTTACTTCGCTTATGAACACTTCATGATTGAACTAGGAGAGACATTAGAGTCTTATCATCATCGATTCTCAGACATTATCAATGACTTGGATAAACATAACATCATCATGCCAAGAATTTCCGTCAACACTAAGTTCCTAAGTAGTCTTGTTCCTGATTGGGAAAAGTATGTCATTTTCATCCGTCAAGCTAAGAATCTTCATCATGCTACATACGGATTGCTGTATGACTATTTGAAGCCTCACCAAAAAGAAGTTGACAAAGAAAGGGTTATCCGTGGACAAACTGTTTCACGTTCACTTCCGGATAATCAACAATTAGCTTTGTGGGCTCAAGCTTGTTATCCTCAATTCCCGACCTTACAAACCGTATTCACAAATCCTCCACAACCCACTGCTCAACCAACTGCAACAATCACACCATATGATCCATCAAAGCAACAATCTCAAGAAACTCAATTAGTTCCATACAACAACAACAATGATCAAGCACTTTACAGTGAATCCAATGAAGATGCGAAGCTTTCGATGCATTGCAACAAGGGTTTGTCATGATTGCTAGAGCCTTCGGTCGATACTCTAACAAATCCAACAATCGCATTCGTACCACATCTAACACAAGGAATCGGCTTTGTTAACAATGGATGTGTTGAAGTTCAGAATCGTGGTAATGTTCGTCAGATGGGCGGTGGTCAAGGGTTTAATTCAATGGGAAGGAATAACATGGGTGCTCCACAACAACAAAGGGCTCAAGTGGTTGAACAGGGTAATGCTCAGAATGGGGTTAATGGTCTTCGTTGTTATAACTGTAATGAGAGGGGTCATATGGCTAATGCATTCCCAAAGCCGAGGACAAGAGGCGCGCTTATCACAAAGAGGCTTTACTCTTGGCTCTCAAGGATGAAGCTGGTGGAACTCTTACCAACAAGGAACACAGCTTTATGGCCAATGCAGATTCTGATGATGATATGGAGGACTTGCAGGCTAATGCAGCTATGATGTTAATGGCAAACATGCAAGAACTCTACATGAGTGACACAGGCCCAGTGTATGACACTGACGGCTTGTCTCAGGTACCGGATCAAACCATATTCATTACTGATATGTTAAATCCGCCTATATCTGTATCCGACGAGGATCAGAATGTTCAACATGAGCCGTCTACATCTCATTCCGATGATAATCAAATAGATCCCGTAGTTATACTTGACGATCAAGATGACCTTATGGTTAACATTGATCATCAAGTTGACTCCGTGGTTATACTTGAGTATCTAACTAATGATCATGTTGAGACTCACGTTGAACAAGCTGAACTTCCTTCTGAGCTCATGACCTTACTTAAAGACCAAGAATCTCGCCTGGAAATTTGCAAGGACCTCAATCAGCAATTACACACTAAAAATGCACTGTTAACCAGGGATATTGAATGCTTAAAAAGGCAACTCAACGTTTTTAAAACTCAAGAAAAAACATGAACAAGGTTTTGAAGACGCTTTTGCTAAATCACATCAAAACAAAAAATCATTAGAACGACAGATACGTGATCTAGCCGCATCCAAGAATGCTTTATTGTCTCAAATAGAACAACTGAAATACGATCATAAACAACAACTTAACGCTCTTACTTTGGAAACTCAAAAAGCCAAGACGAGTTGTTAACTTGTCAAAAACAGTTCTCTGAGTACAAAAAGCATTCAACGAAACGAATAGATTCCTATCTTGAGGAAATTGTCGACTTACAAAACAAAATCAAAGAGTTTCGAAATGTTGTTTATAAACATGGTGAATCAATCACAACGATTAAAAATTTTACTTTCAAACCAAATCCAAATGGATATGGACCGAATCTTGCTGATTACAAACCGAAGTTTTCAAATAGAGCATTCAAACCAAATCCGGAAGTTTACAGTGCAGAACATAGAATTGATGATTCCATTATGAGTGTTGTTGAATATAATCGTCAAGAGGAAATTGATGCAGAAGACGAGAGTCGGTCAAAATTAGAAAATTTTGTTTACAACAAACCATTTAACTATTCAAAAGCCGTCACTTTCGTTGAACAACGGGATACTTCTAACACACCTTGGGTTATCACACCTATTTCTGAGTCTTCGAATGTTGGTCCCCAACCCAATTCTGCACAAATTAATGGTCCTTTACCTTCACTTCGTGAAGTAAAATTAATACCCGAAAATCATCAAATTCTTAGATATTTTGACATTTTCATTTCTGACATCAAACTTTTAGAACGTGAGATTGAATTTCATTCTGAAATAAAAGTTGAAGATTTTCAATCGCCTCAGGCGCGAGCACAAAGAGATATTTTTCAGAAAAGAATTTTACCCCATGTTCAAAACTTGAAAAATTGTGCATTATATTGGGAAAGGGAATTTCATAAGGAACTTGGACTAATGAAAATAGTTTTCGAGAAAACAAAAACATCTATTTCAAATACAAAACGTAAAAAGAAAATGTTACGAAAAGATGTTGATCGACTTTTGGAAGATGTTATCTGTGCTAATATCCATAATGTTGTGTTATTACATTCTTTTGCATATGCATTTGATTATATCTCTGCTGATTCTGTTGCAAACGTTGAGAATACTGATAATGTGTCACAAATCAAGTCTTCAAAAGTTGAAAATGAGCGATTGTTAAACGAGCTTTCAAATGCAAAACGTCGTCTTCAATGGTGTCAAAAAGATTTTCACACTCGTGAACTCCCTTGGCAAAACAAACTTCACCAGTTGCATACCAAAACTGTTGATCAAAAAATTGAGCAACTGGATGCTGAAAACGCGTCTTTGAAGTGTCAAATCTCAAAATATGAACAAGAAATTTCAAAAATTAAAAGAACCATCTTGTCATATCTGATTTACTCAAAAAGACTCGTGCTAAAGCGTCAAAAGATCTTGATTATCATCTTGCCTATACCAAAGATGTTTTACGACCAGATGGACTCACTAGCAATGAAAATCTTAATTTGTTACACACTATCCATGATCTTAAAGCAGAGGTGGTGAAACTTAAGAAAGATAGGGATAGTAACACAGTAGTAACTTCACCCAAACAGATTCAAAATGACTCTAGAACATCTAATGACAAACCACAAGAAACTAATGTGCTTCCCTCTACTAAAACAGGAATAGTTGCCTCTTTTCCCAACGCCTGCACTTCACAGCCTAGGAGCAATACAAGGAAGAATAGGAAGTTGCAACCTAAGAAAAGAACAATAAAGAATGCTGAAGTAGAAGAACACCCTAGGACTTTGTATAAAACTCAAGTTGCACCCACTTTAGATATTGCGTCTGACAAATGTAATGGAAAAAGTGATGTAACGAATGCTGAACCTTTAAGTAATTTTGATGTTAAGTCTGAAGCTTCTTGTGTTATATGTCGTAAAAGTATTCTTTTTGATTGTCATGATAAATGTGTTGCTAAAACTATCTTGTCTCGTTTACGGAATCCTAAGAAACGGAATACCACTAGGCCCACTAAAGCTTCTAAGTCAGTGCTTGGTAAACCGCTCTCTTTAGATTCTAAGATAAGCATTGATGTCCCTATAGCTCCATTATCACCTCCAAGGAACGTAGTACCACCTAGTGCATTCACTAAGACTAAAGCAAAGACTAGTTGGAGATGGCAGAAATGGTTACACAATACACTTGGATTTAAATGGATACCTAAAATCATTGATATGTGTGTTTCTACTATAACTGCTCCGGAACCCTCTAACTCTTCGGGTTCCACATCTACTTCTATTCCATCTGTGTCGTCTGTGTGTAATGCAGGTGATACAGATCATCCTTTGGATTGTTGATAGTGGATGTTCCTGACACATGACATGCAATCTTAAACTGTTATCAAACTTTGTTGCAAAGTTCATTGGCACTGTCAGATTCGGGAATGATCACTTCGCAGCTATCATTGGCTACGGAGATTACATCAATGGCAACATCGAAATTAGCAGGGTTTATTATGTGGAAGGTCTCGGTCACAATCTCTTCTCTGTAGGTCACTTCTGTGATGGAGATTTGGAAGTTGCTTTTCGGTAGAAAACTTGTTTCATTCGTGATCTACAAGGAAACGATCTTATGTCTGGCACCCGCAACTCAAGTCTATACACAATCTCAATGCAAGACATGATTGCTTCATCTCCCATCTGTCTCCTTTCAAAGGAAACATCTACAAAATCTTGGCTATGGCACTGACGTCTCTCCCATTTAAACTTTCAAACCATAACCAACCTTGCTCGATACAAACTTGTTGAAGGTCTCCCGATATTCCGGTATTCTAAAGATCACCTATGTTCAGCTTGTGAACAAGGAAAAAGCACTCGTGCTCATTTTCCTTCAAAGGTGGAACACAGCTCTCAGCATGTGCTTCATCTTCTTCATATGGATTTGTGTGGCCCGATGCACGTGCAGAAGATTAATGGCAAACACTACATCTTGGTAATTGTAGATGACTACTCCAGATGGACTTGGGTTTATTTTCTTCAAAATAAAGATCAAGCTCCACAGATGATCATCACCTTTCTTACGAAAATTAAAGTTCAGCTCGGAACACCGTCGGAAAAATTGAGCAGACAAAGGCTGAATTTGTGAATCAAACTCTTCGTGAATATTATGAGAAAGTAGGAATTGAGCATCAAACATCAATTTCACATACCCCAGAACAAAACGGAGTTGTTGAAAGACGAAACCGTACGTTAGTGGAAGCTGCCAGAACGATGTTAATCAATGCTAAACTTCCAGATTACTTGTGAGCTGAAGCCGTCTCAAGCTGCATGCTACACTCAGAATCGCTCAATGATTACAAAACGCCACAACAAAACACCTTTTGAGCTTATCCACAACCGAAACCGAATCTCAAACACTTTCATGTATTTGGATCCCTTTGCTACCCGAATAATGATCGTGATGACTTTGGAAAGCTCAAAGCCAAAGCTGACATTGGAGTCTTTATTGGATACTGTGAGAATTCTAAAGGTTACCGGATCTAGAATCGTCGTACAAAGCAGGTTAGGGAAACGATTCATGCAAATTTCGATGAGCTTACAGAAATGGCTTCTGAGCATAACAGCTTGGAACCCTGTCATAACCGTTTAAACTTCCCTCAACCCCATCATCAGCTGAACCTAGTTTACAACTAACTCGACGTCAAATGGAACAACTATTTGCTCCTCTATTTAGTGATGATCTTGATGAACGTGCTCCAGGTGTATCCAATGTTTCCGCTTGCTCAACCTGATCAAAATCAAATACCTGATACACCTGCTATAACAACTACTGTTGAGGAAGCACCACCAGTTGATTCTACAACAACAGTTGATCAAACCGCATCCAACGACGCTTAACCAGCTGATGATGTTCTGAACAATGAAGTACCACCACCTGCAGATTATGATCCAAATGTGTTCTTCAACCCGTTTGCTAATGAAACTGCTACATCTGATGTTGCGGAATCATCTACAAGCCATTTGAATCCTCCCAATCTGCATAATGTATATCAACATCAACCTTCCACACATCGTTGGACGAAAGACCATCCTCTTGAGAACATTATTGGTAACCCGAATCAACCAGTCGTAACTAGACAACGTCTTCACACAGATGGTGAACATTGCATTTATGCACTCAGCATGCTGCCAATCTGAACCTAAAAACATTAAAGATGCAATGACCAAAGACAACTGGATTGAATCTATGCAAGAATAACTCAATCAGTTTAAACGTCTTGAAATATGGGAATTGGTTGAAAGACCAACAGGGGTCTTCGTCATTGGTCTAAAATGGATTTGGAAAAACAAATTGGATGTTGAAGGAACCATAATCAGAAATAAGTCACGTATGGTGGCTAAGGGTTATAGACAGGAAGAGGGTATTGACTTTGAAGAATCATTCCCTCCGATTGCTCGTCTTAAGGCTTTTCGGATATTTCTGGCGTTCGCGGCTCATATGAACATCACGGTCTTTCAGATGGACGTCAAAACTGCTTTTCTGAATGATAAACTGAAAGAAACAGTCTATGTCAGCCAACCAGAAGGATTCGTTGATCCAGAGTTCCCGAACCACGTTTACAAACTAAACAAGGCTCTCTACGGTCTCAAACAAGGTCCTCGGGCGTGGTACGATAAGTTATCATCCTTTCTCCTTGCCAATAATTTCACTAAAGGTTCGGTAGACCCTACACTTTTCATACAATATCACGGGGCACACATTTTAATCGTTCAAATTTATGTGGATGACATCATTTTCGGGTCAACACATTTAAAATACTCAAACGATTTTTCAAAACTAATAAAGAAACATTTTGAAATGTCCATGATGGGTGAACTTACGTTCTTTCTTAGATTGCAAGTTCATCAATCACCCCGTGGTATTTTCCTAAGTCAGTTCAAATATGCCCTTGAACTTTTAAACAAACATGGAATGAAAACCTGTGATACCTATGCCACCCCAATGGCACATACCAAGAAGCTGGACGCTGATTTGCATGGGAAATTGGTTTACCCTACCAAATACCGTAGAATCATTGGGTCTCTCATGTATCTAACAGCCAGTAAGCCTGATATTGTCTTTTCCGTATATCTTTGCTCTCGTTATCAGTCAAGACCAACTGAAACTCACCTCTCAGAGGCTAAAAGAATCCTCCGATACATCAAGGGAACCATTAACTTGGGGATCTGGTATCCGAAGGATTCTGGCTATGAACTAATAGCTTTTGGGGACGTTGATCACGCAGGCTTCTTAGACTCTCGGAAAAGTACTTGGGAGCATTACAATTTCTTGGTGATAAAGCGGTGTCATGGCAATCGAAGAAGCGGCATTGTACATCGCTGTCCTCAAATGAAGCAGAATATGTAGCCATGTCGGCGTGTTGTGCTCAAGTCATTTGGATGAGAACACAACTCAAAGACTTGGTTACGTATTTGACGAGAATCCGATGTCTGCGACAATCGAAGTGCTATTGCGGTCTCATGCAACTCTGTTCAACACTCAAAATCAAAGCACATCGATCTTCGATATCATTTCATCAAGGAGCACGTGGAAAAGGGTACCGTTGAATTATACTTTGTGGGTACTGAATACCAACTGGCATATCTTCTCACCAAAGCCTTAGCTCCTGCTAGGTTTAATGAGTTGGTCCACCGGATTGGTATGCGGTGTTTGACTCCAGATGAACTGTATGAACTTTTAAAACAGTCTTAAAACCAATCAAACCCCAAAACCTCTTTTGTAAATATCTTCAAAAACAAAATACAAAATTATAAAATCTGATAAAACAACAAAAAATATTCTTCTATCTATGTTTCTTTTAACATGGCAAGTACAAATCTTCCGTCAACACTTTTCTCTTTCAAAATTCAGTATTTTCTCGGTCATGTGTTGAGGGGGAGAAAGTACATATTTCTCGGTTTCATAAAACTTTGTACTTGCATGTTACCTCATCCCGGTTGTTTCTTTGATAATTGTGGTCACATTTCTGGTATACTGACACTCCCCGGGCTCAAATTTATAAAATTTCATTATTTCTTAAGTCGAGGGGGTGTGTCGTCAAGTTTCTTTCCAAAAATCATTCGTTTGGTAACCTAAATGGAAGTTATGGGCGTTGGATGAAAATGGTTAAGGTGGAGGGACTGAAATTGTCAAAAGTTCAAAGTATTTTTTAACAAAATACCTCACCTAATCTTTCAAAATCATTTACTTCACCTCATTTATTATTCATCTACCAAATCCTACGCCTAATATTCAATCTTCTAAACCGTGTTTTTGATCATCAATCTGTAAGTGTTTTCATAATCTTTGTGGTTTTACAAACAATGGTTTTGATTCTTTTGAAAATCCAACGGTTAAATATTGTATTTGATTGATCCTTGTGTTCTACGCGTAAGCTATGAACACAAGATCAACATGTGTGTGTTTGTAATGATACAAAGGGTGTTAAAATGCTTGAATAATCATACCTTAACTGTTTCTATCATTCAAATCCACCCAGAATCACGAATTAACCATTTTCAAATTAGGGTTCTTAAGCGTAATTTGGGTGTTTTCAATTGTGAGTGTTTCTGGTTAAATAGATGGTTAAGAGATGTTGTTTACATGTTGAATTGATCAAATCCAGGTTTAAAACTTACCCAGAATCATCAATTGTGTGAGAATTAAAATTCTAGGGTTTAAGTTCATACGATTTGGGTATTCTTGATTCATAGGGTTTTTGATGTTAAAACTTGTTTAGGATATCTCACTAGGCCACTAAGATATCCCAGAAATGATTTGGTGTCTATCCTATGGTTAGATTAGTTACCCGTAAGATATGAATTCTAGGGTTTAAGTTCTACGCATAAACTGTATCCTACGCGTAAACTATTTTGATTGAGTCATCATGTTAAACTGAAAGGGTACGAATTAATATGTTAATGAATGGGTTATGATGCATTTGTTTCAGGTTATTACGCGTGAAAAATTCGGAATCAAGGTTAATTGAGCTTCTACGCATAAGGATCACCTTACGCATAGAATGTTATGCGTAAGAGAAATCTTACGCGTAAGGTTCTACAAAGGGACTACGCGTATATTGTAAAGGATATGCGTAAACAGTAACCTTGACGCATAAGGTTCACTCTTACGAGTAAGCCTTACGCGTACGGTCCCACATACGCTTACGCGTAAGCTTTATTCCTAAGGCTATCTTTTCCTACGCGTAACATTTCTTACGCGTAAGTCAAGATCCTACGCATAAGCTTATGCTTACACGTATAACCACTCCTGTTTACGCATAAGCTTGCAACACCTACGCCTTAGCCTTGTTTTTTAACCAAATTTGTGAATTGTTACGCGTGCAAACTTGTAAATAAATAAATCATAACGTCACGAAACCAAAATGTCACTAATAAGCTTAAATGTTTAATAAGTTGTGAAAAATAAGTGAAAACTTGGACTTTAAAACTCACGTAACTTATCACGACGTCTTTGGACTATTGGACTAACAAGTGACATTGGACTCGTAACAATCATTGACATATCACATTCAATAAATAGACAATAAAATCAACTGTTGACTAACGTAATGTCTTTCGATATGTTGGTTCTTTTGGCTAAATATCTTTCAGATCACGATATGGACGTTTAAATGCATAATGTGGAAGCTCGAAATGTTCTCACTATTGAAGATATCTTCCCTAATGGTTACCCAATGAAGATCGGAAAGAACAACCTCAGAGTTGATTTTCATAACTTCTCTTGTTCTGAGTCTTCGTGTCAGATTGCATGGATATTCGAAGACTCACCCTTATCGAACATGCTCACAAACTCGATCTTTGCAGGAGATCTACATTCACCATTACGGCATACAATGCAAAAGGTCAAAGGTCAAAATGTTGTGACTGTGACCCTTAACAACAAACAAGTCACCATCACGCCAGTAGATTTGAGGGCTATTCTTCTTATTCCTGTCATCGAGCCTACTGAATACAATGCTACTCCAACGAAAGAGGTCGTTCTCCAGTTCATGGTCGACATCGGCTATGATGAAGCTACTGGGGTAATCACAAAGCACTCATCTGTTGATCTCAAGAACATTCCCCAGCCATGGAGAACCCTCTACATAATGATTGCCAAATCCGTTTCCGGACGTGATAGTGGTCATGAGCATCCCAAGCTCATGGAACTACAAATATTTTGGGCTTTGGTCAACAAAAAAGACATAGAAGTTAGCTCGATATGGGACGACATGATGACATACCTTAAAAGCTGGCACCAAGATCCCGTATATCAGATACACCAAACTGTTGATCCAAAGAGCTATAGGGTATAATCCTGATATTCCCTTGAGACTTGATGACCCCAAACAACACTCCGTGTTGTATAAGCCCACACTCACTATCAGATTTAAGGACTCAACAACAAAGAAACAAGGTGCAGTGTTGCCAGATCATCTTCTTACTGATGATATCAAAGGACTTTATTCATACAAACGATATCTGGCAGCAGTTGAAGCTGGAAAAGTAGGTTTCATGGATGAAAAATCTTCTGGTACACCTACTAGGAAAACCGGGAGAGCATGGGAAGTATCACGAGCACTGAGAGTACTAGAAGGTATCCGAAGAGGAGTCCATCCCGTAAAAGGAAAGTTCCATTAAAGGAGGCAATCCCTATTCCCAAACCTGAACCGCAACAAAAGCTAACGGACGAGGACTCAGAGGACACTAAAACGGACGAAGAGGTCATCTACTCTGAAACTCCAATCGATGACAATCAAACAGTAGCAAAACCTCTCAGTCCGAAAGCTAATAAAGGTAAAGGTAAAACCCCAGTTGTTGAGCCAGAAGAAGAGAAGAGCTAGGATGAAGAACAACTGGATAGAGACTACAGAAAGAAGTTGAAGAATATTAGACTCCAACATGTTGCTCAGGAATTTACCCGTGAACAAACTCGTGGCCCCGGAGGGTCAAGTGGTGGTGCACTATCTACACCAGTTCCCGATGCGGTTAATCAATCCGATAAAGGCGGTACCACCCACGAAGAACAACAAAGGCAACTGGAGGACTCTATCACCTATGAATTTGAGGAACCAGATATGGAGAAGTCTGAGAAAATTTCTGAAGAAGATGCTGAGATTTCAGCTAAAGAAAAAGCAGATAAAGAAGCTCAAGCTCAAGCAGATGAAGAAGCCAGGATTAAGGCTGAATAAATGGCTAACTCTGGAAATGATGACAAAGTGATTATGATGATTTTCTTCTAGACAGCCCAGCACGTTCCAAGGAACTAACTTCGAGCCACCAAAGACCACGAGTCTCCTCATGTCTCATCATCATCAGACTCGTCTTCTCACTCTTCACCTCCACCATCCAAAGTCACAACCAGATCCACATCCAAGTCAGTAAAGAAACCAACCGACTCTTGGATATCCCGGGCTAAGACAAAGATTGTCAAAGCTGTCAAGCAAGTCAGGATGAAAGATGTGACCAACAAAAAGCTGAATCAACTCGCTGACAGGATCAATCTTCTACAAGACGAGATAGACAAGATGTCAAGTAAAAGGGAGTATATCCAGAAGTTTATGAAACGTGATGTCCAAGGGGAAATGAACAAGATGATTAAGGAATATACTCACAAGTTCCTTCTCGACTCTGTTCCTAGAGTGACAAGGGATATGTTTGCCAGACAACTTACTCCAAATATTGTCGCATTGGTTAAACATACATTGGCCAACTCACCTGAACTCTCTGAAGCTGAGTTGATCTCGAAATTGGTGATACAAATTTCTAATCGTTCTGCAACCTTTGATTCATATGAAGCTAAATTCTTTGAGGCCCTTCTAGATTATCAACTCAAATCATCATGCAAAGAGTCAGCAGGTCAACCTAAACGACCAAGAGATGACGATGATAAGGACAAGGATTCTGCACCTAAACGTCCAAAGAAGTCTGGTGAATCTTCCTCTATGCCACCACCAACCCAAAGGACTCCAATAGAAAGACGATCTCCTTCACGTTCTCTGGCGATAAACCTCGGGACTCGAGTTACCACCATCCACAGAGAAAACCGGTGATCATTTGAATACTTGGTGGTGACGATGAAGAGTTCCATTAGCCCCAACAACAACCCACCTCTCCCGACACAACAAAGAAACCAGCATCCTCATCAAAGCCAAAGAAAAAGAAGAAGAAGACTAAGACTGATGTTGTCTCAAGGCTAGATGACCATACAACCACTGAATATGACTGGTTTTCTCAACTTTGTGATGCTACTACCTCACTACCTGAAGGTCAAGAAATGGTAGATGGCCGTACCATGGAGCATGTCAAGCTATTACAAGGACAATTTAAAGTGAAGAAGATGACGAAGGCTGAGCTCAAGCGAATCAAGAATGATGCCTTCCAACTGCTCAAAGATAGCTCCGAAAGTGCAATTGAAGTGGAATACCACCTCGACAACATTGCACGGGCCATGTCTAAAAACATCGATTGGCTCAACCCGGAAGCTAACATTGACTTCACCAGAAAAGACAAGGCTACATATTACACAGACTGGACCAGACCACAACCAACAATTGGCCGACCGGATCAACCTCAAATTCCATATTGTTACTTCTTCAACAATGACCTCGAGTTTCTTCTACACGGTAGCGATGCTACAAGGAAGTACGCTACGTCACTCACATTTCATTTCCCAGCAGCAATCTATTCTAACAATCCAGCCATCGAGGAAGAAGCCTCACATATGTTTGCTGCCACATTGGAAAAGTATGACCTTGATGCGATGTATGGGATTCATCATTGGCCTGAACGCCGAAGAATCTTCTACAAAAGCTGCCAAGTTCAAAAGTTGAAGAAGGAAGTGTTTAGTGATAAACGGATCATTGCTATTAAGCATGTTACTCTTTCGTCAAAGTGGGACTACACATTCCTTAAGAACATTGTGGTCAAACGACAAGACGAAGAGGACTATGACTTCTGTGAAGCGGATTTTACGAGACTGTCGCTAAATGAAATTGAAGATATGTATCTCGCTAAGGTGCAAGGACGAATGCGACATTTCTCCACAACCGTCCAACGCGAATACATCAAGTCATTGCTCATCTACATCAGAAGCATAGTGATCCAAGAACGTGTAGAAGACATACAGCTTGCCGTGGAATCGTATCAGACGCGTGTCAACCTCACTAAACCACAGCTAGATCTTCCCGACATAAACCATCTTCCTCAGTACACCCTCATCAGCAAACCATTTGGAGTAGTCTACCGTAGTGAACTACACCGAAATTGCTTAATGGCGTGCAAAGAGCTTCATAAGTTTGGGGATCATACACTGAAGAAAGTTAGGGATGGTTTAGCTTATCGGTTAAAGGCAATACAACAAGGCATTAGGTCACCTAAGAGATGGAATTCGAAGGAGAGAAGGGATGTGAAGAAGATCATCACTCGCATCGATGAAAGGTTGTTCAGAAGGGATCAGTTTAGAACTTTAGAGAGCTTCGTAGGTGGACGTCCTAGCATATCTCTCACAGGCTACCAACGTCCAGAACACATTCCTGGAGTTATTGCTGGACTACCGGATTCTCCTGGTAATCCTTGATTTGTTTCATTATCTTAACATTTGGATGTGTGATTTTTTAATGATTATGGCTTGTGCACACATAACAGTGTACAATCCGTACTTGTAATGAAAGGATCCTGTGGTACGCATCAATGCCACAATCCTATAAAATGAGCGAAAGCTTCTTACTTTTGAGTAAAACTTATCAAAACTTTCATTTTTTTCAAAGTTTTGCTCAAAAGAACAAGTACTTCCCCTTATGATTTTCAAAACCTCAAAAGTTTATATCACTTGTTGAGGGGGAGTATTTGATTAAAAAACTTTGTTCATAAATTGTTCTTCATGATAATCTTCCCGCAAAACTCGAAATGGACATATTCGATATCAAAATTTCGTCAAAAATAACATTTATATGCCATTTTTTAGGGGGAGAAAAATTATGTGATAAGAAATATGTTGTGAATTGCAAATGAATCGTCGTACTAAAGACTTTACCAACGAATTGACGAACTCTGAAATGTTAGTAAATCGAAAATACATGTCCGGGACGGGTAATAATTTCAAGCTAGTTCGCTAGTTATGTAAACGTGTCTCGCAAAGGACTTGTCCGAGTAGAATGTACCATTCGAGAAACTCTTGGTAGACATGAACTTTGACGGGTTTGACAACCTTTCGAGGTTGTCCACACCTTCAAGGTAGTTATTAGAGCTAATTGTCACCTAAAAGCTGACAATGTAACTCTTTAACTATGCAACGTAACCGTGTTTCACGGGGGATTGTCTATCATGAGTTGATAATTCAAAAGTGCGCGCTCTTCTCTCACCGTGCAGATTTCAGTCAACACTCTTTAGCACGTGTGGAGGGGGAGTAATTATGCAAAACCTTAAAACTCTCAAACAGTGGTATTAAATGCTTTTACTCATAACTACTTTGAGAGATTTTCAAGATAATGGTTTTAATGGCAACATAGGTTAGTCATGGAGTTATAAGGTGACTAAGGTTAGGAATAACCGTCCTATGATCCGCCAGAGCCGGAGGGATCTACCCAAGGACACCACCAATAGTTAGAATTATAAGTCCTTAGGTATGATTATAAAAAGGAGAAAAAGAGAATCAGAGAAAGAAGGAGTTGAATAATTAAAAAGAAAAGTAAAGAAAAGGGTGAAAACAAATAGCCCTCCACATTATTCAACTTAGGGCAGACACCGGGTTCAATTCATATGCTACTGGTTGTCACTTGATAACATCGGTATTGAAGATTAAAAGTCGTCATGGACCCAGTGACGCATGCACTAAACCGTCTTTGCCACTCAAGTTTCTCTCAACAGAAGCTTGTTTCATTCTCACAGGGAACCCTACATAAACTATCGGTTTTCTCTTAGAGATTGCTGGTATTGAAGAAGGAGACCCTCTCCCTAGTCTCCGCTCAGGAAAACCAATGTGCACAATTGAGTCTAGAGCCACGAGATTCATCAAAAGATCTCTTAGGTACACTTGACATTTTGATGGATCTGGACACACACCTTGTGTCAATGATATTTTGTATGATATTATTAAGCACGCGGAATTTACTTAGTAATACTTTAGAAGATGGATTGTATGATGTATTGTATGTAAACACAGATTAAACACAAAACTTAAGCTCCAATATTATTAATGAATAATACGAGTGATCTTGCTTATCACTAGGGTTACACCTTGAAGCCTTTGTGAGTAATATGTAGGTAATTAGACAAGTACCTAAGACAATGACCTAGGACCTCCTTTTATACAACAAGGAGTCCTTTACAAGATAAGTATAAAGCTAACATTATAGAATATACACAAGATCTATTCTATACTTATCTAGACGCGTTGAACTAAACATTATCTAATAGCAGTGGTAACAAAGTACCAGCAGTGGTAATACGTTTCCGCTGCTAGTGTTAATCTGAGCAGTGTAAACCACAACTATCTGTGGTAACGGATTATTCCCAACAATCCTCCCCTAAACTTATGATTTCTCTGCAAATCAATAAGTTTCTTCAATATGCATTATCTTCAAAGATTTGGGGAATTCAATCAAACACTTTACTTCTTCCTTAACTTCTGAATAGCTCTTGAACATTGATCTTGAAGCCTATATAACAATGCTCTGACCTTCTCATTATCTTCATGAACTCTTATTGTTGAACCTAACATCACTGTGAGAGTTCCAGCTCTGAGTGGATATTCTTTCTCAGCAAGCATAAATGCATCAACTCTATTTGCTGTAGAGACATGATGAACTTTACATGAATCATAGTAAAACCATTTGGTACCAGGACAAGTGCATGAGAACTTCCAGAAATCATCATTAACATTAGGTTCATAGAGCCTTCTAAGATTCACCCATAACTGCATCTCCTTCATGTCTTTGAGATCTTGAGCATTAAACCTTTCTTGAATTAACCTCCATAGTGTATCAAGGTCATCTCTGTCAAAAGCTTTTATAAGATCTTCAAATTGAATGAATGATGATGTTTCATCACCTAGCCTTGTGATCTTCCATGTTGGAGCAAAATTGCTAGCAGTGTAAACTTCCCAATCAATGATAGGATGTCTTACTTGCAGTGGTTCTGGATAAAAATCTTCTTCTACAATCACAATCATTCCAGTCAGTTGATCTTCAGTGAATTTCTCAGTAGGAATTTCTTGTTCTTCAACAACTTTAGTCTTCTTAACAGTTTGAGAATCACTTTCTTTGGCCTTTCTCTTCAATCCAGGAAACCTTTTTGCTTCTTCTTCAGAGTTCATAGAAACAAAATCACTGTCTTGCCTTTTTGCTCTGTAGTAAGCTCTTTCAACTTGATCATCAGGCATTCCTTTGAATTGATGCTTCTTCCAACCACCAACATGATGACAATAAGTCTTCATATATGAGAGAACTTGTGCTTTGGTTGGTTGTCTTGATTTCTTTTGACCCTTTCTGACTGTACTAATCACATCTTCAAGTGCTTGATTGTTTTTCATTTGAATGAAATCCTTCAACTGGGCAGTTCTTTGTTCTTGATTAAGGATGCATCAGCTACAAGGTCAATTGCCTTTTTCTTAATTATTTGATTATTAGCAATCAAAAACTCAATATCATCTTCAGTAGGAACATAACTAAACTCTGGAGTCTTCTCTCTAAGAATTGTAGGTTGAACAGTGGAAATTGGATTTTCCAATCTATCAAGCCTTTTGGCCTCCAAAAAGCTTGCAACTTCCAATTCTTCAAGCTTTTTCTTTTTAGCAACTTGTTCTTCATTAAACTTTTCAGCAATTTCTCTATCAAGGGCAATCTGTGCTTGTTGTTTCTTTGAAATATTTCTTCCAGTTTGCTCTACACTTTCCATAACTGCTTTACCTTTGTCTTTCTTCAGTTTATTAAATTCTTCACTTGCAGTGGCAATGGCTCTGCAGTGGAAATAGAATCAGTGGTAAAATCAGTTGCAGTACAGAAAATGTCTTGATCATCAAGTTGCTCTCCTTGAGTATTAGCTTCCTTTGCTCCTTTATTAGAATCTCCTTCATCTTCAAAATCAATTTTCCTCCCCTCAGTGTCAGCACCAGTTTTCCTCCCCTGTTTGGGAGAATTTCCCAAATCATGATTGTTAGGTCACTAGATTTACAACACAAGCTTAATAGAAAGATAGAGAGGCGATTGAACAATAAACCAAACAAACACACGCGTATGAATGTAGCCGGTTATGCGTAAGGAGTGAATGAAAGATAATATTGAACAACCAACCTTCAAATGAAGGTTTACAAGAGTATTTATAGGAGTGAAGCTAGAGCAACACTTCTAGTTCCCATCCTTTCCTTATTGGACATGGGCCTAAGCTCATGGGCCTTCTACATAAGCTTAAGGCTAATAACAAACATAAAGGCCATAATTAAGCTACCTATTACATATTAATTATTAACACTTGATTATGGTTTAGGAGTGATTCCAACAATCTCCCCCTCAAGTGTTGGTGATGAAAAACGGTGAAGGCGTTGATGTAATAGAAGCTTTGACGTCTTTTGACATTCTTCTTTCTTGTGAGAAGAATTGCCTTGATTCGAACCATCTCCCAGTGTAGCGAGATAGTTTTCTTTGAACAATTATGGTTTGACGTCATCTTTAACTTTGTTCTTTGATCATTGTTCTTTGTGATGAAAGTGATAGTATGTTGTAGTCAGCATCAAGTCTGCCTCGGGCCTGCATTTGCCGGTGTCTCACGTCTTTCTCCAACATGCTCACACACTTTTAACGTTGGATTCGGATACTGATGAAGTTCTTTAAGTCTTTAACTTTGTAGATTCTTTGATTTGTGAAGAATCATTCGACTTTTGTGTTGCTTTAAGATAGAACTTCTTTGATGATGTTGTTGGTGTGAACAAGTGGAGAATTTGCACGATCATTCCGCTCCAGAGCTTCCATAAGAAGTAAACATTAAAACGGTTAGTAATAAGCGGATTCCGGCACTTACAAGTTCGAACTTCGAGAGTGTTGACAGCATAGTGTGAAAACACAACTCTAATTCAGATGAGTCATTGAGGTACACTGAAGTATCACCTCACGACTGTAGACCGTTTGAGACCACTAAGCGCAATCCATGGGGAGTTGTCGAAGCGACCTGCTGTCAGGGCTGTTTGATGTTGACCCTGGCAGGAGTTTCCATTCAATCACTGAGGATCACAAATGTGAACCTCTCAAAAATGTTCTCGACAGATTGCTAAGATCTGTGAAGGACTCGATAATGTACCACTGAAATTCTTATTGTTGAATGTCAAGTGATGAAATGTCAAGTGTACCTACGAGATCTTTTGATGAATCTCGTGGCTCTAGACTCAATAGTGCATTTTGGTTTTCTGAGCGGAGACTAGGGAGAGGGTCTCCTTCTTCAATACCAGCAATCTCTATAAGAAAGCCGATAGTTTACGTAGGGTTCCCTGTGAGAATGAAACAAGCTTCTGTTGAGAGAAACTTGAGTGGTTAAGAAGGTTTAGTGCATGCGTCCTTGGGTCCATGACGACTTTTAATCTTCAATACCGGTGTCATCTAGTGACAACCAGTAGCATATGAATTGAACCCGATGTCTGCCCTAAGTTGAATAATCTGGAGGGCTATTTCTTTTCACCCTTTTCTTTGCATTTCTTTTTAATTCTTCAACTCCTTCTTTCTCCGATTCTCATTCTCTCCTTTTTACAATCATACATAAGGACTTCTAAATTCAAACTATTGGTAGTGTCCTTGGGTAGATCCCTCCGGCTCTGGCCGATCATAGGACGGTTATTCCTAACCTTAGTCACCTTATGACTCCATGACTAACCTATGTTGCCATAAAACCATTTTGAATAAAATCTCTCAAAGGGTTTGTAAATGAAAAACATGTTTGAACCACTGTGAGAGTTTTATCTTTTAGCAGAAATACTCCCCCTCCACATGTGCTTTAGAGTTTTGACGGAAAACTGCACAGTGAGGAAAGAGCGCGCACTTTTGAATTGATCGACTCAAGATAGACATTCCCCCGCGAGACACTGTTACGTGGCATAGTTAAAGAGTTGCATTATCAGCTTTTAGGTGACAACTAAATCTAATAACTATCTTGAAGGTGTGGACAACCCCGAAAGGTTGTCAAACCCGTCTAGGTTCATGTCTACCAAGAGTTTCTCGAATGGTACTTTCTACTCGTACAAGTCCTTTGCGAGACACGTTTACATCACTAGAGAACTAGCTTGAAATTATTACCCGTCCCAGACAAGTCTTTTCGAGTTCTTGTGAGTTAAGATCTCGTCAATTCTTGGGTTAAAGTCTTTTCACACGAGAGTTCATATAGCAAAACACAACATATTTCTTATCACGTATTTTCTCCCCCTAAAAAATGGCATATAAAATGTTATTTTTGAAAAGTTGAGAATAAATATGACCATTTCGAGTGTTGCGGGAAGAATGACCACTGTGAACAATTTGTGAACAAAGTTTTAAGTCAAGTTGTTAGGAATTAGAAATTCCAGGTATTAAAGAGTCGGTCACCTCAAGTATATGTAATTGTTAGAAAGCTCGTAGTCGTAGTTCTTTTGTGTTAAGTAGTATTTAGTTAAGTAACACCGTGGAGGACGGACGGGTCTTTACCCACTGTATGCCTGATCCACAGCCCGTTGTGTGGCGATTTATGTAAGACTATAAATACTCTCTACCTCCCAAGGTAGAGAGTTGGAGCTCATAATAATATCTTTCACTTTCTCTCACTAAGTTCCCTAAACCTCTAACTTTCTCTCTCTAGAATTCCATTTATACGCCACTTTGTGTTATGGTTTGATGTGTATGTGAAAACTTATATCTAACAATTGGTATCAAGAGCCAAGGTTAGATCATATCTTGCACATCTTTGGATTTCTAGTGGTTTTTAGGTGGTTTTTGAGTTTGAAAAAGTTTAGTGGTTTGTGCATCATTTGGTTGATTTCTTGTGTTAAAGTTTGGATTTTGTTAGTACTTTTATGTTTAGAATCATCACAAGTGTGTAGGTTTTCATTTGGTAAGCTTGAATCATCTTGGTTGGGTTGTTTTTGGATTGAAAAGTGATGTTTATGTGGTTTTTTCTTGCTAGCGACTTAACACACGGAATACTTTCTTCGTAGCGACTTGCTTTACAAATTTGTAGCGAGTTACAGTTTTGGAGCTAGCGACTTAGACCTAGCGATTAACAGTACAAGTAGTGGACTCTCCACTACGGGTAGCGACTTGGTCTGTAGCGAGTTGCTCTTTAGCGACTTGAAGTTTTAGCGACTTGAGTAGCGAATTGCTGCCAAAAATTTTGCTAGCGACTTGTACCTTAGCGAGTTGCTGTTTAGCGACTTGACTGTGTAGCGACTTGGTGCTTAGCGATTTGGTGATTTAGCGAGTTGCTCTTTAGCGACTTGACTGTGTAGCGACTTGGTGCTTAGCGATTTGGTGATTTAGCGAGTTGCTACTTAGCGACTTGGTGCTTAGCGACTTGGTTCAAGGGTTATAGCGACTTGGTTGATTTTTACGAAGAAGAGGTTTGACCAAAGTTGACTTTTTACGTCAAAACTTCAAACGGCCATAACTTTTGATCCGTAACTCCGTTTTTAGCGAAATACCTGTCAAAACGACCGGAACAGCCTGAATATTTTGAGGTTTCACCACGATGTCGTGAAACGAATTTTTCGAGGCCCAAATCCTCTTCGAAAGGAAGTTATTGAGCTTTTAAGATTTTAGATCTAAATTTCTCCATAAAATCGTGCAACAACCAACCCAAATCACAACCAAACAACATCTCTGCTTATCCCACAAACAATCATAAGACCTAACACACAATTGTCTATCATTGTGTCGATCCATCAGTCATCTTAACACATTCCATTGGTCATTACTTAACGGTTTGGTCTTGATTTTAGTAAAATCCAGCGAAAGATTCTATTTCTCGGTTTAAATCATAGACTTGTAAAATCCCGTGCATTCCACCACATCATGTCTTACTCTACTGACCCAGTGATTTCAGAAGTGCTTAAATTGTATGATGCTGTGGACAATAATGTTAATAATTGCTACACTGAGCGATTAAAGATGTTTGAATTAAACAATGAGGATGTGAGATCTTCATGTTCCGAGTACAATGAGAATGAATTGCACCTGCTACAGAATGCCATGCAAATGGAATGCAGCATTGAGCCCTATCGGCTACTTCATCGCACCTCATACATTTGTTATCCATAGTGGGGATCGAACATGTAGTGCTCTTTTTCGCCAGGACTTACCTACATTGACAAGAAGCTTGCTGTTGAACTTAGAACATTTAAAGCTGCAAATTACCAATGAAGAGGTTCAAAAGGATGGTTCTAGTGCAGCTCTTCAAGTAATCTACAAACAATTTCAGCCATTCATCGTGTGGGAATATTCAGCAGATTACGATCAACACTTGACTGGAATTTCCTTCAAAAACATCTGGAATGGAAATTCAGGAATTCATTGAGACATTTATCCAACTCATGGATAATTTGAAAAAGTACATTGAAGAATCTGCATAAAAGAATGAAGACGTGAATGAGTGTCAGGTGCAGTTGAAAGATTGTTGTGATAAGTTGGGTAATGTATCATTGAACGAATCGGGTGTTGCTTGAATGCAGAATGTCATTACAACAAAATTGATGAGTCGGATAATGGAAAAATGGAATCTTCGTGCTCAAATTCACAAGAGAGAGAGGTGCACCGGACACAACCTGTGCAAGTTAATGCAAAGGAACGCTCCATGGAAGCTTCGGATGTACCCAAGATAGAGATGCACCCGTCACAGCCTGTGCATGTCAATGCTCCGGTAAGTTGCATGGATGTTTCTGCTGTACCTAGTTGTGCATCTTCTACTCAAAATGATGATTATGAACTGCATGAGTACGCTGCATTTGTGCATGATGATTCCCTTACCACTGAGCTTAACATATATAAGGATCAAGTTGCTATTTATGAACAACGTGCTAAGTTTGAGTTGACCACCCGTGAGCAGAAAATGGATGTCCAAATACGTACAATCATTAGAAAAAGTAATTTTAGAGAAGAAGTATTAAAACAAGAGTTAAACTCCTTACAAGAAAAGCTTTCTAAAACTGCTAAGCAAAAACACGAACTTCAAGAAAATGTTAAAATGCTTAAGCAAGAATTCAAGGCTAAGGAATCAAAACTTTTGAATGATTTTTCCAATCTAAAAACTTTGAAAAACAAGCTTGAAAATAAGTTGTACGTACAAGGGAATACCATTCAGACTGCTCACATGATCACTAAGCATAGAGTCTTAAGCGATAAGCATAGCATTCCCCTTGTTGAGGAACCAAATCCAGAGATAATTAAAAAGGCCAGAAATGCTCATAAGGTGCTTTATGATGGCAATGAAATCCTTAAGCCTAGGCAGAAACCTAGTTGCGCTGAGTGCACTGAGGAAGATAAGAAATCAGATGAAGTCACTAGGGAGAAAATGAATAAGAAGCTAGAAGATCCTGAGTGTAAAAGAACAAGATAACGATAAAACCCCATGATTACACTAAGGAAAATTGGATATCCTTAAACATGTTTAAGCCTCAGACTCTATTGGCCCCTGAACAAGTGTTCTGGAAAAAGGATATGGACTTGCAAAAAGCTGAAAATCTTGTTGAAAAGAATCCCCCTTGTAGGAAATTCCCTAAAGCGACTGTGTATCCTCCAAATACACCAATGCATTTAGTTCCTAGAACTATTGCCACTAAGAGCAAGACCTTAATCAGTCAATATGTTATTCTTCAACTATTTGTCGATTTTGAGAAAACTTGTAAGAAAAGGATCACACCCACTGGGATAACTGAAGGGGAAAGGGGTTTTGAGCAAACAAAAGAATGCTATCTAACTGAGGTCATGCCTTTCTTTAAACAACTAAAAGATCATTTTGAGAGTCTTAAAAAGGGGATAAAATCAGATATTAAAGAAATGGAAAAGGAATTTGATGCAATGGTAGTTGAGGTTAGTGACTATGAGCGAGAATTAAAATATAATGAGATTGAGAGGAAGAACTTGCATACCTTGAATGAGAATCTTATTTCAGAATGTATTGCTCAAGATGTGTTTTACACTTGCTAATTGTTCCATTAATGCTTCTCAATTTCATGAATTATCTTTGCTCTGAAAGTCTCCCATGATCGTGTCATTGAGCTTGAAAAAACTAATTCTAAATTGCATGAGAAAATTGAACAGGATGATCATGATAATTTGGTGAAACAGTTTTCTAAATTGGAAGTTGAGCATCTTGCTTTGCAATTAAAATATCAACATCTAAAAGAAAATGTTAAAACCTCAAATTTCAAGACATCCTTGGATGCTCCTGAATTTGATGCAGTTTTTGAAATTAGCAAACATGATGAACAGATTCGAGCTCATTGTAACACGATCAAAAAGTTGAAAGCCCAAATCTCTCAATTGAAGGGTGAAAAGAACAATGTGACTGGATCTCAAATGCCTCCTCCTTTAGATTCTCAGTACTCTCAAACTTTTCATCTTCAAAACTTAGTTAATGCCTTACAAAATGAAAACGAGAGTTTTCTAGAAGAAAATGAAAAAGTTAAACGACACTTTAAAGAGTTATATGATTCAATAAAAGTCACCCGTGACCAAAACAACGAAAAAATAACGTCTTTACAAAAGGAAATTAAGAATCTGAAAAGTCAGGGAAATGGGAAACTGCCACTTGTTTTCAATAAGAATGTTGTCTCAAAGTCACCCATAGATTGCAAATACACTGTGACAGTTAAATATATTCCTCCTCATCTTAGGAATAATGAACATGCTTTTCATGACTTCTGTGCTCACCTTAAGGATAGTCTAGAATGTCTCCGTGAGATTGTCGAAGAGGATTTCATTAACAAACCTCTTGATAGTGAAATTAGGTTTGCTTGCCTCCGGGCCAAAGCGATCTCAAGAGCTGCTTGAATGTGTAATTGCAACATGTCCAAAACCCTTAGGTGAAAAAGGCAAAGCTGTGAAGCCTTGTTCTATGCCTAGTGCCAAATAGGAAATCCGTTCTATGCCTAAAGCCAAGCATGTGACTCTTGATATGCCTTGTTCCATATCTAAATTCAAGCAAGCAACCTGTGATGTGCCTCCTAAAATTTCAGATCCCAGCACTTCTAGACCAGGAATGCAGAAAGTAGTGAAGCCATGTAATGTTCCCATCGTTACTTCTACAGATGTTAAGATTGACACTAAAGTTAGCGGGTCAAAACCTAGAAGCTATGCAAAGAAGGATAGGATTACGCAAACTAAAAGTGATCATGATAAGGAAGTGAAAGAACACCATAGGGACAAGAAGTTTGATTTGAACCAAAAGAATCGTGTTAGTTCTAGTATTAGCTCTAAGCTTACTAAAATTAATTCGAGGCCTTATGCTATCTGCAAAACATGTAAAAATGTTTAATTTCTGGTAATCATGATAAATGTGATGTGTTATTTCAGAGGTCTAAGATTCATAACCCAGTTAAGAAAGTTTGGAGAGCGAAACAGATTAAGAAATCATGGAAACCTACAGGGAAGGTTTTTACCAATGTAGAAATTCAGTGGAAGCCAACAGGTCGAATATTCACGAATGGCAAACCTTGCCCCTTAACTAGACCCACTATGCCTAGAGTAGTGCCTGTTAAGGTTTGGAAGCCAACTGGTAGAATAATCCCATTAAGCACAAAATGTCATTTGACTAAGTCTGATGCTTCTACTAGTTCAGCTCCTAAGGATAATGCCATTGTATCTAGGGTTTCTGCTGATTCAAAGATATCTTGTGCTAACCAAAAGGAACCCATCAGCACGTGGGGATCCAATGTTTCCAATTCTCTATCTTCGTCTGTTGTCCAAAGCAGGTCGTACAAATCGTCCCTTGGTATTTGGATTCGGGCGGCTCTAAACATATAACTGGGCTCTATATTATGACGCCTGTTCACATCAGTTCAGGCCTCGTTCTTCAACACTATGGTGTCTGCAGATAACACTTCAGGCCCCGTTCTTCAAAGAAAAGAAAAGTGTACGCTCTTCTGTGCGCTTTATCTTCAGCTAAAGAGAGATTCTCTCATGAATGGCCATACTCATCTACATTCTTCATCAACAAGCTTCATGTTTTTCCACGCTCATTCAGTCATCAAGTGGATCTGCGTTCATTGGTGTATACTCTTATTTACTTGTTAAATCAAAAATGGCAACTTCGGATGCAATTTTTGAGGGGAGAAAGAGTGAATATACTACATGATGATGGATGTTTGAATAATGGTTATACGACTTAATTTTTGATGATAATGAGTGTATATTCTTTTTGATGAAGAGTGAATATACTAAGGATAATTGGGATTCATTGTTTTGATTTTTGATGACTCTCCTCCAACGCCTAATGCTTCACTTACTAAGGATAATTGGGAATCAATGTTTGGGATTCACTGTTTTTCAAAGATATATTTGATGAGTACTTTCAACCTCCGACGAATGTTGATCATCCAGTTTCTGAAGCTCATGCTCCGGTTTCTATTGACTCAACTGGTTCACCATCTAAGAAGTACTTCTTGGAATTCTCAAGAAACCTTATCTCCAGTTATTTCACAAGGCGTTTATAATGACTATCATGATATTGTAAGTTGCATTATTGAATAATGATCCGCTCTTTGGTATTCCTGTGCCAAATCTTCACGGATTGTTGTTCATGGATAATGATCCGCTCTTTGGTATTCCTTTGCCAAATCTTTACGGATTATTGTTCCTCTCATTGTGCACGCTATAAATCAACCACACGAACATTAAGGAAAATGACTACCTCATTCGCTCGAAGACATTTGTGGTGAATCTTCCAGATCAGTCTCTACATGTATACCTTTAGGAAGAATGCATTAATGTCGAGAAATCATTTGTTCCGGTTCAAATTGTCTACTTTTGGGTTGATAAAGATAGTCAGAGAGAGTTTCTATCGCAGTGGTCCTATGGCTCCTGGACAATCCAGTTCAGAACCCGCACTTCAAAACAGTCCCATTGGTTCATCCCTTGTTCCAAACTTTTCTCAAGAAACTCCATATGTACCTCCATCTGAAGATGATTTAAAGAAATTGTTTGATCCTATGTTCGATGAACTTTATGATCCAAGTACTAATGAGGTGTCGATCCCTACAACAGAGGCTGCTCATATTCCTGTGAATGAAGTCAATCCCTCAGTCTCAATATCTTTAAGTCAAGAAGCGCCTGCTGCTGATCCTTCAGTCTCATCAACAAATCATCATTCTTCAAATGTACATCATGGAAATGTTTCTGGCATCAATGATGAAGTTAATCCCTTTGCTACTCCTGAAGATGCTCCATTTGAAAACATATTTGCTCCTGAATCTTCTTCAGAACCATCCTTTTCAGGAGACATCGACTCTGCTACTTCAGTCCCTCAACAACCACCACATGAACACCTCAGAAAATGGACTCACGATCATCCATTAGACAACATCATTGGAAATCCCTCTCGTCCAGTATCCACACGGAAACAACTTGCAACCGATGCCTTATGATGCTTCTTCAACTCCGTACTCTCTAAGATCGAACCAAAAGATGTTAAAACCGCCATGAATGAAAATAGCTGGTTCAATGCTATGCAAGATGAAATTCATGAGTTCGATCGACTAGATGTATGGGAATTAGTACCTGCTCCAGATTGTGCTATGATTATTGCTCTAAAATGGATCTTCAAAGTGAAACTTGATGAGCATGGTGATGTGTTGAAGAACAAGGCTCGATTAGTTGCTAAAGGATACCGTCAAGAGGAGGGTATAGACTTTGAAGAATCTTTTGCTCCTGTGGCTCGAATCGAGGCAATTAGAATCTTTTGGCTAATCTGCAAGTAAGAACATGGTAGTCTATCAAATGGACGTAAAGACGGCATTCCTGAACGGAGATCTTAAAAAAGTCGTCTACGTCAGCCAACCTGAAGGATTTGTAAATCAAGAGCATCCTACTCACGTTTATCGTTTGAAGAAGGCCCTTTATGGTTTAAAGCAAGCTCCAAGGGCATGGTATGATACGTTGTCAAAGTTTCTTCTATCAACCGGATTTAGCAAAGGAGCAGTTGATCCAACATTGTTCACCAGGAAGTCAGGCAAACATTTAACTCATGTTCAAATTTATGTTGATGATATTATTTTTGCCTCGACTGACCCAATGGAATGTGACCGTTTTTCTAATGAAATGAGTTCAAAATTTCAAATGTCAATGATGGGACAAATGTCATTTTCTTGGGATTACAAATTTCGCAAAGTCCCGGAGGCATTTTCATAAATCAATCTAAATATGCAACTGAGATCTTAAAGAAATTTGGATTTGATTCATGTGACCCTATTGACACTCCCATGATTGATCGAACCAAACTAGATGAGGACCACTCAGGGATCATGATTGACCAAACAAAATATCGTAGTATGATAGGATCCCTGATGTACCTCACAGCTAGTAGACCAGACATCTTGTTCGCTGTTTGCATGTGTGCTAGATACCAGGCTAAGTGATTGGTGCTGAACATTCAAGCTAAATCACTCAAGCTAGCCACTTGTGAATGGCCAACCGTAATAAACTTAAAACTGCTCAGAAACCAAATGCAATTAAGATCAGAGGAATATAGTGGATTCCTGGGTCGTTAAGTCCCACGGAGGATGAATTGATGTATAAACACTTGATCAGATGATAGAATGATCACTAAGGATAGTGATCAGTAAGGTTTTTGATGGATAATTAAACCTAAAGAAAAGATCTACAAATTACAGCGACTTAAATGCAAATTAAAAGAAATTAAAAAGATTAAAATATATTAAATAAACGCTATCACTATTTTTACAATGATGTTTTTGTGATTTTATAAAACAAAATAACTTAAATAAACTATTTTAACTAAAACGTAAACTTAAATTATCTAAAAACTTGATTAAAAATGAAAACGTACGTTATTTATAAAAATTACGCGAGTGCGCAAGCAAAACCGTAAAATTTATGAAATAAAAGACCTACAAGTGTAAAAACAATTTTATTACGTACTATATGACAAAAGAAAATTTTAGAAAAAAGATTTATATTTTTTAGACTTTTATATTTTTTTTTATGAATTAATTAAGATTTTATACTAATTAAATGTTTAAAAATACTAAAACTATTTAGAAAAATCTGAAACTTTTTTGTAAAATACTTAATATTAATACAAACTAAAGAAAAATACAAAGGATGAAAAAGCTAGTTTGAATAAGCTAGAAATAAGCAATTAAGCTCGTATAAGCTAAATGAACAAGGAAGACTTATGTATTAAATAGTGTAAAAGAAAACTGAAAAAGACCCTAGGGCAGATGGTGTGTGTGTGGTGTGGTGAGCTGGGTGGCCAGGGTTCGAATCCCAGCACTGCCTTTTTGCTAACTTTTTATTTTTTTTACTTTTTCTTTACAAACTTATTAAGCTACTAAAAATGAGCACTTTTCACAACTACAACTTTTTATGAAAATGACCAATAAGCTCAGTTTGAGCTTATTTTCTCAACAGTACGTAGGAAAATGGATTAAAGAACAAGATAATAGCCAAATGGCTTATAAGCTAATAATTAAGCAAAATGAGAAATGGAAATAAGTTGAATACTGATAATAAGCTAGTGTTACAAATGAAAAAAAAACAAAATGACTTGAAAATAAGCACTAGATAAGCAAAATAAGCACAAAATACACTGGTATGCACATGACACTTTGTAAATCACTATGCACCTTTAAGCTTATTTTTAAGCACTAAGATAAGCTATAAATTTAAAACAAACACTTGAACTAATAAGTTGACCAGATAAGCTATCCAAAAAGCTAAAGCTTTAACAGTGGGGTCCACTATAGAGCTATTGGTGAGCTTATTAAAAAACTAAAAAACAACTGAGTTAAACTCAGTGTATACTGAGTTAAACTCAGATTGTATCTGAAGTGTTTTGGAAAAACAAAAGCTCTTGCAGGCTTATTAAATAAGCTACAAAATGGAAATTTAAGCTTAGGACTAAAAGATGGCTTGGTTAGCTTCACAAAAACTAAAATCACAAGCTAAAGTTAACTAGTGAGCTTGTGCCAAGCTTGTGAATTCGACCATAAAACTGTGCACAGAGCATTTTTGACTTTTTAAGAAAATGAAACAAAGTTGACTTTAATGAACTTATAATCAAAGCTAATGACTGATTATGATATGTTAAGGTATAATAAAGTTATATTAAGCTATGCTAACAACTTTTAAGCTAATATGATGATTTTACCTTTAAAATCTTAACAGTTATCAATTTAAGAAGGATTATAGAGTATTTTGACTATAGCTTAAACAAGGACTGACTTATATTGTTTGTATGAGCTAATGAGACCTAATGAGACATGAATCCAGCAAAAGCAACAACACAAACACTCTTAAACACAATTAAACTAGCAAATCCAAACAAGCCTTTACAAGGTTGTTTTGAAGATTTTTAAAACAAATGAATGATTTAGACCATGAAATTGATTGCAGACCTAATATTATCACTAAATAAGACTAAAGAAACTTTAAATGACAATAATAACAACATAAGATCAAGAAATTACAATTATGCTAATAAGACTGTTAAAACAAGATTTTTAGCAACTATAAATTTTAAAGAACAAGTGACTGTTTTTATGATTTAATTACACTTAAATATAACTAATGATCATGAAAACACAAAGATTTGAGCTTATGACTGTATTAAACAGTAAAAGGCCAAATTGGATCAAAAGAGCTTACAAGTGATTTCAAGTGAAAGATGAGAACCAAGGACTGAGAACATATCCTATAGCTTCCCAAGAAGCACTAAACCAATAAGCAATCCAAAATCAGCTCTGCTTCAGTCTTCTTGTACCTTCTTCATTGATTTTTTATTTTCTCACTATTTTTTTAGTATTTTTATGATTTTTCTGTTTTTGATACTAGACTGTTTTTAAATGTTTCTAAAAGCTTGAATAAGCTTTCTACGGAGCTTATGTGGGCTTATGAGTCCATAATAACAACTGCTAATAACATTGACAGATTTTGATAATTTGAACTTGAAAATGCATAAACTGAAAACAGAACTTGAAACTTGAAATTACTTGTTGCAAAAGTTGTATATTACACTGAATATGAGATAAACAGTACTTTAAAGCTAAGAAATACACTTGAAAATCAGAATTAAGTTAAACGACATAAGCTTAATTAAAATTAAAAACTAGATACTTCCTCCTCTGCTTCTCCTCTTTCTTTATAGCCTTGAGATACTCCCCACATGCTTCCGAGACTTTCCCACTTTAAATCTTAACCATTGGATGAGTCAAACTCATCCTATTCGTTTAAAAGACTTTTGCGCCAAAATTGAGACTAGTGGATTAGAGCAGTTCTGCTGTAATTAAAGAAGCTTGGGGTGTAGTGGAGGTGTAGGGGACACAAAATGTTAAGTTTCAATGGACTTGGTGTGATGTAGAAGCAAAAACAGGGGATGTGAGTGGAACAGTGAAAGGTCTATGGTGGGGAAGCATTAACTGCAGTTTGTGGGCTATCTCATGAGGTGGAGGATGGTGATGAGTGTATTTGGCAGCTGTGATGAGGTGGAGGTGAGGTGGAAAACCACCTGGTTTTGGTTTAACATGTGGAGAGGAGAAGACGCTACAGTGGTGGCGGTATTATATGTTCTAAAATTTGGGCCGGGTTATGGTTTTGGGCTTGGGTTTGGTTTAAATAGGGTCCGGTTTGGTTTGTATCTTAATAATAACAAGGACCTTTTGTGTAATTCCAACAAAGTTAAGGGTTGAACCTGCCAATCTTCCAAAGTTCTTACAAGGATCACTTTTGACAAGTTTTAATAGTACAAGTACCATTTTTGACATTTTCAAATTCTCAAAGGACCATTTTTGCCAAATTTCAAAGTTTAAGGACCTAAGTTGTAATTTTGTAAATTTGAATCTCAAGGACTAATTTTGACAACTTTTGAATCCCTAAGGACTTAAAATGATATTTTTCTTTATTTGGTTTTACCAGGGACTGTTTTTGACAACTTTTGAAACATGGGGGGACTAAAATTGCCAATTATGCAAACTTGATACGTTTTTCACCAGATTTTGAAATTTTTGCATTTAAAACATATAAAACACTTATTTGTGATATTTTTATCATTTTGATGCATTTCTGAGTGTTTTCAGATGTTTTTGCAGTTTAAATGGTACAAAAATGATGAGTATTTAGACACTCATCAATCCCCCACACTAAGATATTGCTAGTCCCTAGCAATGTTTTGAGAAAAATTAATGGATTTCATCTCTTTACCAAAAGCCATTACTTCTGGAGTAGCCAAATGTTTCAGTTCAAGTAAGAACCTTGGTACACCGATAACCAAATGATTTTGAGCAAATCACCAGCTTCCAACGGATTTGATTTGTCTTTACCAGAAGCCGTTTGCTTCTGGACTAGCCAACTCTTAGATAAATTATCAATATTATCTTTGGTGAGTCGATTACCAATTATGGTTTTTCCACTGCCTTTACCACAAGCCATAAACTTGCGGGCTAGCCAACTCTTCACTTTTAAGGATATGGTGAGCTGAATACCATACAATTTTGGGCAAATTGCAAGCCATCAACGGATTTGAGATATCTTTACCAAGAGCCGTTTGCTCCTGGATTAGCCAATCCTTTTGTTTATTAGGCAAGGCGGACTGATAACCATAATCTGAGTAAGTGAAAAACACTTACTCCAAAAAAATTTTGGCCAAAAATGGGGGAATTAGGCGGTATAATTACATGATAAAATTCGTGAGAATTCCCCCCCACACTTAGAAATGAATATTGCCCTCAATATTCAAAGTACCGGCGGTTATGCCGAAACATAGAATATAAAAGGGAAATACTACGGCCTTTATTTTGTTTTTGATATATACACATTTTTTTTTTTTTTTTTTTTTTGAAATTGAAAAGTTATATACAATAGCGTGGGGCAACTCCCCCACACTAGGGTGGTAGAAAAGGGGGTAAGAAGACAGAAACATGGGTGAAAACCCATATGGTGTGTGCTACTATTTTTGATTCCCGAGTCACTAGCTTGACTCGATCCCCGCATTCATTGGTTCATGGGGAATGTTTGTAGATCCGGGACAATCACGGGTGGAATGTCCTCTCCAAAGTAGTGCTTTAATCGATGACCATTTACTTTAAAATTTGGACCATCAGGCTGAGATAACTCAATGGTACCATAAGGATAAACCTTAGTGATAGTAAATGGACCAGACCAACGGGACTTGAGCTTTCCCGAGAAAATCTTCAATCTAGAATTGAAAAGAAGGACTCGATCACCAACGTTGAAAACGCGGTTCTTGATTTTGGAGTCATGAATCTTCTTTGTCTTTTGTTTATAGATCAAAGAGTTCTCGTATGCTTGATCACGGAGTTCATTTAGTTCATTCATTTGAACTTTTCTGTGATCACCAGCTGTCTGTATATCAAAGTTTGCATGTTTTAAGGCCCAGTAAGCCTTGTGCTCTAGCTCAATCGGAAGATGACATGCCTTTCCGTACACTAGCTTGTATGGAGTACACCCAATTGGTGTTTTGTAAGCTGTACGAAAGGCCCAGAGTGCGTCATCCAGTTTATCCGACCAGGATGCACGATTTTCACCTACTGTCCTTTCAAGGATTCTTTTAATACCACGGTTTGAAACTTCCACCTGCCCACTTGTTTGGGGGTGGTATGCAGTAGATAGACGGTGGGTAACACCATACTTTTGCATGACACGATCAAATTGGTCATTACAAAAATGTGTACCACGATCACTGATTATAGCTCTCGGAGTTCCAAACCTGGCAAAAAGAGATTTCAAAAATTTCACAACTACTCGGGCATCATTTGTAAGTAAAGTTTTCGCTTCAACCCATTTTGACAAATAGTCAACAGCCACGAGTATGTATTTGTTACCTCGAGAAGATGGAAATGGCCCCATAAAGTCAATACCCCAGATGTCAAATATCTCACAAACTTGAATGGCATTTTGTGGCATTTCATTTCTTTGAGAGATATTTCCATGACGTTGACAAGCGTCACAGGTTTTGACAAAATCGTGGGCATCCTTATAGATGGTGGGCCAATAAAACCCGGAATCAAACACCTTTTTGGCGGTGTAGTTTGGACTATGATGGCCCCCGGTGGGTCCAGCATGGCAAGTTGTGAGAATGTCAAGAGCTTCCTGTCCATAAACACACCGTCGGATGACTTGATCCGCACAGATTTTGAATAAGAAGGGGTCGTCCCAGAAGTAATGTTTAACATCTTTGAAGAATTTGGTCTTCTGTTGGGTCGACATCCCTTTCACAATGAAGTTACCCGCATGGTAATTTGCGAAATCAGCAAACCATGGGGTAGAAGAGTTTCCATGAAAAGAAACCGCATTGAGTGTCTCGAGAGGAAATGTTTCATTTATTTCCTTTTTCTCAAAACATCTTGGTGAGGGTTTTCTAATCTGGACAGATGATCAGCAGCCAGGTTCTCAGCTCCTTTTTTATCACGTATGATGATATCAAATTCCTGGAGGAGGAGAACCCAACGGAGCAATCTCGGCTTTGCATCTTGTTTTGCAAAGAGATATTTGAGAGCCGAGTGATCCGTATACACCACGCATTTGGTCAAGATGAGGTATGGCCGAAATTTCTCAAACGCATACACCACAGCTAATAATTCTTTTTCTGTGGTGGTGTAATGGGTTTGAGCTTCAGTCATAGTCTTACTTGCGTAGTGGATAGGCTGAAAATGCTTGGTTTTTCGTTGCCCCAAGACTGCACCGATAGCAAAATCACTTGCATCGCACATGAGTTCAAAGGGTAAATCCCAGTCGGGGGCAACTAGAATGGGTGCTTCCGTAAGCTTTTTCTTCAATGTTTCAAAAGCTTTGATGCACTCGGGTGAGAAGATAAAAGGAGCATCTTTTTCAAGAAGATGAGTCATAGGCCGGGCGATTTTAGAGAAATCTTGTATGAATCTACGATAGAAACCGGCATGACCTAAAAAACTCCTAATACCTTTGACGGTAGTAGGATGAGGCAGTTTAGCAATAACATCTACTTTTGCTCTATCTACCTCAATCCCATTTTTTGAAATCTTATGGCCAAGGACTATGCCTTCTTTGACCATAAAGTGGCTTTTCTCCCAATTTAGACAAAGATTGGTGTCTTCACACCGTTTGAGCATTTTATCTAGATGGGAGAGACATGTTTGAAACGAATCCCCAATGACCGAGAAGTCATCCATAAACACCTCCATTGTTTCCCCGATCATGTCGTGGAAAATGGCCATCATACATCGTTGGAACGTGCCGGGAGCATTACATAAGCCAAAAGGCATACGTCTGTAGGCAAAAGTTCCGTATGGGCAGGTGAATGTAGTTTTATCTTGATCCTTTGGATCAATGGGGATCTGAAAGTACCCCGAGAAACCATCAAGGAAACAATAGTATTCATTCCCTGCTAATCTCTCAAGCATTTGGTCCATAAAGGGTAGAGGAAAATGGTCTTTACGGGTAGCGTCATTCAACTTACGATAGTCAATGCAAACACGCCATCCCGTAACCAGACGAGTTGGAATTAACTCGTTATCTTCATTTGTGACAACAGTTATGCCACCCTTTTTAGGAACACAATGAATTGGGCTAACCCAAGGACTATCTGAGATCGGGTAAATCAATCCTGCATCAAGAAGTTTGATAACCTCCTGTTTGATAACATCATGGATTTTTGGATTTACTCTTCTCTGATGTTGAACTGCTGGTTTGAAGTCATCCTCCATCAAGATTTTGTGAGTACAAAATTCAGGGTTGATACCCTTAATGTCTGAGAGTTTCCAAGCAATTGCTTGCTTGTGTGACTTCAAGACCTTTATGAGAGCAGCTTTTTCATCTTTACTCAAATCTCTAGCAATAATGACGGGTAATTTATCATCACCCTCAAGAAATGCATACTCGAGATGAGGAGGTAAGTCCTTAAGCTCAACCTCAGGAAATTCTTCAGTTTTCTCAACTGACTTGACTTCCTTGTTATGAAGTTTGACAGGAGGGAGCGGAGGAGAAGTGTCCTGATTTAACAACTTCTTTAGAAGAATATCTCCCTCCAGACTAATCTCATTTTGATTAATCTCATCTGTAATTGAATCACTAGTGTGAGGGGCTGATGATGGATCATCATTAAGCAACTTCTCAATGAGAAGTATGTCCCCCTCAATGTCAATTGGAGCGTGATCAATTTCCCATGGAACAGAATCACTAGCCAAGTATGCTTCAATCTCTTCCAAGATGAAGTCACTTTCCTCAAAAGGAGTGAGAGAAGGAGTAGAATTGGCGATGATAGGTCGAGATGAATGAGTGAGATTATCACTCGAAGAATTATGATCATAACCAAGAACTTCTTGAGAGTACTCTTCAGAAGCAACATCAATGATATCTATTCGGTTAACCGAATCAGAATCATAGTTTGCGGAGTACCTCGAAGTTTGATCAAGGTTAAAAGTGACAGCTTCATTACCAACACGTAATGTGATTTCTTGCTCAAATACATCAATGAGAGCACGGCCCGTTCTCAGGAATCCTCGACCAACAATGAGAGGAACCCGATGATCGGCATCAAAATCAACAACCACGAAGTCAGCTGGAAAATGGAACTTTCCTACTTTCACAAATACGTCCTCGGCAATGCCAAGAGGACGGGATATTGTACGATCTGCAAGCTCGAGAGTCATGCATGTAGGAGTAAGTTCCGGAAGAGAAAGTTTCTTCCATACTGAATAAGGCATCAGGTTGATGCTTGCACCAAGATCTGCTAGGGCAAAGCATTCAACCATTCCTGGAAATACACAAGGTAAGAGAAATTTTCCAGGATCTCCAAGTTTCTCAGGAAGCTTCTTCAGAATAACTGCTGAGCAGTTCTCGTTAAGAGGAGTTTTAGCCATTTCAAACAGCTTTTCCTTGTTGCTTAACATGTGTTTGAGAGTTGATGCAAACTTGGGCATCAGCATGATAGCATCCGCAAAGCTTATGTCAAAATGTAATTCTTGGAAAATTTGAAAAAATTTGTCCATTTGATGACTGACTTTTTCACGGAGCTTTTGCTCATTCAAACGTGATGGGTAAGGAATAGAAGATTTGGATTTGGTATTTTCAACGGGAGCTACAGGTGGTTCAAAAACAACTCCTGGATTAGATTTGGGTTTCTGGACAACTTGAGGCTGGACATTGTTGGTACCTCCTTTATTAATAGGAAGTTCCTTGTCCTTTGTCGCCTTGGTAGCTTGACTCATTTCTCCTAGTGGAGGAGGCATTGGAGTCGTAGGTCCATTGTGTGTCCTAGGTTCACTTTCCACTACCTTAGGGAGAGAAGAAGAAGAGGTAGTAGGAATAGCGGGTCCATTGTATGAAACACCACTTCTAGTTGTGATCGCCTTAGCATCGCCCCTCGGGTTAGCGATCGTGTTGCTCGGAAGTTTTCCTGAGCCCGAGGGTTGATCATTTAAAGACTTCTTGAGATCAGCGATCTGACTGACCAACAACCTGTTCATTTCATCTTGGGATTTCATGAACTGCTTCAATAACTCATCAGATGATGGTACTGGAGGATGTGGAGGAAAATTCTGAGGTCGGATGTTTTGATTATGACCTTGTTGTTGAAAATTCCCTTGATTAGGATTCACATTCCCATGAAATTGATTCCCTCGATTGAAATTGTTTTGATTAAGGTTTCCTTGATTTTGGAAACCTTGATTGGGTCCAGGATAGAAATTACCTTGGTTTTGATAACCTTGGTTCATTCTAGGTTGATTTTGATTCCGGTTAGGATTCTGGTTAAAACCAGGTGGTGCCTGATAAGTGTTAGCACGGTAGTTTGGTTCATTCTGAGGACGGTATTGATTACCTCCCTGATGTGAAGTACCGGCTATAGCATTTGCTTCAAACGGACTACCATCGGTGGCAGTACAGTTGTAGTATGCATGAGGACCACCACAAGTAACACAAACTTCAACTTTCTTCACTTCACCATGTGATGGTGTTTGTGTGAAAGTGACTTTCTTTTGGTTAGCAAGAACCAAAGCCTGAACAATATCCGTGAGTTTGTCAATCTTAGCATCGGTGCTAGATGTACTCACGGGAGATGAAGTAGAAGGTCCAGCATTAGACTGAGTCTGATATGTCTTTGTGCGGAAAGGACGGACCTGGGACTTGTTTTCAATGATTTGCAAGGCTTCTTTTGTGGTTTTGCTAAGGAAATTACCTCCCGCTGAGGCATTTAAAGAGTCTTGGTCAGCTTGTCTTAGACCATTATAGAAAGTATCCATTTGCATTAACTCGGTAAAACCATGATGCGGACACTTGCGGAGCAATTCTTTGTAACGATCCCATGCCTCCCCGAATGATTCATCAAATCTCTGAGAAAATTTCATTATCTCATTCTTAAGACTTGTAGTTCGGGATGGAGGATAGAATTCGTTAACAAACTTGGTGACTAGATCTTCCCATGTCTCAATGGAACGAGGGGGTTGTTTCTCAAGCCAATTCCGGGCTTGTCCCTCTAGAGAAAATGGGAACAGAAGAAGCTTGATAGCTTCATGTGGGACATTCTTGTACTTGATGGTAGATGCTATCTTGTTAAACCATCGAATGTGTGCATGAGGATCATCCCGCTCAAAACCATAGAATTGGCTTTGGGTTACTAGATTAAGCAACCCGGTTTTGAGCTCAAAAGTATCAGCCACAATGGCTGGGACAACAATGGCATCTCCGTAACCCTCGATGGGTGCTTGGATAAGCTCATTCATGGGTTTGTCTTCTGCCATTTCGACAAGAGGTGGTGGTGGTAGACGTTCCTCAGTCACGGCTGAAGGAGCAGAACGTCCTCTACGTCTACGAGGAATCTTGCCAAGCTCTGACAATGGACTTGTAGAGCTGGAAGAACGAGTGCGCATGCACTAAGTATAAAAATCAATTTTTCAAAACAAATGCGAGGCAAAACGACAAGTGAACTTAACCAATAATCACAAATGAAATGGCTTCTTTGAAAAAGGTACACCAAATCACAAGGACACAAAGGCAAGTTTTAAATCTGATGTTCGGGAACTTATTATGGTCACACCCCCAGTTAGTAGGTGTACTGCCTTGATTTGCGGTGGTTGATTTTTATGTATATATTAAGTACCACTGAAAAGACGTAGGTAATGATTTGTGCTGATGGGTTTAAAACTTTTGACAAATATTTTTGGTATCGTCTCGTTTAACCAAATCGTATTTCTTTAAGAATCACCTCAAAAGAAACACAAGCTAGAAAACGTTACGATTGTTTTGTTGTTTTATATTGTTTTTGGGTTTGTTAACACTTTAGGAAAAGTGCTAATGAACTTTTTGATTTATATTTAACTTTACAGAAAACTTTTTACAAACTGTGGAATATGTGCAAGTACGGGTCTGAAAATGCTTAGAACACGCTTACAGCCTCCCCGGCAGCGGCGCCAAAATTTGATTGGTGCTGAACAGTCAAGCTAAATCACTCAAGCTAGCCACTTGTGAATGGCCAACCGTAATAAACTTAAAACTGCTCAGAAACCAAATGCAATTAAGATCAGAGGAATATAGTGGATTCCTGGGTCGTTAAGTCCCACGGAGGATGAATTGGTGTATAAACACTTGATCAGATGATAGAATGATCACTAAGGATAGTGATCAGTAAGGTTTTTGATGGATAATTAAACCTAAAGAAAAGATCTACAAATTACAGCGACTTAAATGCAAATTAAAAGAAATTAAAAAGATTAAAATATATTAAATAAACGCTATCACTATTTTTACAATGATGTTTTTGTGATTTTATAAAACAAAATAACTTAAATAAACTATTTTAACTAAAACGTAAACTTAAATTATCTAAAAACTTGATTAAAAATGAAAACGTACGTTATTTATAAAAATTACGCGAGTGCGCAAGCAAAAACGTAAAATTTATGAAATAAAAGACCTACAAGTGTAAAAACAATTTTATTACGTACTATATGACAAACGAAAATTTTAGAAAAAAGATTTATATTTTTTAGACTTTTATATATTTTTTTATGAATTAATTAAGATTTTATACTAATTAAATGTTTAAAAATACTAAAACTATTTAGAAAAATCTGAAACTTTTTTGTAAAATACTTAATATTAATACAAACTAAAGAAAAATACAAAGGATTAAAAGCTAGTTTGAATAAGCTAGAAATAAGCAATTAAGCTCGTATAAGCTAAATGAACAAGGAAGACTTATGTATTAAATAGTGTAAAAGAAAACTGAAAAAGACCCTAGGGCAGATGGTGTGTGTGTGGTGTGGTGAGCTGGGTGGCCAGGGTTCGAATCCCAGCACTGCCTTTTTGCTAACTTTTTATTTTTTTTTTACTTTTTCTTTACAAACTTATTAAGCTACTAAAAATGAGCACTTTTCACAACTACAACTTTTTATGAAAATGACCAATAAGCTCAGTTTGAGCTTATTTTCTCAACAGTAAGTAGGAAAATGGATTAAAGAACAAGATAATAGCCAAATGGCTTATAAGCTAATAATTAAGCAAAATGAGAAATGGAAATAAGTTGAATACTGATAATAAGCTAGTGTTACAAATGAAAAAAAACAAAATGACTTGAAAATAAGCACTAGATAAGCAAAATAAGCACAAAATACACTGGTATGCACAGGACACTTTGTAAATCACTATGCACCTTTAAGCTTATTTTTAAGCACTAAGATAAGCTATAAATTTAAAACAAACACTTGAACTAATAAGTTGACCAGATAAGCTATCCAAAAAGCTAAAGCTTTAACAGTGGGGTCCACTATAGAGCTATTGGTGAGCTTATTAAAAAACTGAAAAACAACTGAGTTAAACTCAGTGTATACTGAGTTAAACTCAGTGTATACTGAGTGTTTTTGGAAAAACAAAAAGCTCTTGCAGGCTTATTAAATAAGCTACAAAATGGAAATTTAAGCTTAGGACTAAAAGATGGCTTGGTTAGCTTCACAAAAAACTAAAAATCACAAGCTAAAGTTAACTAGTGAGCTTGTGCCAAGCTTGTGAATTCGACCATAAAACTGTGCACAGAGCATTTTTGACTTTTTAAGAAAATGAAACAAAGTTGACTTTAATGAACTTATAATCAAAGCTAATGACTGATTATGATATGTTAAGGTATAATAAAGTTATATTAAGCTATGCTAACAACTTTTAAGCTAATATGATGATTCTTACCTTTAAAATCTTAACAGTTATCAATTTAAGAAGGATTATAGAGTATTTTGACTATAGCTTAAACAAGGACTGACTTATATTGTTTGTATGAGCTAATGAGACATGAATCCAGCAAAAGCAACAACACAAACACTCTTAAACACAATTAAACTAGCAAATCCAAACAAGCCTTTACAAGGTTGTTTTGAAGATTTTTAAAACAAATGAATGATTTAGACCATGAAATTGATTGCAGACCTAATATTATCACTAAATAAGACTAAAGAAACTTTAAATGACAATAATAACAACATAAGATCAAGAAATTACAATTATGCTAATAAGACTGTTAAAACAAGATTTTTAGCAACTATAAATTTTAAAGAACAAGTGACTGTTTTTATGATTTAATTACACTTAAATATAACTAATGATCATGAAAACACAAAGATTTGAGCTTATGACTGTATTAAACAGTAAAAGGCCAAATTGGATCAAAAGAGCTTACAAGTGATTTCAAGTGAAAGATGAGAACCAAGGACTGAGAACATATCCTATAGCTTCCCAAGAAGCACTAAACCAATAAGCAATCCAAAATCAGCTCTGCTTCAGTCTTCTTGTACCTTCTTCATTGATTTTTTATTTTCTCACTATTTTTTTAGTATTTTTATGATTTTTCTGTTTTTGATACTAGACTGTTTTTAAAGGTTTCTAAAAGCTTGAATAAGCTTTCTAAGGAGCTTATGTGGGCTTATGAGTCCATAATAACAACTGCTAATAACATTGACAGATTTTGATAATTTGAACTTGAAAATGCATAAACTGAAAACAGAACTTGAAACTTGAAATTACTTGTTGCAAAAGTTGTATATTACACTGAATATGAGATAAACAGTACTTTAAAGCTAAGAAATACACTTGAAAATCAGAATTAAGTTAAACGACATAAGCTTAATTAAAATTAAAAACTAGATACTTCCTCCTCTGCTTCTCCTCTTTCTTTATAGCCTTGAGATACTCCCCACATGCTTCTGAGACTTTCCCACTTTAAATCTTAACCATTGGATGAGTCAAACTCATCCTATCCGTTTAAAAGACTTTTGGCGCCAAAATTGAGACTAGTGGATTAGAGCAGTTCTGCTGTAATTAAAGAAGCTTGGGGTGTAGTGGAGGTGTAGGGGACACAAAATGTTAAGTTTCAATGGATTTGGTGTGATGTAGAAGCAAAAACAGGGGATGTGAGTGGAACAGTGAAAGGTCTATGGTGGGGAAGCATTAACTGCAGTTTGTGGGCTATCTCATGAGGTGGAGGATGGTGATGAGTGTATTTGGCAGCTGTGATGAGGTGGAGGTGAGGTGGAAAACCACCTGGTTTTGGTTTAACAGGTGGAGAGGAGAAGATGCTACAGTGGTGGCGGTATTATCTGTTTTAAAATTTAGGCCGGGTTATGGTTTTGGGCTTAGGTTTGGTTTAAATAGGGTCCGGTTTGGTTTGTATCTTAATAATCACAAGGACCTTTTGTGTAATTCCAACAAAGTTAAGGGTTGAACCTGCCAATCTTCCAAAGTTCTTACAAGGATCACTTTTGACAAGTTTTAATAGTACAAGTACCATTTTTGACATTTTCAAAATCTCAAAGGACCATTTTTGCCAAATTTCAAAGTTTAAGGACCTAAGTTGTAATTTTGTAAATTTGAATCTCAAGGACTAATTTTGACAACTTTTGAATCCCTAAGGACTTAAAATGATATTTTTCTTTATTTGGTTTTACCAGGGACTGTTTTTGACAACTTTTGAAACATGGGGGACTAAAACTGCCAATTATGCAAACTTGATACGTTTTTCACCAGATTTTGATATTTTTGCATTTAAAACATATAAAACACTTATTTGTGATATTTTTATCATTTTGATGCATTTCTGAGTGTTTTCAGATGTTTTTGCAGTTTAAATGGTACAAAAATGATGAGTATTTAGACACTCATCACTAAGCCTACTAAAAAGCACCTTGAAGCGTTTAAACGGGTCTTTCGGTATCTCCAAGGAACCATCAATATGGGACTTTGGTACCCGAAGGACACCGGTATGTCACTAACAGCCTATGCAGATGCAGATCATGCAGGGTGTCAAGATACTCGTCGAAGTACGTCTGGAGGTGCTCAGTTTTTGGGTGATAAGCTTGTGAGCTGGTCTTCAAAGAAGCAAATGAGTACTTCTATTTCCTCTACAGAGGCTGAATACATAGCCATGTCATCTTGTTGTGCTCAAGTCTTATGGATGAGATCTCAATTATCTGACTATGGCTTTTAATTCAACAAAATCCCTCTGTACTGTGACAATAAAAGTGCTATTGCTCTCTCTTGCAACAATGTTCAACACTCAAGAGCAAAGCATATCGACATTCGACATCATTTCATCAGGGAACAAGTGGAAAAAGGTGTGGTGGAACTCTATTTTGTGAGATCTGAATATCAGTTAGTAGACATCTTCACCAAAGCTCTTCCAAGAGAACGTTTTGAGTTCATACTTCCTCGACTAGGCTTGAAAAGTCTTCAACCAGAAACACTCAAACGTCTTCAGGAGGAAGACGAGGAGTAAAGGTCTATCTTCATCTATCTCTTGTATATATCTATTCGAAAATCAAAATACAAAATTATAAAACCTGTAAAATCCATAAAAATCGAAAAATTGAAAAATCTTCAAAAATATTGTCATTTTGTCATGCGTTTTCTCGGTTCGATAATATCTACGGTCTTTGTGTTGTCATTCAAAGAATGACACGGGACTTTAGATGTTGTTCGAATTCCAAAAATATATATATATATATATATATATATATATATATATATATATATATATATATATATATATATATATATATATATATATATATATATATATATATATATTTGAGAGAAAGAGAAACAATGGCTTATTGTCATTTTCAGGCAATAACCCGGTTTTAAAAGAAAGAACAGAGCCATGTTTTACCATGTTTTCAAATTCCATGCTCTGATTCTATAAACATTTATCTGCTGAAAACTAAATGCTTTGAAAAATAACTCGGTCTCTATTTTTGATAATCATCATGACTTATTTGTCGAAATCTCTATCTCTCAATCAACAACCTATGTCATTGATTGAGGGGAGAATGATTTCAATTAAATTAAAAAGTTATTTGGCATTAAATTGTTTTCAAAAAAAAAATATTCAAGCATGTTTTATCAATGGAGTCTAAAGTCTTAAAATCCGATCATTATCAGTTAAAACGCTTTCATAAACAAGTCACAATTCTCCTTAAAAGCTTTCAAATCAATTTAAATCTATAAGAGATCACAAACCTCAAATGATTTGATAATTATGATCGGGGGAGAATGTGTGATTTAAATTGGATTTAAACTGATAATTCGGTAAATGGTTTTATAAGGATGTACAAGCTCCCCTTCCCACATATGACAAACGATTTCAAATTTTCCATGCACATGTTGAGGGGGAGCATCTATCTTAAACCTATGATTTGAAACGTGATAACTTATCTCAAGGTGCAGGTTCCCTCTAGTATGTGCAAAATTCTTTTCAATCTCGAGGCACATATTGAGGGGGAGCAAAATCATGAAAACCTCATCCTTCCCCAAAATGCCTTATCTACTTGATTCGATTAGGGAAGTGATGTTGATATTTTTTTAAATGGTAATCAAAAGAAGTTAATTCAGGTACAAAATGCTTTGATAAAATATCATAAGTATCTGGATTGATTTTCAAATGGTTTTCAATTGGTTCCTATGGCAGATGAACAATACCAAAAAAAAAAGACCGACCAACTTTACATTATGTATGGTGATATAAGGACGATAAGGTTAGGTATGTGTTCCCATGATCCGCCAGAACCGGAGGGATCTACCCAGGGACTATCCACTAGTTAGTGTAGAGTTCTTAGGTATGATGATAAAAGGAGAAAAATGAGATATGGGAAGAGTGCGGACTAAGACTGAGCTAGTACTGGAATAAACCCAACAAGGTTCTTGCTATGAAGTCTCGGTAAGCACTGAAGGGGTTGAAGAATTAAAAAGAATTGAATGAGAAAAGGGTGAAAACAAATAGCCCTCCATTTATTCAACCTTAGGGCGAAAACCGGGTTCAATTCATATGCTACTGATGGTAACATCGGTATTGAAGACAAGACGTCATGGACCCAGTGACGCACTGCACTTCAACTTCCCAAACCACTCAAGTTCCTCTTAAAAGGACTTGTTTCATTCTCACGGGGAACCGACATTATCTATCGACTTTCTCTTAGAGATTGTTGATATTGAAGGAGGAGACCCTCTCCCTAGTCTCCGATATAGGATCCAAATATGCACAAATTGAGTCTAGAGCCACGAGATCATCATTAAATCTCAGTAGGACACTTTCAATGAAGATCTCTGTTTCACACAATGTGGAAAGAGAGATTCTATCTTGAGTCCTACGCATTACCCTTGTGGCATTGCCAGAACATCTGAGTGATATGCAAACATACTCACAATGAAGATGGAAAGCCTTCTGGAGCCAACATCTAACAAGCTCCTGGTAGGTGGCATGTGAGATCTATTATACAGATCAACCATGTGACAACTGAACAGAAACAATGGGGCGATTCATTCTTTTGAATCAATCCTGGTTCAGGTTATGGATTGACGGATACCTTTGAAAAACCGGTCTTTGTGCTTTAAAACTCTTTTCATTAAGCACGTTGACCGTGTACTAATTTTTCAAATCAAAAGGTGTTTTATGATTGATAATTGATTTTCATTAAAACCTTCGTTATATTGCAAAAACAATTTCTATTGAGCAATACACGATTGTTTTTCAAATCTCTTTTCATCAATCAGTGGACGTAAATTCGCTGGTTCACTCACTCCGTGTTGTCTTCTTTGAGACGTTCCGGTTTGAGAACAGCTAGAGCAGCTGCGAAACCCTGTCAAGGAAATTCCTCGGAATTATACCTGATCACAGGCAGTACTTGTACTGATCAACGAGGAACCGTGGGCGTGTACCTCAATTCATCGAAAGTGATCAAAGACACTTTCGTGCGCTTTATTGCTAACTGTCTTATGCAAGTACACCCCAACGTTGCAGCTGATCAGAATGAAGCGGTCAATCCATAGCCGCATGCTCACCTAACACATTCATCTCAAAGAAATCATGATTAGTGCATCAATGACTCTGATATTTTCACTCCATGCTTCGCTACGCCTGCCAATATCATGAATCAACTAAAGCTTCCGCTACTCTGATGAGAAGATATCATGATCCCGAATGTGAGCATGTCGGTCCGAATGTCACAACATCACATAATACCAACACCACAATGGATGTATCAGAGATTTTCTATTAGGTGATGATCTCAAAAGCTGGCTCAACATTATTATCACGTGGATCAGTAAAAGACCTCCACTTGGATTAACCAAGCATGCAATGAGTGGAATTAATGACTACGAGCTTCGGAGCAAAGTACTACATCAAGAATGCAAGATCAATTGTTAATGTAATATCTGATTGTATTCAATGTCATTTTAGTATATGTTTGAGGTGACCTCCCTTAGGGGGATATTGTTAGGAATTAGAAATTCCAGGTATTAAAGAGTCGGTCACCTCAAGTATATGTAATCGTTAGAAAGCTCGTAGTCGTAGTTCTTTTGTGTTAAGTAGTATTTAGTTAAGTAACACCGTGGAGGACGGACGGGTCTTTACCCACTGTATGCCTGATCCACAGCCCGTTGTGTGGCGATTTATGTAAGACTATAAATACTCTCTACCTCCCAAGGTAGAGAGTTGGAGCTCATAATAATATCTTTCACTTTCTCTCACTAAGTTCCCTAAACCTCTAACTTTCTCTCTCTAGAATTCCATTTATACGCCACTTTGTGTTATGGTTTGATGTGTATGTGAAAACTTATATCTAACACAAGTACTCCCCCCCAACAAGTGATATAAACGGTTGAGGTTTTGAAAATCAGAAGGGAAAGTACTTGTTCTTTTGAGCAAAACCTTGAAAAGTGAAAGGTTTGATAGGTTTTACTCAAAAGTAAGAAGCTTTCGCTCCTTTTATAAAGATTGTGGCACTGAAGCGTACCGCAGGGTCCTTTATTTACAAGTACGGGTTGTATACTGTAATATGTGCACAAGCCATAGACATAATAAATCATACATCCAAATTTATAATGAAAGAAGCAGTTCAAGGAGAACCAGGTAGTCCAGAGATGTCGCCAGGAGTGTGAATCGGGCGTTGAAAGCCGATGATGTTTCTCCTGGGTCGACCACCAACATAGCTTTCCAATCTTCTGAACTGATCCCTTCGATACAACCGTTCATCAATCATTGTGATGATCCTCTTCACATCCCTTCTTTCCTGAGAATTCCATCGCTTAGGAGACCCAATCTTCTGATGTATATCCTTCAACCGATAAGCCAATCCGTCCCTAACCAACTTCAAAGTGTGATCTCCAAATTTGTGAAGATCACTGCGCCATCAAGCAATTTCTTTGAAGTTCACTGCGGTAAACGACGCCGAATGGTTTGCTAATGAGTGTAAATTGTGAAAGCTGGTTGATGTCGGGAAGATCAAGCTGCGGTGGAGTGAAGTTGACACGGGTCTGATAAGATTCTACTGCAAGCTGGAGATCTTCTACACGTTCTTTGATAACTATGCGTCTGATGAAGATGAGCACTGACTTGATGAATTCACGTTGTACTTCAGTGGAGAATTGTCTCATACGACCCTATACTTTGGCAAGGTACATATCTTCGATGTCGTTGATAGACAAATTCTCAAAGTCAGCTTCAAAGAATGCATAATCACTTTCGTCTTGTCTTTTGACCACAATATTCTTGAGATAAGTGTAGTCCCATTTGGATGAAAGATCAACGTGTTTGATGGCAACGATGTTTTTAGTACTGAACACCGCATGTTGAGACTTCTGTACCTGGCAGCTTCTGTATAGATTCGTCGGCGTTCCGGCCAATGATGAATCCCGTACATTGCAACTCGGTCGTATGCTTCCACTTTGTTGGAGAACAAGTGATTAGCTCTTTCCTCGATAGCTATGCAGTTTGAGTATTCGGCTGCTGGGAATGGAAGTGTCAGGGATGTAGCGTATTTCCTTGAACCATCGCCACCGTGTAGAAGAAATTCAAAGTCTTTGTTGAAGAAGTGTCGGAATGGAATTCTAGGCTCATTTAGTTGGCCAATTGTTGGTAGTGGTCTAGACCAGTCGGTGTAATAAGGAGGGTTGTCCCGCTTCGTAAAGTCGATGTTTGCTTCTGGGTTGAGCCAATCCATGTTATTAGACATAGCTCGAGCAATGTTATCAAGGTGATATTCGACCTCGATGGCACTTTCTGAGCTATATTTTAACAGTTGAAATGCTTCATTCTTGATTCGCTTCAACTCGGATTTCGTCATCTTCTTTACTTTGAACTTTTCTTGCAGAATTTTAGCATGCTCCAAAGTAGTACCGTCTACCAGATCTTGACCTTCTTCAGGGTAGGGAGTTGAATTGACAAGTGTAGAAAACCATTCAAATTCCTCTATGTTATCTTCATCTAGCCAGGATAGGACGTCAGCCTTGGGTGCCTTCTTTTTCTTTTTCTTAGGCCTAGATGAGGATTCTGGTTTCTGTACTTTGTCGGGTGAGGCGGGTTGTTGTTGGGGCTCATAGTATTCTTCATTGTCACCACCCGTATACTCAAAGTGGTCACCGGTTTTTTGAGTCTGGGGTGGTAACTCAGAATCCTGAGGTTTATCAGCAGAAGAGCGGGGAGGAGATCTTTGTTGAGCTGGAGTCCTTTGTGGTGGAGGCGGCATTGAGTACTAAATCGAAGATGATTCACCAGACTTCTTTGTGCGTTTAGGCTCCTTATCCTTATCTTGATCTTTGTCTTCATCATCTCTTGAACGCTTAGGCCTTATAGCCTCTTCTCTGAATGATGACTTGAGTTGGTATTCCAGCAATGCTTCAAACAGTTTAGTTTCATGGGAGGCAAACGTTGCAGAGCGTGTTGACATTTGCGCTACCAGCCGGTTTACCAATTCATCATCTGAGAAGATTGTAGTTTCAACTGGATTGATGCTCAAATTCATCGGAGTTGATTTCATGGCTTGCTTGGCTAAGTGTAAGAGATTCGGATAAAGTTGTCTGGTATACATCTCCTTTGTCAGTTTCGGAATGACCTCCATTAAGAACTTGTGAGTGTATCCTTTTATCATCTCGTCCATGCTCCCTTGAAGATCATCCTTCATGAGCTTCTGGACATACTCCCTTTCAACTTTCATCTCGTCTTGCTCATCATGAAGATACTGTATCTGGTCAGCAAGAAAATCTAACTTCTTCTTAGTAATATTTTTCTCTCTGACTCGTTTGACAGCTTTAACGATTCGATTCTTAGATTGAGAGATCCAAGATGGAGTTGGCTTCTTTACTGATCTGGATGATGATTTTGTTGATTTCTTTGATGGTGGTGGTGAAGAGTGAGAAGAAGAATCTGATGATGATGAGATGTGAGGAGACTCTGGTTCCTTTGGAGGTTTAGAGGTTTTCTCCTCTAAGCGAGCAGGACTGTCTAGCAGAAACTTATCATAATCAGTGTCATCTCCAGACTTATCTTTCTCTTCAGTCTTTTCTGTCTCAGTCTTTTCTTTGTCACCCTCATCTTTCTCGGACTTTTCTTTAACAGGTTCCTCAAATTTATACTCAGTAGTTTCTTCCACGGGCTTTTGTTGTTGCTCGAAAGTGGTGGCACCAGATCCCTTATCGGGTTGATTAACCGCATCAGGATCTGGTGAAGGTTGAGCTGCACCACTTGACCCTCCGGGGCCACCCATTTGTTCTTTTGCAAATTCTTTTGCCACGTGTTGGAGTCTAAGGAATTTGAACTTCTTCCTGTATGAAGTATCCAGTTGCTCTTCTTCTTCATCTGAGCTTTCTTCATAAGGCACAAGTACAGGAGTCTTCCCTTTTCCTTTGTCAGCTGGTGGACTTGGAGGTTTAGCTGCTGAAGGAGGTGTTTCGGTTGCAGATTCATAGTAGAAAGTCTCTTCATCTGATTCAGTAGCCTCCGAGTCCTCGTCCATTAGCTTTCTCTGCGGTTCAGGCTTAGATACGGGAATAGGAACAGCTTCCTTGGCGGGAACTGTCCCCTTTCGTGGAGGATTCCTCCTTGGAAACATCCTCTGACTCTCAGTGCTTGCAGCACTTCCAGCACTTCCTCTTCTGGTTCTCCTAGTAGGTGTTCCAGAAGGCTTTTCATCGAGATGACCAACTTTGCCTTCTCGTACTGCTACTAGATACCTTTTGTATGTTTCAAGCTTTTTGATTTCATTTGTCAGAAGGTGATCAGGCAGCACGGCACCCTGTTTCTTTGTTGACGATTCCTTGATTCTGACTGATAGGGTAGGCTCAGTCAACATATCGTGATTATCTGGGTCATTGAGCCTCTGTGGAATGTCGGGATGAAGTCCAAGTGCTCTTTGGATCAACAATTTCGTGTATCTGACATAGGAATCTTTGAGCCAAGTTTCTTTTGAAATGACATCATGTCTTCCCATAGCAGTGCTTCAATTTCGATGTCCTTTTTGTTGATTAATGACCAGAAGATTTGTAGTTCCATGAGCTTGGGATGCTCATAACCACTATCACGACCAGAGACCGATTTGGTAATGATGATGTAGAGGGTTCTCCACGGTTGAGGAATGTTCTTAAGCTCCACATGAGAGTGCTTAGTGATTATTCCTGAAGCTTCATCATAGCCAATATCAATCAGGAATTTCAGAACTGTCTCTTCAGTAGGTGTGGCATAGAAGTCGGTTGGCGATTTAACGTCACTGTCACCGCACTTTGACTTGTTTGTGATTTAACGTCACTGTCACCGCACTTTGACCTTTGATCCTTTGCATTGAATTCCAGAATTGTTGTATGTAGATCTCCGATACTGTAGCAGAGTGTGAAAGCATGTTCTGGTACGGATGATTCCTTAGAATATCCACAGCGATCAAGCAAGAAGATTCTGAGCATGTGAGGGTTTCAAAGTCAACTCTGAGATTTTCTTTACAATCTTTCTTGGATAGCCATTAGGGAAGATATCAGCAATTGTGAGAACTTCTGGTGCATCCACATTCATTAAAGCAGCCATGTCGTGATTTGAAATAACATTAGCCAAAAGAACCAACATATCGAAAGACATAATGTTAGTCAACAGAAGGTTTTTATTGTCTTATAATTGAATGTACAGTGTTAATGATTGTTACGAGTCTTAAGTCACTTGTTTGTCCAATATTCCAATGACGTCGTGAAACGTTTCGTGAGTTAGTTAACTTTAATTTTTAAAGTTTATGTTATCACTTATAGTTCACAACATATCAAACGTTTAAGTTTATTAGTGACATTATTGGATTCGTGACGTTATGATTCATTTATTTGCAAGTTTGCACGCGTAACAATTCAAAACGAAGGTTTGATCAAGGCTTATGCGTAGGAATAGTAGCTTATGCATAAACAAGATAAGTATATGCGTAGATGTAAGCTTACGCGTAGGATCCTGACTTACGCGTAAGAAATATTATGCGTAGGAACAGGAGAACCTTATGAGTAAAACTTAAGCGTAGGCGTATATAAACCTTACGCGTAAGGATTACTCGTAAGAGTAAACCTTATGCGTAGAGTAACTGTTTACGCATATCCTTCACAGGATACGCGTAGTCCCATTGTAGACCCTTACGCGTAACAGTTACGCGTAAAATTTCTCTTACGCATAACTTTCTACGCGTAAGGTGATCCTTATGCGTAGAGTAACAAGGACCTTGATTCTGAGTTTTATGCGTAGCAAGCCTGAAATAAAATCATCATATCATCAATATTATCATTAACATTCATTATAAAACAGATCATGGCATGAAAGCTTGTTAAACAGTTACGCGTAGAAAGTCATACGCGTAAGTCAAAACCCTAGAGTTTAAGAATTACGCATATGATTTCTAGCCATAGGAATTGCACCAAACGTTTTCTGGTAGGTCTTAGGTGTTGTGAGAGTCTAATAACCAAGTTTTAACATCCAAAACGCAGTGAATCAAAAATACCCAAACCTAAGAACATTAAACCCTAAATACCAATTTTTAATCAATTAGTGTTTCTGGGTTGTTATAAGGCCTGGAAATCATTAATTCAACATGATATTAACATCACACAACAATCTTTTTGACCAAATACAATCACATTTGAAAATACCCAAAACCACGCATAAACCCTAAATTTGAAATTCACTTAATTCGTGTATCTGGGTTCGTTTAAGTGATGAAAATGAGTTTATTGATATAATAAGAACATTTTAACACTATCCTTTTAATCACAAACACCCATTCTTGATTAGGTGTTCATACGCTTATGCGTAGAACACCAAATCAATCATATGCAAAAATTTGACCGTTGGATTCGTGTAAAAATCAAAACCAATGTTTGTAAACACGTTAAGATCATGAAACAACTTACAAATTGATGATCAGAAACACAGATTTGAAGAACGAATTTTGTGCGTAGGATTTGTTGAGTTAGGAGTAATAAATGTGAAGTGAAATGTTAGGTAGGGTGTTTTTAATAAAATGACTTTAACCTTTTGGCAGTTTTGGTCCCTCCACCTTTTCCATTTTCATTTAAAGCCTTTTAACTTCCATTTTGGTTACCAAACAATAGATTTTAAGAAAGAAACTTGACGACACTCCCCCTCGACTTAAAAATAATGAAAGGTTATAAATTTTAGTCCGAGGAGTGTCAGCTTAACCAGAAAAATTTACCACCATTGATACAAGAAACAACCAGAATAGAGTAACATGCAAGTACACGGATGTTTTTGAAACAGTTAAGTATTTATTTTCTCCCCCTCAACACTTGATCGGAAAAATACTGAATTTTGAAAGATTATAGTGTTGACGGAAGAAATGTACTTGCAATGTTGAAAGAAAATAGATAGAAGAGTATTTTTGTTGTTTTATCAGATTTTATACTTTTGTATTTTGTTTTTGAAAAATTATTTACAAAAGAGATTTTGGTGTTTGACAGGTTTTTAATACTGTTTTAGGAGGTCATCCAATTCCTCTTGAGTCAAACACCTCATACCAATCCGGTGGACCAACTCATTAAACCTAGCGGGAGGCAAGGCTTTGGTGAGAAGATCTGCCAATTGGTATTCTGTACCCACAAAATATAATTCAACAGTACCCTGTTCCACATGATCCTTGATGAAATGATATCGAAGATCGATGTGCTTTGATTTCGAGTGCTGAACTGAGTTGCACGAGATCGCAATGGCACTCCGATTGTCGCAGTACATCGGGATTCTGTCAAATACGTAACCATAGTCTTTGAGTTGTGTTCTCATCCAAATGACTTGAGCACAACACGCCGACATGGCTACATATTCTGCTTCGGTTGAGGACAGCGATGTACAATCCTGCTTCTTCGATTGCCATGACACCAGTTTATCACCAAGAAATTGTAAAGCTCCTGAAGTACTTTTCCGTGAGTTCATGATATATTTCTGGTTGTTACTCTATTCTGTTTCACCGAGGAGTGTCTGCTAATCGTTCCAAGACCATTAGTTCATGATATTTCCAAGACCATTAGCTCAATGAATATACCAAGACCGTTATATTATTACGACGTGTTTCTTAAAAATTATACGATAATTATTTTATCACCCAAATTTCACAAGGAATGTATTTTAACAATTTTTATTATCTCATTACATTCTATTTTGACCTATTAAAAACTTACTTGTACCAAAAATTTCTATTTACCTTTACTTGTACATTTTCTACATAATTACTTACACTTTCTTACCAATTTATTCAAGTAAACATTTATATAACATCTTAGTAAAAAAAGATATTTTGGAGACAAAAGCTCCCAAAAATCCGGCCCTATAGGGTGGTATTTATTTGATTGGTATGGTTCATGATTTCTTTGATATATACATGTACCTAAAGTCTTATTTACACAATTTACTCATACACTTCATTATTATCAAGTCAAAAAGGTTTCTTCTCTTTGTTCTCTCCATCTTAACCGGCCATATAGGGGGGGTTCTCAAGGAATCATCATTTTTTTCTCAAGCACAAGCATAACAATCTAGTTTATACTCTTTATTAGGTTTTGAAATAAAAACCAAGAGTATTTAGGCTTAACCTTGTTACTTGCACCTCACCATAATACTTGTAAGCATGTTTCTTTCATTTTTCATGTTTCTTTATCATCTCATATTCATCTTTTCATTTTGGTACAAACATGCAAGACATATGTTGTTTATACCATTTTATATGATTTTAGAGTTTATATATATATTTGGTCATCCTATAAATATTCCCTTGGTATTCTTTGGTCTTGATGATGATTAGGAACCCATGACACCCTAAGAAGGTGTATGGTAGGATTAGATTAGTTTTGGAGTTGATTTGAAGGGATTAGAATAGGTTTTGTCCGAGAAAAACTATTTTTGATAACTATAAAATAGGTTCTGTCTTTGTTTTGATTTTCTGGAAAAACCGACAGTTGGTACGAAACTTTGGCCTTGATTTTTAGAAAATATACTTTAAAACGAATCCGTGGCCGCTTGAACGGATAAAAACGGAGTTATAACGAAGCCGTGGTGAATTTTTAAAGTTTGGCGACGAAATAAATAGTTTTCTGAAATTTCAGCAACATATATTTATCTTGTTCGGGTCAAAAACGAGCCTTAAGCTTCTCAAATTATTTCGACTTGTCAAAAATATATTAGTATACTTTGATACGAAGCTAAGGACGTATTATACGTAGAAAACGGATTTGCAACGACAAATATATGCGTTTTACAAAAGTGCCGTAACTATTATTTTCTGAAAAACTATATTATTTTTACGATACAAGTGTTACGGTAGCTGTAACGCCCATGTTGAGGGCTGTTTTTTTTTTAGCGAGGTTGTGAAACTTTTTGGAACGAAATGTCTTCTAGAAAAATCAAGTTCACCGGCCATATTTTTTCAAAACGACAAGCTGTTTGTATAGCGGAGTTGTAGTAAATTATTTACGGATGTTCAAACTTGGCCGAAACTCATTTTAACCAACATATTAGCCAAAATCACCATCTTTAACCCTTATTATCTTTATGTTCGAGACCTTTTGGACGAAAACTCCTGAACTAAAACTTCTAGATTTCGATACAAACTTTCCAAAACCGTCGAGTTCGTTCTCTAACGATCGACGTACACCGTTTTACGACTAGTTTTCCAAAGCCATTTTTGTTAATTTCATGAAAATTCCGACGACATTGTTTTACGACGAAAAGTGAAAATTTCACCATAAATCATTATAAAACCATTGTAGGATGACATTTTGACGTAAAAACTTGTAAAGTCATTTTTGAAGGGTCAAGACGTCAAACGAGTATTTTTCGACGACAAGTAATATTTTTCAAAACTCGCAAATGGTATAAATAACATACGAAATGCATGCATAACATTACATTGCAACTCATTACATATCATATCATTCATAATAGGTCATTTTTGAGATTCACGCTATATTTCAGTGTATCCACTTTTGTCATCGTAATCATTGCAACAGGTGAGTTTTCATAGCCCCACTTTTACTTGTTTTCATAACTGTTTTGGGGGAGATACATGCTCGACTATTTTTTTTATTACATTCATGACTAATTGCGAATCATATGTTTAGCCGAACTGAATGCTTAGTCATGCGTAGTAACAGTTTTGCCATACTTAGAATTTCCATATTATATTCATTGGTCTAACGGTCTTGGTATATTCATTGGTCTAACGGTCTTGGTATATTCATTGGTCTAACGGTCTTGGTATATTCATTGAGCTAACGGTCTTGGTATATTCATTGAGCTAACGGTCTTGGTATATTCATTGGTCTAACGGTCTTGGTATATTCATTGGTCTAACGGTCTTGGTATATTCATTGAGCTAATGGTCTTGGTAATATCATGAACTAATGGTCTTGGAACGATTTGAACATACACTATATACATTTTGGCAATGGGTTGTGAATACACAGGTTGCAAGTTTTGTATGGGCGGGACTTGGAACTGAGTGGATTTACAATGCCTTTGCTGCATAAACGATTTCGATACATTGAGCCATGCACTATTATGTGAATTCATTTGACATCATGCACTTGAACAGTAACTCTACATATTCGGCAGTGGGTTGTGAACACACCGGTTGCAAGTTTTGTATGGGCGGAACTTGGAACTGAGTGGATTTACAATGCCTTTGCTGCATAAACGATTTTGAAAGTCTTTACATTTCAACGATTTACAATGCCTTTGCTGCATAAACGATTTCGAAAGGCTTTACATTTCAACTCAAACTCTATGAACTCACTCAACCTTTGTGTTGACACTTTTAGCATGTTTTATCTCAGGTATCTAAGGCATTCACTTCATGGCATGCATTTGGACACATCATGGAGTCGTGGTGACGACGCGTCTCACTTGGGTTTTACTCACATTAAAACATCGTTTGAATTGTAACAAACTTATTTCCGCACAAGTTGATTTTCATTTGGGACCTACTTTGTAAACTCTGATTATTTTATTAAATCAAACGATGTATTTTCCAAACGACACTTTAGGTCGTTCAATATAACTGTGATTGTGATGCTATGACAGTCCATCCCCAGGAATTCCATTCCGCTGCAAAACAGGTAATTTGGGGGTGTGACAGATTGGCATCAGAGCTTCGGTTATAGAGAACTAGGTTGCATCATTGACCCTAGACTATAACCACATCATCATAGCATCTCATCATATCATTATATGTGCATATTCTTTATACATGCGAACTTATGACTCAACACCAAACATCATATGAGTCGATTAGTCCAAGCATTGCATAGTTACTCCTAAATTATACATAGCCTGATCACCTATGTCTAATTCAGGAAGAATCATGCAATGAAGGGAGTAGTAGTCTCATATGAGTAAGCAATTCCGTAATCGAGCCAAATTTTCAAAAGATTTTCTTCAAACCACTTGTTTCCAGTTTGATCCGCGTGACAGTTCTTGTTTGATGAGTTGCAAAGATCGAGCTAGAAACAAGTTGTTATCTAAACCGATTTAGCCTAATCGTATGACAGTTCTTGTTTGATGAGTTGTGGGATTAAGCAAAAATCTGTTACCAAAAAGTCTTTTAAAAATTTTGCTTGAGAATGGGAAAGCTTGTCTTATCGAGCCTAATCATAAGAAAGCATGTATTTAGGACGGGAATTTCTCACGATAGCACGGGAACGCATCTTGTTGGGCGGGTAACTCATATGCATGAGCATTGACATAATCATATAGACCATACATGAGCATAAACTTTTCGAACCCTTGTCGCGTTTTGGGCCATAGTATCATTAATCGAATCACGAGGACGTGATTCCTTTGACATGGGAAGAATGTCACAATTCTCAATTTCCGGTTATTTCTCAAACTCTATATTCATCATTTCATATCGGTTCATTCATGATTTTTCATTTCACCTTAAACGCATAAATTTTATATTAAATAAACGTTATCGCGTGAGTTATTATTTTGAACATTTAATCCGCTACTTTCAAAAATGATCCCGACATATTTTTATACTTACATTTAGTTGTAAAAACTATATTTTGTGTTTACATAGTGTTTTAAATTTATTTCGTATATAAGTCGTTAAATTTATATTATTACGACGTGTTTCTTAAAAATTATACGATAATTATTTTATCACCCAAATTTCACAAGGAATGTATTTTAACAATTTTTATTATCTCATTACATTCTATTTTGACCTATTAAAAACTTACTTGTACCAAAAATTTCTATTTACCTTTACTTGTACATTTTCTACATAATTACTTACACTTTCTTACCAATTTATTCAAGTAAACATTTATATAACATCTTAGTAAAAAAAAAAAAAGATATTTTGGAGACAAAAGCTCCCAAAAATCCGGCCCTATAGGGTGGTATTTATTTGATTGGTATGGTTCATGATTTCTTTGATATATACATGTACCTAAAGTCTTATTTACACAATTTACTCATACACTTCATTATTATCAAGTCAAAAAGGTTTCTTCTCTTTGTTCTCTCCATCTTAACCGGCCATATAGGGGGTTCTCAAGGAATCATCATTTTTTTTTTCTCAAGCACAAGCATAACAATCTAGTTTATACTCTTTATTAGGTTTTGAAATAAAAACCAAGAGTATTTAGGCTTAACCTTGTTACTTGCACCTCACCATAATACTTGTAAGCATGTTTCTTTCATTTTTCATGTTTCTTTATCATCTCATATTCATCTTTTCATTTTTGGTACAAACATGCAAGACATATGTTGTTTATACCATTTTATATGATTTTAGAGTTTATATATATATTTGGTCATCCTATAAATATTCCCTTGGTATTCTTTGGTCTTGATGATGATTAGGAACCCATGACACCCTAAGAAGGTGTATGGTAGGATTAGATTAGTTTTGGAGTTGATTTGAAGGGATTAGAATAGGTTTTGTCCGAGAAAAACTATTTTTGATAACTATAAAATAGGTTCTGTCTTTGTTTTGATTTTCTGGAAAAACCTACAGTTGGTACGAAACTTTGGCCTTGATTTTAGAAAATATACTTTAAAACGAATCCGTGGCCGCTTGAACGGATAAAAACGGAGTTATAACGAAGCCGTGGTGAATTTTTAAAGTTTGGCGACGAAATAAATAGTTTTCTGAAATTTCAGCAACATATATTTATCTTGTTCGGGTCAAAAACGAGCCTTAAGCTTCACAAATTATTTCGACTTATCAAAAATATATTAGTATACTTTGATACGAAGCTAAGGACGTATTATACGTAGAAAACGGATTTGAAACGACAAATATATGCACGTTTTTACAAAAGTGCCGTAACTATTATTTTCTGAAAAACTATATTATTTTTACGAGATAAGTGTTACGGTAGCTGTAACGCCCATGTTGAGGGCTGTTTTTTTTTAGCGAGGTTGTGAAACTTTTTGGAACGAAATGTCTTCTAGAAAAATCAAGTTCACCGGCCATATTTTTTCAAAACGACAAGCTGTTTGTATAGCGGAGTTGTAGTAAATTATTTACGGATGTTCAAACTTGGCCGAAACTCATTTTTAACCAACATATTAGCCAAAATCACCATCTTTAACCCTTATTATCTTTATGTTCGAGACCTTTTGGACGAAAACTCCTGAACTAAAACTTCTAGATTTCGATACAAACTTTCCAAAACCGTCGAGTTCGTTCTCTAACGATCGACGTACACCGTTTTACGACTAGTTTTCCAAAGCCATTTTGTTAATTTCATGAAAATTCCGACGACATTGTTTTACGACGAAAAGTGAAAATTTCACCATAAATCATTATAAAACCATTGTAGGATGACATTTTGACGTAAAAACTTGTAAAGTCATTTTTGAAGGGTCAAGACGTCAAACGAGTATTTTTCGACGACAAGTAATATTTTTCAAAACTCGTAAATGGTATAAATAACATACGAAATGCATGCATAACATTACATTGCAACTCATTACATATCACATCATTCATAATAGGTCATTTTCGAGATTCACGCTATATTTCAGTGTATCCACTTTTGTCATCGTAATCATTGCAACAGGTGAGTTTCATAGCCCCTGCTTTTACTTGTTTTCATAACTGTTTTGGGGGAGATACATGCTCGACTATTTTTTTTATTACATTCATGACTATTTGCAAATCATATGTTTAGCCGAACTGAATGCTTAGTCATGCGTAGTAACAGTTTTGCCATACTTAGAATTTCCATATTATATTCATTGGTCTAACGGTCTTGGTATATTCATTGGTCTAACGGTCTTGGTATATTCATTGGTCTAACGGTCTTGGTATATTCATTGAGCTAACGGTCTTGGTATATTCATTGAGCTAACGGTCTTGGTATATTCATTGAGCTAACGGTCTTGGTATATTCATTGAGCTAACGGTCTTGGTATATTCATTGAGCTAATGGTCTTGGAAATATCATGAACTAATGGTCTTGGAACGATTTGAACATACACTATATACATTTTGGCAATGGGTTGTGAATACACAGGTTGCAAGTTTTGTATGGGCGGGACTTGGAACTGAGTGGATTTACAATGCCTTTGCTGCATAAACGATTTCGATACATTGAGCCATGCACTATTATGTGAATTCATTTGACATCATGCACTTGAACATTAACTCTACATATTCTGGCAGTGGGTTGTGAACACACAGGTTGCAAGTTTTGTATGGGCGGAACTTGGAACTGAGTGGATTTACAATGCCTTTGCTGCATAAACGATTTTGAAAGTCTTTACATTTCAACGATTTACAATGCCTTTGCTGCATAAACGATTTCGAAAGGCTTTACATTTCAACTCAAACTCTATGAACTCACTCAACCTTTGTGTTGACACTTTTAGCATGTTTTATCTCAGGTATCTAAGGCATTCACTTCATGGCATGCATTTGGACACATCATGGAGTCGCGGTGACGACGCGTCTCACTTGGGTTTTACTCACATTAAAACATCGTTTGAATTGTAACAAACTTATTTCCGCACAAGTTGATTTTCATTTGGGACCTACTTTGTAAACTCTGATTATTTTATTAAATCAAACGATGTATTTTCCAAACGACACTTTAGGTCGTTCAATATAACTGTGATTGTGATGCTATGACAGTCCATCCCCAGGAATTCCATTCCGCTGCAAAACAGGTAATTTGGGGGTGTGACAGATTGGCATCAGAGCTTCGGTTATAGAGAACTAGGTTGCATCATTGACCCTAGACTATAACCACATCATCATAGCATCTCATCATATCATTATAAGTGCATATTCTTTATACATGCGAACTTATGACTCAACACCAAACATCATATGAGTCGATTAGTCCAAGCATTGCATAGTTACTCCTAAATTATACATAGCCTGATCACCTATGTCTAATTCAGGAAGAATCATGCAATGAAGGGAGTAGTAGTCTCATATGAGTAAGCAATTCCGTAATCGAGCCAAATTTTCAAAAGATTTTCTTCAAACCACTTGTTTCCAGTTTGATCCGCATGACAGTTCTTGTTTGATGAGTTGCAAAGATCGAGCTAGAAACAAGTTGTTATCTAAACCGATTTAGCCTAATCGTATGACAGTTCTTGTTTGATGAGTTGTGGGATTAAGCGAAAATCGGTTACCAAAAAGTCTTTTAAAAATTTTGCTTGAGAATGGGAAAGCTTGTCTTATCGAGCCTAATCATAAGAAAGCATGTATTTAGGACGGGAATTTCTCACGATAGCACGGGAACGCATCTTGTTGGGCGGGTAACTCATATGCATGAGCATTGACATAATCATATAGACCATACATGAGCATAAACTTTTCGAACCCTTGTCGCGTTTTGGGCCATAGTATCATTAATCGAATCACGAGGACGTGATTCCTTTGACATGGGAAGAATGTCACAATTCTCAATTTCCGGTTATTTCTCAAACTCTATATTCATCATTTCATATCGGTTCATTCATGATTTTTCATTTCACCTTAAACGCATAAATTTTATATTAAATAAACGTTATCGCGTGAGTTATTATTTTGAACATTTAATCCGCTACTTTCAAAAATGATCCCGACATATTTTTATACTTACATTTAGTTGTAAAAACTATATTTTGTGTTTACATAGTGTTTTAAATTTATTTCGTATATAAGTCGTTAAATTTATATTATTACGACGTGTTTCTTAAAAATTATACGATAATTATTTTATCACCCAAATTTCACAAGGAATGTATTTTAACAATTTTTATTATCTCCTTACATTCTATTTTGACCTATTAAAAACTTACTTGTACCAAAAATTTCTATTTACCTTTACTTGTACATTTTCTACATAATTACTTACACTTTCTTACCAATTTATTCAAGTAAACATTTATATAACATCTTAGTAAAAAAAATATATATATATTTTGGAGACAAAAGCTCCCAAAAATCCGGCCCTATAGGGTGGTATTTATTTGATTGGTATGGTTCATGATTTCTTTGATATATACATGTACCTAAAGTCTTATTTACACAATTTACTCATACACTTCATTATTATCAAGTCAAAAAGGTTTCTTCTCTTTGTTCTCTCCATCTTAACCGGCCATATAGGGGGTTCTCAAGGAATCATCATTTTTTTTTCTCAAGCACAAGCATAACAATCTAGTTTATACTCTTTATTAGGTTTTGAAATAAAAACCAAGAGTATTTAGGCTTAACCTTGTTACTTGCACCTCACCATAATACTTGTAAGCATGTTTCTTTCATTTTTCATGTTTCTTTATCATCTCATATTCATCTTTTCATTTTGGTACAAACATGCAAGACATATGTTGTTTATACCATTTTATATGATTTTAGAGTTTATATATATATTTGGTCATCCTATAAATATTCCCTTGGTATTCTTTGGTCTTGATGATGATTAGGAACCCATGACACCCTAAGAAGGTGTATGGTAGGATTAGATTAGTTTTGGAGTTGATTTGAAGGGATTAGAATAGGTTTTGTCCGAGAAAAACTATTTTTGATAACTATAAAATAGGTTCTGTCTTTGTTTTGATTTTCTGGAAAAACCTACAGTTGGTACGAAACTTTGGCCTTGATTTTTAGAAAATATACTTTAAAACGAATCCGTGGCCGCTTGAACGGATAAAAACGGAGTTATAACGAAGCCGTGGTGAATTTTTAAAGTTTGGCGACGAAATAAATAGTTTTCTGAAATTTCAGCAACATATATTTATCTTGTTCGGGTCAAAAACGAGCCTTAAGCTTCACAAATTATTTCGACTTATCAAAAATATATTAGTATACTTTGATACGAAGCTAAGGACGTATTATACGTAGAAAACGGATTTGAAACGACAAATATATGCACGTTTTTACAAAAGTGCCGTAACTATTATTTTCTGAAAAACTATATTATTTTTACGATACAAGTGTTACGGTAGCTGTAACGCCCATGTTGAGGGCTGTTTTTTTTTTAGCGAGGTTGTGAAACTTTTTGGAACGAAATGTCTTCTAGAAAAATCAAGTTCACCGGCCATATTTTTTCAAAACGACAAGCTGTTTGTATAGCGGAGTTGTAGTAAATTATTTACGGATGTTCAAACTTGGCCGAAACTCATTTTTAACCAACATATTAGCCAAAATCACCATCTTTAACCCTTATTATCTTTATGTTCGAGACCTTTTGGACGAAAACTCCTGAACTAAAACTTCTAGATTTCGATACAAACTTTCCAAAACCGTCGAGTTCGTTCTCTAACGATCGACGTACACCGTTTTACGACTAGTTTTCCAAAGCCATTTTTGTTAATTTCATGAAAATTCCGACGACATTGTTTTACGACGAAAAGTGAAAATTTCACCATAAATCATTATAAAACCATTGTAGGATGACATTTTGACGTAAAAACTTGTAAAGTCATTTTTGAAGGGTCAAGACGTCAAACGAGTATTTTTCGACGACAAGTAATATTTTTCAAAACTCGTAAATGGTATAAATAACATACGAAATGCATGCATAACATTACATTGCAACTCATTACATATCACATCATTCATAATAGGTCATTTTCGAGATTCACGCTATATTTCAGTGTATCCACTTTTGTCATCGTAATCATTGCAACAGGTGAGTTTCATAGCCCCCTGCTTTTACTTGTTTTCATAACTGTTTTGGGGGAGATACATGCTCGACTATTTTTTTTATTACATTCATGACTATTTGCAAATCATATGTTTAGCCGAACTGAATGCTTAGTCATGCGTAGTAACAGTTTTGCCATACTTAGAATTTCCATATTATATTCATTGGTCTAACGGTCTTGGTATATTCATTGGTCTAACGGTCTTGGTATATTCATTGGTCTAACGGTCTTGGTATATTCATTGAGCTAACGGTCTTGGTATATTCATTGAGCTAACGGTCTTGGTATATTCATTGAGCTAACGGTCTTGGTATATTCATTGAGCTAACGGTCTTGGTATATTCATTGAGTTAATGGTCTTGGAAATATCATGAACTAATGGTCTTGGAACGATTTGAACATACACTATATACATTTTGGCAATGGGTTGTGAATACACAGGTTGCAAGTTTTGTATGGGCGGGACTTGGAACTGAGTGGATTTACAATGCCTTTGCTGCATAAACGATTTCGATACATTGAGCCATGCACTATTATGTGAATTCATTTGACATCATGCACTTGAACATTAACTCTACATATTCTGGCAGTGGGTTGTGAACACACAGGTTGCAAGTTTTGTATGGCCGGAACTTGGAACTGAGTGGATTTACAATGCCTTTGCTACATAAACGATTTTGAAAGTCTTTACATTTCAACGATTTACAATGCCTTTGCTGCATAAACGATTTCGAAAGGCTTTACATTTCAACTCAAACTCTATGAACTCACTCAACCTTTGTGTTGACACTTTTAGCATGTTTTATCTCAGGTATCTAAGGCATTCACTTCATGGCATGCATTTGGACACATCATGGAGTCGCGGTGACGACGCGTCTCACTTGGGTTTTACTCACATTAAAACATCGTTTGAATTGTAACAAACTTATTGCCGCACAAGTTGATTTTCATTTGGGACCTACTTTGTAAACTCTGATTATTTTATTAAATCAAACGATGTATTTTCCAAACGACACTTTAGGTCGTTCAATATAACTGTGATTGTGATGCTATGACAGTCCATCCCCAGGAATTCCATTCCGCTGCAAAACAGGTAATTTGGGGGTGTGACAGTCAGCGTCTGAAAAAGCGATTAGTTCAAAACCAGAATCCTTCGGATACCAGATCCCCAAATTAATGGTTCCCTTGATCTATCGGAGGATTCTTTTAGCCTCAGAGAGGTGGGTTTCAGTTGGTCGCGACTGATAACGAGAGCAAAGATATACGGCAAAGGCAATATCAGGTCTGCTAGCTGTTAGATACATGAGAGACCCAATAATACTACGGTATTTTGTAGGGTCCACCAATTTCCCATGTAAATCAACGTCTAGCTTCTTGGTATGAGCCATTGGTGTGGCATAAGTGTCGCAGGTATTCATTCCAAATTTGTTTAACAATTCAAGTACATATTTGGACTGACTCAAGAAAATACCACGGGGTGATTGATGAACTTGTAGTCCTAGAAAGAACGTAAGTTCACCCATCATTGACATTTCAAAATGTTTCTTCATTAGTTTTGCAAAAGCGATTGAGTACTTTTTATGTGTTGACCCAAAAATGATGTCATTCACGTAAATTTGAACAATTAAAATATGTTCCCCGTGATATTGTATGAAAAGATTTGGGTCGACTGAACCTTTGGTAAAATTATTGGCAATGAGGAAAGATGATAACTTATCGTACCACGCCCGAGGGGCTTGTTTGAGACCGTAGAGAGCTTTCTTCAGTTTATAGACATGATTAGGGAACTCTGGATCAATGAATCCTTCTGGATGACTGACATAAACTGTTTCTTTCAGTTGTCTATTGAGAAAAGCAGTTTCGACATCCATCTGAAAGACCGCGATGTTCATGTGAGCCGCAAATGCCAGAAAAATCCGAACAGCCTCAAGACGAGCAACCGGAGCAAACGATTCTTCAAAGTCAATACCCTCTTCCTGACGATAACCCTTAGCCACCAGACGTGACTTATTACTGATTACGTTTCCTTCAAAGATCCAATTTGTTTTACCAAATCCATTTGAGACCAATGACGTAGACCCCTGTTGGTCTTTTCAACCAGTTCCCATACTTCAAGACGTTTGAATTGGTTGAGTTCTTCTTGCATGGATTCGATCCAGTTGTCTTTTGTCATTGCATCTTTGATGTTTTTAGGTTCAGATTGGCAGACAGTGAGTGCATAAATACAATGTTCACCATCTGAGTGAAGACGTTGTCTTGTAACGACTGGTTAATTCGGGTTGCCAATAATGTTTTCCAGAGGATGGTCTTTTGTCCATCTATGTGTGGAGGGTTGATGTTGGTATACATTGTGCAGATTTTGAGGATTCAAATGGCTTGTTGAAGATTCTGCGACATCAGGTGCAGCAGTCTCATTAGCAAACGGGTTAAAGAACGCATTTGGATCAAAATCTGCAGGTGGGGGTACATTATTTAGAACATCATCAGCCGGTTCATCATTGTTGGAAGCGGTTTGTTCAACTGTTGTTGTGGAGTCAACTGGTGGTGCTTCTTCAACCGTAGTTGTTGTAGCAGGTGTATCAGGTATAAGAGTATTATCAGGTTGAGCAGCGGAAACAGCGGATACACCTGGAGCACGTTCATTAATACCGTCACTGAACAGCGGAGCAAATAACCTTTCCATTTGTTGATGAGTAAGCTGAGAGCTTGTTTCAGCTGATGATGGGGTTTGGGGGAAGTTTAAGCGGTTGTGACCGGGTTCCAAGCTGTTATACTCAGAAGCCATTTTCGTAAGTTCATCAAAATGAGCATGAATCGTTTCCATAACCTCCTTTGTTCGACGATTCTAGATTCGGAAACCTTTAGAATTATCACAATATCCTATAAAGACTCCAATCTCAGCTTTGGCTTTGAGCTTTCCAAAGTCATCACGATCATTATTCAGATAGCAAAGAGATCCAAATACATGAAAGTGTTTGAGATTCGGTTTTCTGTTGTGGACAAGCTCAAAAGGTGTTTTGTTGTGGCGTTTTGTAATCATAGAACGGTTTTGAGTATAGCATGCAGTAGATACAGCTTCTGCCCATAAGTAATCTGGAAGTTTAGCATTGATTAACATTGTTCTTGCAGCTTCCACTAACGTTCGGTTTCGTCTTTCAACAACTCCGTTTTGTTTTGGTGTACGTGCAATAGATGTCTGATGCTGAATTCCCACTTTCTCATAAAATTCACGAAGAGTTTGGTTAACAAATTCAATGCCTCTTTCTGTTCTGATTTGTCGAACGGTGTTTCGCAGCTGAACTTGTATTTTCGTGAGAAAGGTGATGATCATCTGTGGAGCTTGATCTTTGCTTACAAGAAAGTAGACCCAAGTCCAGCGTGAATAGTCATCAACAATTACTAAGATGTAGCGTTTGCCATTGATCGTTTGAACATGCATCGGGCCACACAAATCCATGTGAAGAAGATGAAGCACATGCTGAGAGCTGTGTTCCACCTTTGAAGGAAAATGAGCACGAGTGCTTTTGCCTTGTTCACAAGCTGAACAAAGGTGGTCTTTAGAATACCGAAATCGTGGGAGTCCTTCAACTAGTTTGTGTCGAGCAAGGTTGGTGATGGTTTGAAAGTTTAGATGTGAGAGACGACGGTGCCATAGCCAGGATTTTGTTGATGTTGCCTATGAAAGTAAGCAGATGGGAGAAGAAGCAACCATGTCTTGCATAGAGATAGTGTAAAGACTGGAATTACGCGTGCCAGACATAAGGTCTTTTCCTTGTAGATCATGAATGAAACAAGTTTTCTCCCTGAAAGCAACCTCCAAATCTCCATCACAGAACTGACCCATTGAAAACAGATTATGACCGAGGCCTTCCACATAATAAACCCCGCTAATTTCGATGTTCCCATTGATATAGTCTCCGTAGCCCATGATAGTTTCGAAGTGATCATTCCCCGAACGACAAAGTGCCAATGAACTTTGCAATAAAGTTTGATAACAGTTTAAGGTTGCTTGTCATGTGTCGGGAACATCCGCTATCAACAATCCAGAGAATGATCTGTATCACCGCATTACACAATACGCGACACAGATGGAATAGAAGTAGATGTGGAACCCGAGATGTTAGAGGGTTCCGAAGCAGTTATAGTAGATATACACACATCAATAGCTTTAGGTATCCATTTAAATCCTAGTGTATTATATATCCATTTCTGCCATCTCCAACTAGTTTTTGCTTTAGTCTTAGTGAATGCACTAGGTGGTACTACATTCCTAGGAGGTGAAACTGGAGCTACAGGGACAACAAAGCGTTTCTTAGAATCTAAAGAAGGCGGTCTACCAAGCACAGACTTAGAAAGATTAGTAGGCCTATAGGTATTCCGATTCTTAGGATTCCTTAAACGAGAGATGATAGCTTTAGCAACACATTTATCATGACAATCAGAATTCATACTTTTACGACAAATAACACAAGGTGCATCCGACTGAATATCAAAAGTGCTTAAAGGTTTAGCATTCGTTACATCACTATTTCTATTACATGTGCCAGACGCAATATCTATAGTGGAAGCAACGTGAGTCTTATTCATAGTCCTAGGGTGTTCTTCTACTTTAGCATTCTTTATTGATCTTTTCTTAGGTCGCAACTTCCTATTCTTCGATGTAGTGCTCTTAGGCGTGAAGTGCGGACGTTTGGAAAAGACGCAACTATTCTGCTTTCAAGAGAATGAAGCACGTTAGCAACTTGTGATTTGGCAGTAGTGATTCTAGGTTCGCGATTACTAACTGTTACTGGGGCTATTCTCTTAATCACGGTAGCGGAAGTTGTTCATACTTTCCTAACATTTCTCTTAACTTGAGGATAGTGTGAATCGATCTTGATTTTCGACCGAATATTTCCAAAGAAAATGCATAACTTCTTGAGTGTGTGCAAGATAATGATCAAGTTCATTTGATGCTTCATCACGATTCTTTTTGAGTAAATCAAATATGACACCATATTCCTTTTTAACTTTTACAAGTTCTTGTTCATATTTTGAGATTTGACACTTAAAAGACACGTTTTGATCATCCAGTTGCTCAATTTTTAGATAAGAAGTTTTGTCACGAATCGGCGATTTTGTGTTGAAAAGCAAGTTGTTGATCGTGAATATCTTTTTGACACCAATTAAGACGACGTATTGCATTTGAAAGTTCGTTTGACAATCAATTTATTTTCAACTTTTAAGGACTCGATCAAGCACATTATCGTGTTCTCAACATTTACCACGAATCAACAGATCGCAGAAATATAATCAAATGCATATGACAAAGAATTCAATAGCACAACATTATGGACATCAGCATAGATGACATCTTCCAAGAGTCGATCAACATCTTTTCTCAACAATTTCTTTTTACGTTTAGTGTTAGAAATAGATGTTTCTGTTTTCTCGAAAACGACCTTCATCAATCCAAGTTCCTTATGAAAGTCCTTTTCCCAAGACAATGCACAACTTTTCAAATTTTTAACATTTGGTAAAAGATTTTTCTGAAAAATATCCCTTTGTTCTCGCGCTAGAGGCGATTGAAAATGTTGAACTTTGATTTCAGAATGATATTCTATCTCATGTTGTAAAGTTTTGAGGTCAGCCATGAAAAGGTCAAAATATCGAAGAATTTTGCGATTTTCAGGTTTTGAGTTTACTTCACTGATGGAAGGTAAAGGACCATAAGTTTGTTCATAATCTGGTTTGGGATTATCATTAGAAGACTCAGACGTTTTTATGATAATCCTTGGTGTGTTGGAAGAATCCGTTGGTGTGACGAAAGTGACCGCTCTTTTATAGTTAAAAGGTTTGTTGTAAACAACTTTTTCTAATTTTGATCGACTCTCGTCTTCTGTATCTAATTCCTCTTGACGATGATATTCAACAACACTCATAACAGAATTATCAATTTTATATTCTGTTAGGAATTAGAAAATTCCATAGTGAAGAGTCGGTCACCTCAAATGTTATCTATCTTAAGTTAGCTCGTAGACTTGTCGTTAGCTACGTTATTTAGTAGTTTATTTATTAGTTTGTAGCGTAGTATAGTGTAGTGCAACACCGTGGAGGAAGGACGGGTCTTTACCCACTGTATGCCTGATCCACAGGCCGATAGGAGGTCGTGTATTGTGTAACTATAAATACCCCTTCCATCCTTGGAAGGGGTGGTGCTTCTTCATTAATCTAACCTTTCCTTTGTGTAAACCTCTAGCAAGAACACCCTCTCTCTCTACTTTCTCTCTCTACAATGTTTAACATGTATTTTGATCATCCAAGACCACCCGAATCATCAAACACATAATTATAGGATCCTAACAATTGGCATCAGAGCCTAGGTTGTGTTGTTTGGTCGATTCGAATGGTTTTTTATGTGGTTTCGTTCGGATTGGTTTCATGCGGTTTGGATATTGATTGTTGTTTATGTTGTTATAAACTGTTTTTTTACATGTTTAAAAACTGTTTTAGCATCTCTTTTGGTTGGATAAGTTATTCTTCTTGATACCTTGATTACTACAGTTTTTGACTATTTAATGTATCCTTTTGGTCATAATATCTCATACCATAAGTGAAGTCTAAAGCTGGTCATATCTGTTTTATCAAAATGGTCATTTTATGGTCAAAATGGGTCATAAAAAGTGCATCTTGGGTGCAGTTTTCTGGGTATGTCTGAAGCTGAAAGGTTTTTGGTCGGAATACTCGCCGGAAAAAGTCAAATGGTCAAATATTCTTGTTGGCGAGTTGGTATAATCTATCTAGCGACTTAGTTCTGTGGCGACTTGTCTTTACAAGTTGTCCTGATGCATTGTATTTGGGTAGCGAGTTGTGTTAGCAACTTGTCCCATTTTATGATGTAGCGACTTAGTTCTGTGGCTACTTGACACAAATCTTGTTAGCGACTTGGGAAAAAAATCTTTAACCTAGCGACTTGTTACTTAACAAATCGTAGCGACTTGCTTTGGAAAAGTAGCTAGCGACTTACTTTGAAAAAGAATGGGTAGCGACTTGGTTTTAACATATCGACTTGACACTACTCTGCTAGCGACTTGACTTCATGACTTTGACCTTGCAACTTCAACAGAAAGGATGAAGAAGAAACTACCACTAGACCACGACCACGACATCAATAACATAAACCATAACATCAAGATTCAAGACTCAAACACTATATTAAACCATTACAAGACTCATCACAAATCGTCCTTTTTGGAACTCAAAACTGTTGGTAACGCAAGATCTCATATCTCATCAAGGGTTTGTAAATATTTCTCAAGACCTTTATTGGATCCAAACAACCCTTATAATGATTTCATCACTGATCTTGACTCACTCATATTCGAAATTAGAAAAACTCAAAGATCTCAGTTATTCTCTCGTAATATTCATAGCAACATCAAGACACTTAAAGGTCAATCAATCGAGAGAAGCATACATCATAGATCTAGACTCAAACAAATTTATTCATCCAAGATCTCAGCTTTTATCCTTTTGTGTGTGGTTTATTCAAACACATAGACCATTAAAGATCTATATACAAAAAGATCTAGTGCCTCATTGATCAACTCAGTTTCGGACATCAAGCAAAAGTTTTTTTAATGATAAAATATTAATTATATAATGATCTCAGATTTGTTCATAACTCACCTCAAGTCATCAAGACTCTCCTTGGTTGAACTTACACATCATAGATCTTATATGTTTCTGTTTTTGTTACTATACGAGGTTAAAGAAATGATGTCAACAAGCATGTTACATCATTTCTTTGATTCGTTTGTTGATACACAAAACGAATACATTAAAGTAACGATTACCAACCTTGAGCCCTGAGTCTGATTTGGTAAGCCTATGACGATACACAAGCCATCCCTGTGGCCTTCTCGACATCATGTCATCTCTGTGACTATGTCGAGTTGTTTACTTGGATTATTTGGATTTTGATGTGCCTCTCTTGTGTGCATTCTGATGATCAAAAGGTGAGCGTTCAAAGGGTTGATGTAAGATTGATGTGTTTGGAGAAAGGATTGTGTGTTAGAAACAGTTATGATGAGAGCTTGAGATGTGAGTTTGGTTAAAGAAGTGGCTGCGTTTTTTTTTAGTATTATTAGGGTTGAAGTGTGTTTATGTGCTACTAAATACTACCCCATGGAATTAGGGCAAACTTATTGGACCGGGTAGTGTATATTGGCAAATGGGCTCGGTTTGGACTTATCTAGGCCTTAGGAGTTTATTGGATTTGATTAGGCCTTGCGTTATTTCATCCCCATGGTATTGGACGTATGTGATGTGAACCAAGGGACTAGTTGAGCTAATTGGAACCGTGGGAGATATTTGGTTGAAATTTATATGAGATATTTGCTCATAGTCATTTAGTGTATAAGGTTTGAAATAATTGCTTGCGCTTATTTGACTAATGGATCTGAGACCATTTGTTGATATGTTAAACATCGTAGGAGTTGAAATAATTGGATGCCTGTGACAATTTTATGAGACGGTGACTATACTATTGGCATAATCCGTAATTTACTATCTCATATAATGTGGATACATATGTGTTTATTTGTTTCGAGAATGAGTTATATGACAATGAATAAAACCAAATATGAGCTTTGATATTATGAGATTTGGACATAATGAGATTAGTTGAAAATGCTTTGGTGTTGATGAGATTTGTTGGGTTATGAGGTTTGAATGAGTTTTGAGGATGAGATTTGTTGTGCTATGTGATTTGATGTGTTATGCGGATTGATACTTTGGTTTATACATGTTCACGGAGAATATTGTCACGGCTTGAATTGATATTTGATCAAGGTTGACTACGGAGTTGTTTGTTCGGTATTTCTTATTTGGATTTGAAGTGACGTTTTTCGGGTGTGTTTACTTATTTCGTCTTCTTTCTTTCTACCCTTCCGTGAAGATGACTTGTTTGGGCGTTTATTGAGTGTGATAAAGACTTGGTTATTTAATTACGGTTGTGATTCTTTCTCATTTAACCCACAACGTAACTATCACTTCGGTGTCTCACTCAGTTGAGAATGTCAAGAGGTTTTGTACATTGGGTACACCGTTTCTTCTTCACAAGGATTAGTACAAGATTAAGTAACAAATCTGGGGAATTTTACTTCATGATCAAGTTTGGCATATCGGGTTTACTTCACCATATGGTCACCATAATAGCGGACAGAATTCGTGAATGGTGTGTCTACCGAAGTGTTTAATGGTTGATGATGTCGGATAACGAACCATTGATGAACCGCTGCATGTTCCCCTAAAACATAAATTCACTGAAACCAAAGTTGTCATAACACATTCAAGCTGACATTGTTTACGGTTTTGTCTTGATTTTGTAAAATCCCGCGAAAGAACCTATTTCTCGGTTTAAATCATAGACCTGTAAAATCCCTTGACAATGGAAACATCCTGGTAATAGTAAAGTGCATTTCCGGATCTATCTTACAGTTTACTCATGGTTTTGTAAAATCCCGTGAAAGAAACTATTTCTCGGTTTAAACCATAGAGATGCAAAATCCCGAAATGATGGAACCATCTTGGAGAAGAGAAAGTGTAATTCTGAATCTTACTTGATGCTGGTGCTACAGTTTCTGCTTCGAAGAAGGGATAAAAGGGTGTATTTCATGAATTGGATGTGTGTTTGGATATTCGTCATGATAGTTTGGTTATTACATGGTTTTACGGGGTTATGTACTTTTAACCATGGTTAGGATGAAAAACATTATCAAAGTTCACTTAAAATGTCAAAGAAGGCTAGTTTTGAGCTTTTAATCAGAAGATGTGACAACGGCGTTAATTCAGTATTATTTATTTGAGGTTGAAGTGAATCATCACGGGCGAGTGTACTTAGTATCTGAAGGTATCGGGGATGGATGGATGAAGATTCTTCATGATCCTTGTTCGAGCTCTGTTAGGAATTAGAAAATTCCATAGTGAAGTAGCGGTCACCCCAAATATAATCTAGCATAAGTTAGCTCGTAGACATATCGTTATTTACTGTTTTATTAGTTAGTTATTTAGTTTAGAGTAACACCGTGGAGGAAGGACGGGTCTTTACCCACTGTATGCCTGATCCACAGTCCGAAGGAGGACGTTTAGTTTGTAACTATAAATACCCTCTACCTCCCAAGGTAGAGGGTTGGACCTTTCATTCATCTCAATCTAACCTTCTATGTTTTCTTTCACTTTCTCTCTCTAGAAAGGCTCCCACTTTCTCTCTCTAAAACCTCTAAATAATTCGACCCATATTATTGTTTGTTATGTGTTTATGAAATCCAATATGTTACAATTGGTATCAAGAGCCATGGTTAGATCATCTCTTACATATCTTTGGATTTCTAGTGGTTTTTAGGTGGTTTTTGAGTTTGAGAAAGTTTAGTGGTTTTTGCATCATTTGGTGGATTTATAGTGTTAAAGTTTGGATTTTGATTGTACTTTTGTGTTTAGGATCATCACAAGTGTTTAGGTTTTGATTTGGAAGGCTTGAATCATCGTGGTTGGGTTGTTTTGGATTGAAAAGTGTGTTTTTAAAGTTTTTCTAGCTAGCGACTTGAGCTACGGACTTCTTTTCTTGGTAGCGACTTGGTTTGTAAAAGGTAGCGAAGTTATAGTTGTTTTTGGTAGCGACTTGGTCCTAGCGACTTGTCTATTGAGACAAGCCGTCAAATAGTACAAGTTAGTGGATTCTCCTCTACGGCTAGCGACTTGGTGAGGTTAGCGACTTGCTTCAGTAATTGCTAGCGAGTTGTAGTGTAAGTTGTTGACTTGATACTAGCGACTTGGACACTTAGCGAGTTGTTCTTTAGCGACTTGGTGCTAGCGATTTAGTGTTAGCGACTTGGACCTTAGCGAGTTGCTCTTAGCGACTTGAGTGTAGCGACTTGGTGCTTTAGCGACTTGTGTCCAGCGACTTGGGTCCTAGCGACTTGGTCTTAGCGACTTGGTTCAAGAATTCTTAGCGACTTGTTGACTTTTCCCGTCAAAACTTCAAACGGCTATAACTTTTGATCCGTAACTCCGTTTTTAGCGTTCTACCCATCAAAACGACCGTGAGAATGAGGAGAATCCGCTCTGAACAGAAGTTATTGAGGTTTTTATATTTTTAGACCTAAAATTCTCGGGAAAATCGTGCATAAACCAATCCAAATCTCAACCAAACAACATCTCTGCTAACCCTACAAACATTTATATGTCCTAACACACAATTGTCTATCATTTTGACAATCCATCAGTCATCTTAACACGTTCCATTGGTCATTGCTTAACGGTTTGGTCTTGATTTTAGTAAAATCCCGCGAAAGATTCTATTTCTCGGTTTAAATCATAGACTTGTAAAATCCCGTGGATTCATCAACATCATGTCTTACACTCCTGATTCAGTGATTTCAGAAGTACTCAAACTGTATGATGCTGTAGACAACCATGAGAATATTAGCTATACTGAACGGTTACAGATGATGGAATCAATCAATGATGATTTGAGTTCTTCATGCTCCGAGTCCAATAAGATAGATTTGCACCTGTTCAGGCTACAGAATGCCATGCAAAAGGAAAGCAGCATTGAACCTTATCAACAACTTCACTCTCACCTCAAGTTACTTCTACCCACATCAATGGAACGAACATGTATTGCCCTCTTCCGTCAGGACTTATCCACATTAACAGGAACTCTGCTGTTAAACCTAGAGCAATTGGAGCTACAACTTGGCAAAGAGAAGGTTCATAAGGATAATTCCAGTGCTGCACTTCAAGTGATCTACAAACTATTTCAGTCATTCATTAGAAGGGAATTCATATCTGATTATGATCAAGACATGAATGAAATGTCCTTCAAGAGACACACTGGAATGGAAATTAGCGTGTTCACGGAGACACTTATCCACCTCATGGATAATGTGGAGAAGTATATTGAGGAAGTTACTCAGAAAGATGAAAAAGTTGATGAGAAAGTAGATGAGAGTCGGGTACAATTGAGAGATATTTGTGATAAGTCGGGTAATGTATCAGAAAGGTCGGGTGTTGCTGAATGCAGAATATCAGAAACAACAAAGAATGATGTAACCAGCTCTTCAATTACTCTTAACACACAAGAAGTAGATGCTGAAATCAGAAATGGGAATGAATGGCGGGCACAATCAAAAGATTGTAATGTTGAGCTGGGTAATGCACCAGATGTTGGATCTGTTGACACTGAATACAGAGGCTCAGAGATAGATAAGCTTGACGCAGCCAGCGGTCTAGTGACTCTTGTTACATATGATATGGATGCAGATATCAGACCGATAATTGAACAAGTGTCATGCAATGAGGTACCCTTAACTGTTCAACATAGTGCATCTGCTAAAGTTCTTAAACAAACTGATCATGATGCTGAACATGTCTTTGATAAATGTTCTATAACTGAGGCTGAGTCTGAGATTAAGTGTTTCAAAACAAAAGATACGGTTGATAAAAAGGCTTTTGATGAACTTTCAAACAAATTCTCAAATCTTGAAAAACATTGCATTTCACTTGAAATTGCGATACAGAGTAAAGAAGAAAGTTTTCAACTTAACAAACCATGTAAAAATCCGGAACTTTCTGAATTCCATGAACTTTTTGAAATTAACACTTTGAAAGCTCAGCTTCAAGACAAAGACTCAACCATTTACAATCTGAAGAAACATATTTCTGTCTTGAATGAGAAAAGTAATTTAGTCATGAATACACAAGACATTGATGCTACTATAACAAGAAATAATGAATTGTCAATTTATGTGGCTAAATTACTAAAGGAAAATGAGTCATTGAGAAAGCATCACATAGAACTAAGTGACTCTGTCAATGAAGCTAGAACTAATTCAATGGAACAAACAAACCCTTTAATAGCTAAAATTGATGATCTCAAAGCTCAACTTCAGGAAAAGAGTTTCGCCATTGTTGCTTTAAAAAATGAGCTCCGAAAAACAACAGGGAACAGTGTGAACACTAAGTTTTCAAAACCATCAAACTTGGGGAAACCAGTTATTAGACAACCGAATGCGTTTAGATCTGAACGACCAAAATTTTCAAAAACACGGTTTGCCTCCCAAGTTGATGCAAAACAAGTTTTGACAAAACCAGTCACTTCACCTCACTTGCCTAGGAAAGTTGATATGAATGACTTGTATAAGAACTCTTATCTTGAAATGACTAGAAAGAAGGCACAAAATTGTAAAGACGGAATTTTAGGTGCAAGACCTAGGATGATGAATTCTTCAAGATTTCAAGGCACTGCTAGTAGTTCTAAACCATTACCTAGGAACACTAATCTAAAGACTAGGGATTGGCGTACATCTAAGAGTAGTTGCATTTCGAGTAAAGCTATTCCCATAGCGTGATCACACTAAGAAATCTAGATCTATTTCTGAATCCAAACAAGCTGTTTGCTCAAAGTGTCTGAAATGTATCTTTAATGCTAATCATGATAAATGTTTCACAAAATCCCTGAAGAAAGTAAATGCTCATGCAATGGTACAACCTGTTAAGTCTAGGATTCATACTAAGTCATCCACAGTGCATATGAAGCAAATGAAACCAAAAGCCTCACCTAGATGGTTACCAACTACTAAATCTTTGGAAACAAGGAATAAGGATAAGTCTCTCACTATGCATAAGAAGCCTAACAATCCTAGACCTTGCCATAAGTGGATACCATCTGGTAGAATTTTTAAGGATGCTGGACTTAGGTGGATACCTACAGGAAAGATGTTTACCAATGGCATTCTCAATGTTGACCGTGAAACCCCAAAGGGTTTGGATTTGGATACTAATGTCACTAACCATAATATATGCAATCAAGTTTGTAATATTAGTGCAGGTAGTCCTTACTCAGTTGCAGATACTTCGATCCTTCAATACATGGACTGGCTTAAAGTATGGATAACAAAAGGATTGATATCTCATAACTCACGGGTTCAAGTTACTCAACATTGATATTCAATCGGCTATGACGTATGAACACATCAGTTCATGCCTCGTACTCTAAAGAAAAGAAAAGTGTACGTCTCAGTACGCTTTATCTTTAAAAGAAGAGAAATCTTCTTATGACATCTGTTCACATCAGTTCAGGCCTCGTTCTTCATCATTATGGCGTCTGCAGATAACACTTCAGGCCCCGTTCTTCAAAGAAAAGAAAAGTGTACGCTCTTCTGTGCGCTTAATCTTCTGCTAAAGAGAATTTCTCTCGTAAATGGCCATGCTCATCTACATTCTTCATCAACGAGATTCATGTTTTCCATCCTTCTCCATGTTCGTTTAGTCATCAAGTGGATCTACATTCATTGGAGTTTACTCTTATTTACTTGTTAAATCAAAATGGCAATGCAATTCTTGGATGCAATTTTTAGTCAAACGGGAGAAGAGTGAATATGACACTACGGGCTGATATGATTAAATGACATGATGATGGATGTTTGAAAAATGGTACGATCGACTGTCTTATCATTTGATGAGTCTCTCTCTCCAATGCCTAATATTTCACTTACTAAGGATAAATTCTTTAGCAATGATTGCTTGATTTTGATGACACTTCCAACGCCTTGTTTGGGATTCATTGGTTCAAGATATGTTTGACGAGTATTTCCAACCGCTTGCAATTGTTGATCATCGAAGAAGTACAACTCAGACTACTCAAGAAGCCCAATCTACCGTTATTCCTCAAGGCGTTGATAATGATTATCATAATATTGCAGTTGCACTCATGAATAATGATCCGCTCTTTGGTATTCCTTTGCCAAATCTTCACGGATTATTATTCATGAATAATGATCCGCTCTTTGGTATTCCTTCACCAAATCTTCACGGATTATTGTTCCTCTCATTGTGCATGCTATAAATCAACCACATGAACATTAAGGAAAATGACTACCTCATCCTCTCGAACACATTATTGGTGAATCTTCCAGATCAGTTACTACATGTATACTTTTAGGAAGAATGCATTGATGTTGAGGCATCATTTGTTTCGGTTCATTCAGTGGGTGAATGTACATCCGATTGTATGTTTATTCACGTGTTGGGTATTTGACATAAGTTGATTACTTCGGAGTTAATCGTTTATCACTTATTTGAGATTGAAGTTGACCTTCACAAAGGCGGTTTCTTATTTTATCTTGAAGTCGGGGATGGTTGGATGCATGACTTTCAATGATAACTTGCTCGTGATTGAATTTAGGTTGAAGACTTGGTTTATCTAGTTACCAGAAGTCGGGCTGGATGGTTGAAGACCTGGTTAACTATCACTTCAAGGAGTTACGTTGTTTTACTCAGTGACACACGCTTATGTCGTTGTGGATAATCGCAAGAGGTGTTAATGTCTCATACTTTGGTTGAGTATTGAGTACTTGGAGATTTGCTTGGAGCATAAATTCTCGACACCGTTCTTCCAACATTAGTGCAAGCTTAAGATGCAAATGCGGGGAATTCTACTTCAGTTTCAATTTTGGTACATCGGGTTTTCTTCATCAGTGGTCACTTCAAATTGTCTAAGAATGGGTTGATAAAGATAGTCAGAGAGAGTTTCTATAGCAGTTGATTCTCACAAGATTCATTTGAGCTAATTTTTGTTCTTCTCTATTTCAAGAATATTTGGTATGTATAATGTGTTGCTGATTCTGAGGTATCAAGGGGGAAGGAGACATACATCTAAACACACAACGAGTACACGTGATGAACCTAATACTTCTTTTATGTTGAAGTAATCCCGGGAAAGACAAATGTCATAACCGTAGAGAAACTCATTGTTTACTCATAACCTTTGATGTATTATTCCAACCATTTGGGAGGAAGTGGTCTCTGGATACTTTTGGTATGTGTTAACTCAGCCCTCAGTAGAAGGAAATATGAGAAGAATATTTGGTTCGTGAGATGATATTGCTTATCGACATCTTCGATATGAATAATGGTAAAGTGCTTCCGATTATTCCTTCATGTACACATTATTATGTTGATTCCGATAAGATCACAACCATCATGGGGGAGAGATATGGGTACATCTAGAACTCACAACATGTTCACCTGATCGGGCTTAATCAGTTATTCTGGAGTTGACATATGCAGAGATGATCAGTGACTCAACATGTTACTTGAATGTCATCGTCTCTACTCTTGTTGGGTACATGTGTACATCATGGGCTGATTGGTTATATGTAAGATAATTGGAATGAATTTGGAAATATGAAGATGTTGATGTATTGTTCCCCTGAATAGACAACTGGTCAATCTCGAAGAGTAATGTGTACATCGGAGACGCACAACAGGTTCATATGATTGAAGTTCATCAGTTATTCCGGATTTGATAACCACTGATACGATCTATGTTTCAACTTGTTACTTTGGTGTTCTCGTGTTCTTCGGGGTGCAGAACTTCATTCAATGAGACTGTTTTCATTCATTTCTACTTCGTGGAAAATGGTCTTTATACTCAGTTTTTCGGTTTGAGGGGAAGCTACCAAAGACTCACTTGTTGAAGGCTCAAGTTCTTTCGACGATTCAAGAGCCTCGAATGCTTTGGTGGTGTAAGTTTAAGAGATGATGACTTCTATCTTCTACAAAGTGCTGAACGATTTCCTTATTTCGGTACTCGTATCATCATCCTCTTAAACTATTTCTCTATATTTGTATATATTTATCAAAAACCAAATACAAAAAAATATAAAATCTTCAAAAGCCCATAAAAATCAGAAAATTGAAAAATACCAAAAATATTATTTTCTCAAGACATGTCTTCTTATCGATAACATCTACGGTCTTAGAAATGTCATTCAATAATGGCACGGGACTTTAGATGAAGTTCGAGCATGAGGTGTAAATATTCCTTTCTAAACATGTCTAAAAAATGGCTTCGTTATTTGATCAGAACCCGCTTCATATGATGGCTTGCAGTTATTTCAGATTGTAACCCGTGCTTAAAACTATGGCTTGCTATTATTTCAGATAGCAACCCGCTCTTCATGAAAGGAAAGTGTTGCGCTAAACAAATTTTTCAAATATTTCGGGAACTTATCCTAAAACAAAACAAGGAAAGCATGTCGTCATAAAGACTGCTGTTCCTACACAAATGTTTTTCCGTCTAAAATTCTTCAGAAAAATATTTGTTGTGTTTTCAAAATGGTGGAAAATGAGTTGCTTAAAATCAATCAGATTCAGAGTTTGTATAAAATTTGGAAACTCAATCAATGACTTCAGACTTTTAAAATCTTTTTAAATTGAGTCATTGATTGAGGGAGATAATGTTTTCAAATCTATATCTTCTAACGGGCTTTCTTAATTATCCTACGTGCTTAATTAAAATTGATAATTGCCTATGTTGAAGGACTAGGTTTCTAGGATATGATTGTTAGGTTTAGATGATTAGAGTTTGATGAACACATTAATCCCATACCTTATATGAACTGATTGATATGTTGAATTGACTTTTATTAGTCGATTGTTGTTTGGGTGATGTCGACCACCATATATCTGTATGTGTGTTCACTAACGTATGCAGGTATATTGGTATAAAAGAATGTTCTCGATCCGGATCCCACAATTGAAGATGATTGGATGCCGAAAGGAAAGGGTAACTATATCTTGGGTTGACAAATGAAGAAACGGAGCTTAATTGGACTTCTATGGAGAGTTGGCATAAATGCAACGTAAGAGGTCTCACTGCATCAGCAGATGGTTTTCTTCTAAGTGATTGAAGAAACGGAGCTTAATGTGACCTCAGTTGGCATTCAAAATGCAACGTAAGAAGAAGTCTCACTGCATCAGCAGATGGTTTTCTTCCAAACCCTACAGTAACAACAACAGAAGCTTCTCAACCACTAACGTATCTTTGTGCAGGATACCATTTTTAAACAATTTTGAAAATTTTGATTAAATTGTTTGAAAATGAAAATGTTTTGAAAAATATTTTGAAAATTAATTGGACTTAATTTTGAAAATCACCGAACTTCATTTTATCAAAACTTAAGTCACTCAATCATCGACTACTGTCATCGATAGAGGGGGAGAGTGATTTAAAATAAAATATTTTCAAACGATATTTCTTCACAAAAGTTCCGTTTTGTACAATAATAAGTGGTGATCTAAAGATTTAATGTTATGTCATGGTATGAATTTTCTTTTAGAATCAAGATCTTTCAAAATGAAATTTTTTCTGTTCTTGTTTGATTGTGAAATTGTTTTATTTTACTTAAAGATCTCTTAAAACTATCATACCTGACACTAACAATCTTTAATGTCTAAAATTGGTCCTTATCAGTCATTTTTCAAAATTAAATCTTGCCACGTCTTTCCCCAAAATTTTCTAAATGATTTAAATCAACTGGGATCACAAATCTCAATTGGTTTGAAATTTTTGATCGGGGGAGAGACTGTGATTTAAATCTCAAACTGCTTTTAATGGAATTGGTTTTAGTCCTTCAAAGGCACTCCTGCCTCCATGTGCCAAACGATTTCAATATACAATGCACATGTTGAGGAGGAGGATTTATCCAAAAACATGATGAGTATTTAAACCAGGCCACATATTCTCCCATGTTTTCTAAACCGTATTAAATCACTTGGGATCCAAAATCTCAAAGGGTTTGATATTTTTGATCGGGGGAGAATTTGTGATTTAATAATGAAATTTGATAAAAGGTGATCGTTTTGATTTAATTGTGCACGCTGCTCTCTCATATGTGCTAAACGCTTTCGAATCTTGAAGCACATATTGAGGGGGAGCATTTTAAAGGAAAATAAACTATCGAGGTACAAAAGCTTTTATGTTTTAACATAAAGTACCTTGATTGAGTTTTCAAATGGTTTTCTAAATGGCTTTTGTGATTCGTGGATGTGCTTCAAAAGAACTCTTGCCTCTATGTGTTAAAATGATTTCTCTTATCCTATGCACATATTGAGGGGGAGAAATTCACCAAAGAAAATCAAATGGCTGTTTCGTATGAAAATTGTGATCAAAGAAAATATTTCAAAGTCCTCTTGCCTCCTTGTGCTAAACAATTTCTAAATCATATGCACATGTTGAGGGGAGCATTTTCTAAATGATCAAAACTATTAAGGTACAAAATGCTTTGATCTCGTATCACAAGTACCTTGATTGTTTTTCCAAATGATTTTTCAATTGGTTTCAAGGAAGGAATGAACTGTACCAAAAGACCGACCATTTTACTTTGTGCATGGAGTTATAAGGATGGTTAGGTTAGGTATTTGTTCCCACGCCCAGCTGTGAGCCGGAGGGATCTACCAGGGACAATCCACTAGATAGTGTAGAGTCCTTAGGTATATTGAAAAAAAGGAGAAAATGAGAAATGGGAAGAGTGCGGACTGAGACGAGCTAGTACTGGAATAAACCCAACAAGGTTCTAGTTATGAAGTCTCGGTAAGCACTGAAGGGGTTGAAGAATGAAAAAGAATTGAATGTGAAAAGGGGTGAAAAGAAATAGCCCTCCAATAATTCAACCTTAGGGCAGTAACCGGGTTCAATACATATGTTACTGGTGGTTACCATGGTAACACTGGTATTGAAGACAAGACGTCATGAACCCAGTGACGCACTGCACTAAACTTCCAAAACTACTCAAGTTCCTCTTAAAAGGGCTTGTTTCATTCTCACGGGGAACCGACATTATCTATCGACTTTCTCTTAGAGATTGTTGATATTGAAGAAGGAGACCCTCTCCCTAGTCTCCGGCATAGGAACCAAATGTGCACGATTGAGTCTAGAGCCAAGAGATCATCCACAATATCTCATTAGGACACTAAATTCATGAAGACTTGCTGTTTCACACAATGTGGAAAGTAAGTATATATCAAGAGTCCTACGCATTATCCTTGTGGTATAGCCAGAACATCTGAGTGGTATGTAAAAGTATTCACGATGAAGATGGAAATCCTTCTAGAGCCAACATCATACAAGCTCTTGGTGGGTGACATGTGAGATCTTCTCGTAAGATCAAGCTTGTGACAACTAGATAGAAACAATGGGGCGATTCATTCTTGAATCAACCTTGGTCCAGGAATGGAATTGACGAATACTTTTGGAAAAACCGTTCGATGTGCAAACCTTCTTTTCTCTAGCACGTCGAATGTGTATTCATTTCAAATTCAAAAAGTATCTCTGATTGAAAAATACTTTTAGAAAAACCGTTCGATGTGCGAATCTCTTCTTTTCGCTAGCACGTCGAATGTGTACTCATTCTCTAATACAAAAAGTATTTTTGATTGAAAATTGATCTTTCTCATAAAACCTTCGTCGTATTGCAAAAATCTTTCTTCTAAGCAATACGCGATTGTTTTTCAAATCATTTTTCATCAATCAGTGAATCTCAATTCGCTGGTTCACTCACTCCGTGTTGTCTTCTTTGAGACGTTCCGGTTTGAGAACGGCTAGAACAGCTGCGAAACCCTGTCAAGGAGATTCTTAGGAATCCTACCTGATCACAGGCAGTACTTGTACTGATCAACGGGGAACCGTGGGCCGTGTACCTCAATTCATCGAAAGTGATCAAAGACACTTTCGTGTGTTTTATTGCTAACTGTTGTTTGCAGGTACATTTGGACGGTTGCAGCTGATCAGAATTGAGAGGTCAATCCAAAGCCGCATGCTCACAGCATCCACACTTAATTGAAGAAATCATGACTGTTGCATATCTACATAACCTGGCTCATATATTTTATACTATGTTTCTGCTGCTGCTGAAATATCATGAACCAGTAAAGCTTCGCTACTCGATGGAAAGATGTCATGATTCAAAAGTGTGAGCATGTCGGTCCAAAAGTCACTTCACATGATGGCAACACAATAAAGGGTGATCCAGAGATTTATTGTGGCTGATGATCTCAAAGTAAGCTCGAAGATCATCAAAGATGTGGATCAGTTCAAAGGACCTCCGAAAGTACAAACCACTCGGACTATGAAGAGTCCTGCTAAAGCAAAGATTGAGAAGTTGAAGAATTCAAGTCTACGAGCTCAAGACTGAAGATAAAATAGAATGCTAGGATTCAAAATGTAAAACATGGGGTGACCTCCCTTAGGGGGAGATTGTTAGGAATTAGAAAATTCCATAGTGAAGTAGCGGTCACCCCAAATATAATCTAGCATAAGTTAGCTCGTAGACATATCGTTATTTACTATTTTATTAGTTAGTTATTTAGTTTAGAGTAACACCGTGGAGGAAGGACGGGTCTTTACCCACTGTATGCCTGATCCACAGTCCGTAGGAGGACGTTTAGTTTGTAACTATAAATACCCTCTACCTCCCAAGGTAGAGGGTTGGACCATTCATTCATCTTAATCTAACCTTCTATGTTTTCTTTCACTTTCTCTCTCTAGAAAGGCTCCCACTTTCTCTCTCTAAACTCTATACAATTCGACCCATATTATTGATGTGTTATGTGTTTATGAAATCCAATATCTAACATCTTTGCTTAGATATCGAAGAGCCACCACTCACCTAGGTCTTTGGTATCCTAATTAATGATTCTCCC